>JAEIFJ010001423.1:255000-498603 GCA_018903435.1 Leucophenga varia
TAAGTGTCTAAAAGATTCTGCAAATCCAACGAGATAAGTTTAAATCTGTATCTTCTAATCATTTTGTCTTTATTAATTACCAGGGTTTTAAAAACTTCTGATATTGTAGTTATCTGAGAAAAAAATTTGAGAATTTATTACAAACTGTTTATTGCTATTCCCAATAAGTTCATTATTTTACTTTCAATGATTACAAAATCATCGTGGTCCGGTGTTCCCAAAATCCACTTCCAAACTGTTCGTATTTCATTAATACCTCTTTTAGGTCTTGGGTATGTTACCTGTTTTTACCATTTCTAAGTTTATTTATAAATCGATTGATTCCTTTTTATCCTCATTAAAAATAGTGTTATAATATGTTAGATTAGTTACATGAATTAAATTGGCATATCTTTCATATGCGAGGCAATTCCCCGCCTGTAACATTAGATAATCATTTCCTATATAATCAATGATTTCGGGTTGTGTCAACCCAAACATTGTCGTCAGGATGTAAAAAAACAGAATGATGCATGATGTTTTAATGTATGTTAAGATTTAATATAACCTTTATGAAAAATTCTATTGTTTTTATTTATTATAATTTTTTGACCTAAATCTTGTTTCACTACCTGTTTTCTATAACTTATTTTTTTTACCTTTAATTTTTTTCATATACAATATCACCTTGATATTCTTGATATTCTTTTTGCAACTTATTTTTATAATGGGAACTGAACATCCTTATTTCTTTAGTCTCCAAAATATTCGGAACATTTTCATGAGCAACTTTGTTAAACAGTATCTGTACAGGTTTTTGATTAGTAGTACAATGTATTGTATTTTTTGTGCCGCCCTGAGCAATATTTCAGTGCAGTCAATCAATTTATACTCTTCCTTTATACTTCTTGCAATTTCTGTGAAAGTCAAATATATTTATTTATTTATTTATTTGATAACTTAGCAACTAAAATATAAAAATAAAAATGCTGCTAATTCTACTTATAAAAAAACGTGACATATTACACATTATTATCTTTCAAAGCTTTATGCACAACATGTAGTGGGAGGCCTGGAGAGACTAGATTTAAATTATAATATCTATTATAAAGAAAACAAAGAATGCGAAACGGATCGTTACATGCATAATTGGTCGTATATGTCCGTAGGTAGAACAGAGAATAATTTCTCGTAAACCTATTTGGAACAGAAAAGTTCAACAGCTGTAGTAAATAAGGAGAATAAATCTCCCCAGATATAAGTTTCTGCGTTTTTCCAGTGTGGGCAGATCAATTAGGTTTAAACGATGTGTATATGGAGGCAAATTAACATTTGGATTCCAGCTCAAATTACGTAAAGCAAAGAGTAGAAACTGTTTTTGAACAGATTCTACTGTACTTGATATATCATATATTGAGGACACCAAATACAGGAGGCATATTCCAGTATTGGACGGACTAAAGAAATAAATAATAACTTCGTGATGAACGGATCATTAAACTCTTTTGACTAAAGACCAAAGCCAAGTAAACCCATTGCCTTGTTGCAAACTACGTCAATGTGAGTTGCAAACGAAAGTTTTGTGTCAAATAGCACACCAAGGTCATTAATTTAAGAAACCCCCTCAAGGACCGAATTTTCAATAAGAAAGGGTTTCTACGAGCAAACGACATAACTTTACACTTGGTACAGTTAAGCACTAAACCGTTGCGTTGACACCAGCGATAAAGCTCATTTAGATCACTTTGCAATAAGTCATGGACAGCAGGACCATTGTAATTCAAACACAGTTTGACATCGTCAGCGTACATTAACGTACATGACCGTTAGATATAATATCCGGGAGATCATTTATGAAAAGTGTAAACAGAAGTGGTCCAAGGTAACTACCTTGAGGCACACCAGAAAGAACATTAATTCTGTTTGATATACAAGAATCGAAAACTACACATTGTGTGCGCGACTCGAGATAGGATGAAATCCAATTTAACTAATTTGATGGAAAACCAAGGCACCTTAGTTTATGAAGCAATAACTGATGGTTTACACAATCGAATGCCTTGCTAAAATCTGTGTAAATCACATCTGCTTGTAAACCTTTTGTAAAGCCCAGATTTACTAAAGATGTTAATTTTAATAGATTAGTAGACACTGATCGATTTTTCAGAAAACCGTGCTGGGCAGGAGGAAAAAGAGGTTTACATGCAAATTGCAGTTGTTCGGTGACGATTTTTTCAAAAAGTTTATGTATTGCACATAACTTAGCAATACATCAGTAATTTGATATGTCTTGTTTACTACCCTTTTTGTGGAGAGGAATAATAAAAGACTCTTTCCAAATCTTTGGTACAATACATTCCTTTAATGAAAGTTGAAACAGGTGCAATAAAGGATTACACAAAGAATGTGCACACATTTTAAGCACACCAGAAGGTACAATATCGGGCCCTGGAAAATAACTAAGTTTAAGAGCAAGTAAGTGTTTTAAAATTAAGTCATTAGATACAATAGGATCACATATATCGTGCAAATGTAAATTACCAAAGTTATTGGTACTTGTGCAATAGCTAGTAGCAGAGTAGACTGATTGGAAAAATTCAGCAAATAAGTTTGATGCATCTTTCGGAGATGCCGCAGTACGATTATCGAAAAACATATTAGAAGGAATAGATAATTATTTACGTTTCGAATTAACGAAATTGTAAAAAAGATTTAGGAACTTTTCGAATATTGTTTTTTATGTTGAATAAATATGTTTTATAGAAAATTAGCCCGTGCTACTGCATATTTTGCATAAGTGTGAGCATTTCTTGACTAAATGAAACATTTATAATAGCGCGACTTTATATTTTTTAAATGACATAAGCGGCGTGAAAACCATGGAGGGTTAAAAAAAAAACTTTAGGTACATATGAAGGAACACATTCATCAAAGTAATGTTGTAAAACATCATAAAAAACTCTACACGCACTTTCAGTACCAAGATCTTCAAAAACATAAGGCCAGTTAGTACCAAGCAATAAAGAACTTAGCTTAGCAAAGTCAGTTTAACTAAACCGGCGACGAACTGTTGTAGGACTGTCTTTGATCTCCAATGTTTTGGTTATAGTTACAAGCAATTTAAGCGTTGGGTGATATTTATCTTCAGGAAATGAAACCGGAGAAGTTCTAGAAACTTCAACATCCAATGTTCTATCAACAAATATAAGATCAAGGAATCTATTTGAGCAGTTAAAAATATTGTTAATTTGATGAATTGACAAGCTGAAAAGTGAATTGAAAAATTGTAAACTTGTTGATGGTATCAACGAAGACGAGTTTTCGCAATTTATCCAAGATATCCTAGGTAAATTAAAATCACCTGCAACAATAAGGTAATCATTTGCTTGAAAAGTATTTGCAACAGATTGAATAGCAGACCCGTGCATCTGATAAACGTTATCATTAGATGCTGGCGGAATATAAGAACATGTAATAAATATTCTACAGCAACGAAAGCGAATAACTACACATAAAAATTCAATATCAGTTGAAGTCCCGTCACAGTACAGTTCAGAAGTAAGGCTTGTTTTAACTGAAATAAGCACTCCACCACCTTTACGCATGTTACGATCCTTTCGGTAAATTAAATAGTTATTTGATACAATTTCTGAATCTAAAATATTTGGTTCTAACCAAGTTTCAGTAAAAATGAGAATGTCAGCATTTAAGCCGATACTTTTGAGATATAAATCAACTAGTTTACTCTTCAGGCCTCTTACATTCTGATAATTTAATATAAGAGGATAAACTAGTTTAAATTATTTGATGATGATCCCGCCTCTTGACGTGGTAAAGTTGCAGTTTGACGAGACGATGTAGGCTTCCTTTTTGGCACATATTCCTTACCAAGTGAAAACTGTGGCCAAAAAGTCGTGTTACATATAGTTTCGAAAAATTCAAAAGGAACACTGAGCTTAAATGAAGCGATGTTCCTTGAATACGTGAAATTGAATTTTTGAACAGCTACACTTGAAGAAACTATACTGCTCTTTGAAGTAATAAACTCTAAAATGTCGTCTGCAGATGTACACTCGGTGAAGCGCGAGACAAAAAAGTGTTTACGTGGCGCTACCGTATTCAATATTTTTGTTGTACGCAAAGAATTTGTAGCAGGTACAGCTGGATTCAGTTTAAGACTAGTCGACTCAGGTAGACCAGGAGGTATGCTAACCGGTTGCAGTGAATCGATGGTTTTATTTGGAACAGTATCAGCATACACCTGCGTAGGTCCAACAGATAGCTGCGACGACGTGGAAGACTCAATTATGGGTGGAACCACTACTGACATTGTCGGTTCTTGTGACGAATGAAAATCGGTGGGAGTACAGCTCATAGGCGCAGGCGACGAAGTTAAATTTATAAGCGGTAATTCGGAAGGTGCAGTTAGAGAAGGAGGTAAGTCAAGAGTTTTGGACTTCTTTCTTCTTGGCGATTGTTGAAAATCATACTCTCCAAACAATTTCATATTTTTGTCCAATTCTTTAGAGAGCTGCATTATTAGTCTTCTCAATTGCCGATACGCTATTCCGCACTATATTAAACATTCGAGCGAAAGCACCTTCAAGTTGGAAGCAATGAGGACATGACCAGCGTAAGCCCCCCGGTTTATCCGTGTCCTAGATGGTGAGTCGATCGAATATTGTGCCATTTAGGCCAGCACATTTGATGTGAGCAGTTTCATCACACAACCAGCAGCACACAAAACGAAAACTGGAGTTGTCGTATTTTTTTTTTGTTTGAACATTTGTTGTAGCAACACAGCATTTCAAAAATGTTAAATAAAATTACAATAAAATAATTTAATATAATACAACGGTGTAGCTGGTCACCTTAATAAGCCTAAAGTTTGCAGATAAGCCTAAAAGTATGCAATTTATAATGTTTCTTACAATGTTTTTTACAATGAGAGCTGAACTTTGAACTTAGCTAATATACGCTATCTCTTTCAAACACAAGAGAAAATTAGAAAAATTTCTTGGCTCTCCACTGGCCGAAAATTTTCTACAGAATTATATTTACTTTAGCACACTTCGTACACTAAACACTTCAACTTTTTTAATGTCATTGAAGATTAATGCACTAATTCGGTTAACTTAAAACAATAAATTGCAGTGCAATTAACTTTATTTTAAAATTAAAAAAAATAATAACACCAGCGAACAAAACATAAACAATCGCGTTAGGGTGACCAGACTTTTTGATGTCAAATGACATAGTTCCACCTGTCCACTAGAAGTACTGTGATGTGGATACACTATAACACAACGTTATTGATGCTCTTTGCATTGTTGACTTAAGTTGTACAGAAGAAAAGCTAGGTTCATTGTCCAGCATTATTGTTTTAACAAATGGAAATGCCTGTAACAACTCCAAAACTTTCACTTCAATATTAGAGTTATCTTCAATAGGTTTTATAACCAAATACTTCGAGTAAGCATCCATGCAAGTAATAAATTTTAGTTTTCCAGCAAATGTAATTGTTCTCCCTCATTTTTAGGGATTGGAGTACTACCAATAGGAATACCCTTCAAATGTCTATTATATTTATTTTTATTACATGTCTCACAATTTCAGCAAAACTCTTTTAACTGTTTCTGCGTCTTTGGTAGTATTAGCACGAATTTGCCTCAAATTTTCTTCGAAACTTCTATGAGCACGATTATGTGTGTCTTTAATAATACTACACTGATCATCTTTATTTGTAACGTATATTGATAAAATTCGAGTATATAAAAATTTATTACCAAAGGTTTCTTTTAATGGTTTTTTTATTTCATACAAATCCTCTCTAGTGCAATGTAATGCAGTTACCAAATTTGGTAGAAATTGTTCCTTTAAAATAATTAATAATTATCATATGCAATAACATGACGGGTGTTACCAAAAACTTTCAAACATTCATGTATTGTGGTTGGACCACTAGTTTAAGATAATATAATTTGTTGTTTAAACGGATTTAGCGTTTTTTTGGTTTCTGTATATTCTGTATTCTGCTTTGTGCAGACTGCTGAGTAGATATCTCGTCAGAATCATCTTCGACATCGCTTATTGGTTCATCACTTACATGTAAAGCGTCATTCTAGACAATGCGTCTGCGACTACATTTGTTGACCCAGGTTTATATAATATTTTTGGAGAAAACTCCTCTATAAAAGCATGCCATCGTTTCATCTTAGAATTAGGATTACGATTCGAAATTGCGAAAGACAATGGTTGTGGATTTCTATGGTTGTAACTCCATACAAAGAATTCCTCAATGATTTTAATGACCACACAATGGCATACATTTCTTTTTCATTTGTGGCATAGTTTCGATCTGTTTTGTTTAATGTCTTTGAAATAAATGTAATGGGTGTACAATAACGTGCACAGTTGAATTCTGTTAAAGAACTCCAAAAAAAAAAAATTTTTAATATGTAATGGCAATAAAGCATTATATACTAACATTTAAAATTTATATTTTATAATCTCACTTGGAGAGAACAAACATGATTGAGTAGTTGTAATATACTAATTTTATTTATGAAAATTACATGCTTATATACAATTTCTATTTCTATTACAAAGTTGACTGTATGTGTATGTGTAAAATAATATTATGTGTATGTTTACAATGACTATGACTATAAAAATAGCTTGCAGGAGTCCAGGGTCATCGCTGAACATGTTTGTTGCTACTTCAGTGCTGAGCGTCACTTTGCACGATCGTAAAATGTTATGACTTCTGTGTGAGTTCAAAAATATTGTCGCTGCGGTATATCTTTTCTATTCTTATCGCGTATTGAATTTGATAATCCACAAGCAGCACATGCTCATATTTGAACAATGGGTCTTGAATCCTGCAACAGGACTGCCCCCAAAGCTATGTTTGGTGCATCAGTGTGCGATACAAATTTTTTATTATAGTCCGGCTGAGTTAACTCAACCTGAACCGTAAGATTTCTTTTTAGGCTTTCAAAAGCGTCCTTGGCTTCTTCATTGAAATTAATAGCCAACTTTTTTGACATATTTTTTGATATTTCCCCATACTTCTCGACGAACTTCCTGTAATAACCAGTAAGTCCTAAGAAACTTTTTAATTCCGTTAGGTTTCTAGGTTCTGGAAAATTTACAGTTGCTTCAATCTTTTCAGGATTAGTTTTAATAACCTTATAGGCCACCACATAACCCAGAAATTTTATCTCCGTTTTCAAAAACTTTGACTTCTCTACAATATTTTCATATGAGCATTCCTCAAAATGTCTATAACTTTATCAAGATCTTTTAAATGCTGATCAAGATTCTTTGAAAACACTATTATGTCATCCATATATATGTGACATATTTTACCAATGAAGGGACGGAGGATATCATCCATTGCCCTTTGAAAAATACGAGGAACGTTTTTTAATCCGAATGACATTCTTTTGAACTGATATTATCCATTATTTACTAAGAAAGCTGTTTTCTCTATATCTTCTTCATTTATTAATATTTGATGAAATCCAGATTCTAAATCCAATGTTGACTGGAGAATTGTAAGGACTTTAACTTTTTTCTATAATGTCTCGTTTCAACATTCACTCAACCTCGTTATTGACAAAACCATTGCAAGAGAACGGATAAGGGTACTGTTTACTCCACATCGGTGTATCTCCATTTTTACGTATTTGTGTATATATATTTGAGTGCAACCTCTTTATATCATTCACAATGACCTCCTCGAGCTCACTGATTTCTTTATTGTTATATTTATTTACTTTCCGTGAAAATTCATCGGCGGCGTGTTCAAGGCTTTTTGCCCCAGACGTCTTCTATTCTTTTATACCCGCCACACATAGAATGAACGGGTATATTCAGTTTGTCTGAAAGTTTGTAACGCATTTAAGGAGTTGTCGTGGACCATACAAATTATATATAATCTTGAGCAGCTCGACGAGACGAATCGTCCGTCTGTCCGTCTGTTTGTTTCTTTGCAGTTCATTAGGTCAGTTTTAGAGATATTAAGCTGAAAATCAGAACTTAACCTTTTTTCTACAACGACTAAATCAAGTATGAAATTGAAAGTGCAACGCCCAGCGCCATACAAATTTACCGCCCCTTTTCGAATTTTTGAATAAAAATGGGAATTATTTATGCATGTCGAAGCCAACGTGCCACGCCCATTTTTAGGTATAGCCGCCATACAAACTTACCACCCATTTTCGAGTTTTTGTATGAAATTTGTAATTATTTATGCATGTATTCACTCCAAGTTATGTAAAAACTCTTCTAATGTCATCCAATGTCGAATCCATGGTGCCACGCCCATTTTCATGTATAGCCCCCATACAAACTTACCACCCATTTTCGAGTTTTTGTATGAAAATAGCTGTTATTTATGAACGTATTCACTCTTATTTGATTTAAAATACTACTTATGTCATTCAATGTCGCAACCAAGATGCCCCACCCATATTTAGGTAAAGCCCCCATAAAAATCTCCCGCCCGTATTCGATTTTTGTATGAAAATAGTTGTTATTTATGAATGTATTCATTTCAGATTTAGATAAAATTCTTCTAAGGTTAGCCAATGCCAAAATAAAGGTGCCACGCCCATTTTTAGGTATAGCCCTATACAATTCAAACACTATTTTCGAGTTTTTTATATGAAAATAGTTGTTACATCATATTCTGTCCAAATTGTGTAAAAACGCGTTTATTGTCATCCAAGGGCCACTACAACACACAACCACTATAACATATAGCCCTCATACAAATCTGACGTCCATTTTCGAGTTTTTAAAAAAAAAAAACTTTCTTCTAGTCCTCGTAAGTTGGGTTCACATCTGGTTACTGTTGCTTATGGCCACCACTCAAACCCATTGCCTATTTATTTAGATGAAACTTTTGAAGATGTAATTATTATATATTGTACAATCATGATGCAATTATACCAGGTGAAGTTCTCCGGAAATTTTCGGTTGCATAAATTTGACAACTTAGTGTGTGATTGATTTAAGGAGAGAAGAGTACGAGAAATTTTGCAAAAAGAGATGGTAACCAAACATAATACTTTCTGAACTTTTCATCGGTTTCTTTGGCGCTTCTAAAGATTTTTTAATTTTTCAGCTATTTGCTCAAAATCAAGAAGCAGAAAAATTGATATTTGTAAGTTGAAATTGTACAAATTCACCATAACATGCATACTCAACAAAACTACAGTTACCAATTAGAAAGAAACAGTAGCAGAATACGGCACGTGGTATAATTGCTTCATGGGAAAAATATTTCTAGCATAGTGTATCAAAGTAATTCTCTTTGCTGTACTTAAATTGAAATTAAAGATGGCAAAAGAGTTATTTTCTTTGTTTGTTCCAAACAGTAAGACAGATCAAATCTTTATCTTGAATCAAGTTCGCATAATAATGCTGTTGAGGAAAACAGTACACATTTCTTATAAATCTTTCTGTACACATACACAGTATGCTCAACAAATAAGAGGACTTATTGAATAAATCATGTTTTGTGCTTGTGTCATAAAAATGCGTGATTTTTTGATTAATTTTTCGTGAATTTTTCGTGCATTTTCGTGAATTTTTGATGAAAAAACAGATTTGTGTCATCGACCACCCTCCGTATTCTCCTGATCTATCACCATGCGACTATTTTCTGTTCCCTAAACGGAAACTGCCATTAAAGGAGCGTTTTATGATGATATTCCAGACATTCAAGCAGCCGTGACACAAGCACAAAACATACTATCATTAAAAATCGCATAACTTTTTAACCTGTCAACCAATTTGGGTTTGAAAGGAGAGACCTGTACCTTTCTAATGTTATCAACGTTTAATAGATGGCGTTACGTGTTCCATGATTTATACAAAAAGTCCCCTTATTTATTGAACATACGGTGTAGGCAGATAGTAACAACACACACATTTTAATACCTTTTAGTCAAGGTCATAAAATCATTTTTACCTGCGCGGCAATTACAACATTCCTTACAGATGTTTTGAACAAAATAAATAGTGTATATAAGGCCTTGTTCGTAACTCCCTTTTCATCTGGCTAGTACAGATACACCTGTCAAGTATTGCAACGTGCGTCACAGGCATATCATTTTTACCTGAACGGGAATTGCAAAACTTCTAACAGATATTTTGAACAAATTAAATATTGTATAAAAGGTCCCTGGCCCTGTTCGTTACACCCTTTTTACCTGTCTATCTGAGCTATCTTTAGCGGCCGCACCAACCAGTATTTTCTACATAATTTCAGTTCATTTGTGACTTTGATATTGATCACATGTGCTTATTAAGAAAAAAGTGAGAGCTTCACTACAATATAACATAAATTTATTTTAATACATAACAAAATAAACGGTGTAAAAATTGTGTTTATAAATGTTATGTGAAAAAAGTTAAAAGTGTAGGTCACAAATAATAGCACGGAGTACAGCTCGACTTGCCAACGAAAAAATCCAGTATACCGTGAGGAGGAGCGATTACGGAATGGAATTGACTTATCATAACGTTGCCGTCGCATTTTAACCAGTGAAACTCAACGAATACGCGATGCTGCCGCTCATTCTCAACGTCACGCAGATCCAGTGTAAAGAGCAAAAGAGCAAATACGTAACACTGCTCAACATTCGTTAAGGCGCGAAAACCCAGATGTAAAGGTACAGGAACAAGTGCGTGATGCGACCGGCTGTTCTCAACGTTGACAGAACAAACAACTTCGAAATGAAGAACGCCAGAGAGATGCCATAACAAGAAGAATTCGTCGAAAAGCCGATAAGAAGGCAAAAGGAGCAAAAGATTAACACATCGCAACGAAGATTAACACGCCTACAGGCTAGAGAGCGTGCGCAGCAGATTCAACAGATGATACAGGATCGGACTCTACAGGAGCGACCCAGAGTACCGAGCAGAAGCAAGCGCAGAGAGACAGTCTGCAAGAAATATACTGAACAGGGAAAGACTTTCGCCAGAAGAACGATTGGAGCGCCAACATCAACAACACCAACTAAACAGCAAAAATAAAGAGCGGAACTACATCAAAATTATCAGAGAAGGACCAACGGAGAGTTGTGTTTGTTGCGGTGGATTGTGGCTTAAACATCAGGTGAGTTTTTTAAACAAATTATTTATAAGTAACAAGTACCCTGCCTTTATAAGTAACATTTTATTTATCAGAAAAGTTTCCAAATCCCGCAGGTAAATTTACTTTTTGCACAACATGTCACCGCAATGAACCGCTGCAGTTAATATGCCAATTTCAGTCTCTGAGACTGTCACGTTCTTCCAAAGACATTTAACAATGCTCAGATTATTCAGGTAGCACTGTAACGTCGGCTTGAATATGAGCAAAATTTCATGGAAGAAACCACCCGCCCAGCTTAAGTTTTAAAGGCTCTACATTTCTTACTGACTGGGCTCAGTCAATGATTTCTGAAGAAGTAGTCCCTTTTTAGTAGACCAGGCCGATGAAAGTTTAGTGCGTCAAATGGAAATAGGTAACTTAGAAGCAGGTAGATCTGAAGTTTATTTTGAAAATGAACATAACCCCGATGGCCAGAAAACTCTATTAGAAAATGACCAGGTAGAAAATAGATCTATTAAATGGCCCCTGGTCAAGGTAGAGTTCCACAGGACATTACAGCTGATGACGATGTTAATGAACTTTCCTATCCCTCTATTTATTGTGGGATAACGCGAATGACTACAATAACATACAGCAAAATAGCAGGGTCCGACATTAAACGTTTCGATCGAAGATGCGCCAGAGTAAATAAAGTGCTCTGGTCATATAAGTACTACAAACTTTCTGGGATTAAGTCCGCAATTTCTACTTGCCTTCGCAAGAAATCCACTGTAAGGTCTGTAACTGCAGACAATGTATTAGACGACAATTTTGTTAAAAACCTTGTGAATCACGATGAAGGTTGCCACATTTTGATTTCTATTGGAGAATAGAATTTCAACATAGGGGGTCCCCAGATTGCCATGGCATGTACTGGCTGAAAGACGCTTCGAAGTTCAAAAATTCCGCTAGAGATCAAAACATTCTGTCAATTGTAGAATTTGTTGATAGATTCATAACGACTGCCGGCGATAACATAGAAGTGTCCGATGTCATTGAATACCAACGACATCGTCACACTCGTACTTGTAGAAGAGAAATACAAGGATAAAATACATACAGAAGTACTTTTCCCTCTTAAGGAAAGCGCAAATATAGAAGTACATAAGGCACAATTCAAACAAATAAGAGAGGCCCTCGATTAGCAAAATTTATCTTCTGATGAAATAACTCATCTAAATAGATTTTATAATTTCTTAGAAAAATTATCAATCAATAATAAGGCTTATAAGCTAGCCCTTCGATCAAGTTTAAAAAAACCTCAAATATTTTTACGAAGACAATTTTCAATAGAATGCTTAACGCATATAGCTCCGATATTATTTGCTTACACAAAGCCAATATGGACATTCAGTTCATATTAGACGCATATGCCTGCTGTATTTATATTATTAACTACATTAATAGAGGCGTATCGAATTAATGAAGGCAATTTATCCGTTAAAAAGAAAATTGCAGCACATTGGCAATAAATTTGTCAATGGTACAGAGATTTCTGCGCAGGAGCAACATATAATATTTTAGGCTGGCATCTCTCGAAAGCTAGGAATGGTGAAATTTTTGTTAATACTTTGCATCCTGACCAAAGGATTACAATGCTTAAGTCTAGGCGAGAACTTAAACTTCTTTCGCCTAATTCTACAAATTTTTATGTTCCTAACTTATTGGATCATTATATTCAAAGGCATGATGCGCTGGAAAATGAATGCCTTGCTTCATTTGCAGCAAATTTTTAAAAGATGGTCAGCATACAACGATGAGTTTAATGAGTTACATGAAGAGGATGACTTAATTGAAAGTAGAAAGTATAGGTTAAAAGATAATTCTGGGTGGGTGCAAAAAAGAAACAAGCCCTTGAAAAAAAAAAAACCCCAAAGGCCTGATTATTTTAGAGAATTGAAAATGCATTTCCTGGGATGAACTCCTTAATAATTATAATGAGTATGCCTGTACCGTGCATAGAAATATAATTAAGGGCAACAGGCGACTGTTTGATCAGTTTAAGGAACGAGAGTTAGAGCTACAATTCGAACTAAACTTGGATGATCAAGCTGAACGCACTTCGTTCCTTGACGAAGAATTTAGAGCTCTTGCCGTGCCGGAAGTTGACCGAAATATTAATGTACTAGATCCTAACTTAGTTGAAGAAAACTCAGTAGAGGAAATTCGACTGATTAAATTGCCCCTTTAATTCCTGAAAACGATCTTTATGCCATGGTTCGATCCCTTAATTTGAAGCAACGCCAATACTTTGCTAACGTTATGCACAACGTGAAAGCAAAGCTAAAAGCCGACTTATTTCGGCAATCTTTAAGTCTCTGACTTTTAGAGCCAATCAAGTTGCTGGCAGCAACCCATAGTCGGCGAAAGTACTTCTGTGTGCTCCAACTGGGAAAGCTGCTTTTGGTATTGGTTGACTTACTCTCCACTTATTATTTTCACTACCGGTCAATTAATCATCGACCGAGTTACGACCCCCTCAGCAACGACATTGTTAAGAAAATGTATTCAAAATTGATGGACCTTCAGGTAATCATTATTGATGAAATTTCCATGGTCTGTGCTAAAATATTTTCATATTTGGATTTCATATTTGGCTTAAACAAATGTTTAAACATAATCATTTTTTGGAGGATTATCAATAATTCAACTTACCCCAGTTCAACTTACCCCAGCCAAATAGAAGCGATCCATATAGTGTCATCGTCAAGACTCAAATTTTGCTGTAGCATTAAACAATATGTCTGAGGGCAAAATGACTGGAAATGGCATTCAGTTATTAAAACAAAGAGTTGTCCAAATGAATGCATTTCCAAGGGATGCCATTCATTGATTTTCTTCTAATGCTGAAGTTATTCAGTACAACTCTTTAAAGCTTTCACAGACAAATGAAGAGGAATTTATATCTACATAAAGTTGGTCACCCTAACGCGATTGTTTATGTTTTGTTCGCTGGTGTTATTATTTTTTTTAATTTTAAAATAAAGTTAATTGCACTGCAATTTATTGTTTTAAGTTAACCGAATTAGTGCATTAATCTTCAATGACATTAAAAAAGTTGAAGTGTTTAGTGTACGAAGTGTGCTAAAGTAAATATAATTCTGTATAAAATTTTCGGCCAGTGGAGAGCCAAGAAATTTTTCTAATTTTCTCTTGTGTTTGAAAGAGATAGCGTATATTAGCTAAGTTCAAAGTTCAGCTCTCATTGTAAAAAACATTGTAAGAAACATTATAAATTGCATACTTTTAGGCTTATATGCAAACTTTAGGCTTATTAAGGTGACCAGCTACACCGTTGTATTATATAAAATTATTTTATTGTAATTTTATTTAACATTTTGAAATGCTGTGTTGCTACAACAAATGTTCAAACAAAAAAAAAATACGACAACTCCAGTTTTCGTTTTGTGTGCTGCTGGTTGTGTGATGAAACTGCTCACATCAAATGTGCTGGCCTAAATGGCACAATATTCGATCGACTCACCATCTAGGACACGGATAAACCGGGGGCTTACGCTGGTCATGTCCTCATTGCTTCCAACTTGAAGGTGCTTTCGCTCGAATGTTTAATATAGTGCGGAATAGCGTATCGGCAATTGAGAAGACTAATAATGCAGCTCTCTAAAGAATTGGACAAAAATATGAAATTGTTTGGAGAGTATGATTTTCAACAATCGCCAAGAAGAAAGAAGTCCAAAACTCTTGACTTACCTCCTTCTCTAACTGCACCTTCCGAATTACCACTTATAAATTTAACTTCGTCGCCTGCGCCTATGAGCTGTACTCCCACCGATTTTCATTCGTCACAAGAACCGACAATGTCAGTAGTGGTTCCACCCATAATTGAGTCTTCCACGTCGTCGCAGCTATCTGTTGGACCTACGCAGGTGTATGCTGATACTGTTCCAAATAAAACCATCGATTCACTGCAACCGGTTAGCATACTTCCTGGTCTACCTGAGTCGACTAGTCTTAAACTGAATCCAGCTGTACCTGCTACAAATTCTTTGCGTACAACAAAAATATTGAATACGGTAGCGCCACGTAAACACTTTTTTGTCTCGCGCTTCACCGAGTGTACATCTGCAGACGACATTTTAGAGTTTATTACTTCAAAGAGCAGTATAGTTTCTTCAAGTGTAGCTGTTCAAAAATTCAATTTCACGTATTCAAGGAACATCGCTTCATTTAAGCTCAGCGTTCCTTTTGAATTTTTCGAAACTATATGTAACACGACTTTTTGGCCACAGTTTACACTTGGTAAGGAATATGTGCCAAAAAGGAAGCCTACATCGTCTCGTCAAACTGCAACTTTACCACGTCAAGAGGCGGGATCATCATCAAATAATTTAAACTAGTTTATCCTCTTATATTAAATTATCAGAATGTAAGAGGCCTGAAGAGTAAACTAGTTGATTTATATCTCAAAAGTATCGGCTTAAATGCTGACATTCTCATTTTTACTGAAACTTGGTTAGAACCAAATATTTTAGATTCAGAAATTTTAATTTACCGAAAGGATCGTAACATGCGTAAAGGTGGTGGAGTGCTTATTTCAGTTAAAACAAGCCTTACTTCTGAACTGTACTGTGACGGGACTTCAACTGATATTGAATTTTTATGTGTAGTTATTCGCTTTCGTTGCTGTAGAATATTTATTACTTGTTCTTATATTCCGCCAGCATCTAATGATAACGTTTATCAGATGCACGGGTCTGCTATTCAATCTGTTGCAAATACTTTTCAAGCAAATGATTACCTTATTGTTGCAGGTGATTTTAATTTACCTAGGATATCTTGGATAAATTGCGAAAACTCGTCTTCGTTGATACCATCAACAAGTTTACAATTTTTCAATTCACTTTTCAGCTTGTCAATTCATCAAATTAACAATATTTTTAACTGCTCAAATAGATTCCTTGATCTTATATTTGTTGATAGAACATTGGATGTTGAAGTTTCTAGAACTTCTCCGGTTTCATTTCCTGAAGATAAATATCACCCAACGCTTAAATTGCTTGTAACTATAACCAAAACATTGGAGATCAAAGACAGTCCTACAACAGTTCGTCGCCGGTTTAGTTAAACTGACTTTGCTAAGCTAAGTTCTTTATTGCTTGGTACTAACTGGCCTTATGTTTTTGAAGATCTTGGTACTGAAAGTGCGTGTAGAGTTTTTTATGATGTTTTACAACATTACTTTGATGAATGTGTTCCTTCATATGTACGTAAAGTTTTTTTTTAACCCTCCATGGTTTTCACGCCGCTTATGTCATTTAAAAAATATAAAGTCGCGCTATTATAAATGTTTCATTTAGTCAAGAAATGCTCACACTTATGCAAAATATGCAGTAGCACGGGCTAATTTTCTATAAAACATATTTATTCAACATAAAAAACAATATTCGAAAAGTTCCTAAATCTTTTTACAATTTCGTTAATTCGAAACGTAAATAATTATCTATTCCTTCTAATATGTTTTTCGATAATCGTACTGCGGCATCTCCGAAAGATGCATCAAACTTATTTGCTGAATTTTTCCAATCAGTCTACTCTGCTACTAGCTATTGCACAAGTACCAATAACTTTGGTAATTTACATTTGCACGATATATGTGATCCTATTGTATCTAATGACTTAATTTTAAAACACTTACTTGCTCTTAAACTTAGTTATTTTCCAGGGCCCGATATTGTACCTTCTGGTGTGCTTAAAATGTGTGCACATTCTTTGTGTAATCCTTTATTGCACCTGTTTCAACTTTCATTAAAGGAATGTATTGTACCAAAGATTTGGAAAGAGTCTTTTATTATTCCTCTCCACAAAAAGGGTAGTAAACAAGACATATCAAATTACTGATGTATTGCTAAGTTATGTGCAATACATAAACTTTTTTGAAAAAATCGTCACCGAACAACTGCAATTTGCATGTAAACCTCTTTTTCCTCCTGCCCAGCACGGTTTTCTGAAAAATCGATCAGTGTCTACTAATCTATTAAAATTAACATCTTTAGTAAATCTGGGCTTTACAAAAGGTTTACAAGCAGATGTGATTTACACAGATTTTAGCAAGGCATTCGATTGTGTAAACCATCAGTTATTGCTTCATAAACTAAGGTGCCTTGGTTTTCCATCAAATTTGTTAAATTGGATTTCATCCTATCTCGAGTCGCGCACACAATGTGTAGTTTTCGATTCTTGTATATCAAACAGAATTAATGTTCTTTCTGGTGTGCCTCAAGGTAGTCACCTTGGACCACTTCTGTTTACACTTTTCATAAATGATCTCCCGGATATTATATCTAACGGTCATACGTTAATGTACCTGACGATGTCAAACTGTGTTTGAATTACAATGGTCCTGCTGTCCATGACTTATTGCAAAGTGATCTAAATGAGCTTTATCGCTGGTGTCAACGCAACGGTTTAGTGCTTAACTGTACCAAGTGTAAAGTTATGTCGTTTGCTCGTAGAAACCCTTTCTTATTGAAAATTCGGTCCTTGAGGGGGTTTCTTATATTAATGACCTTGGTGTGCTATTTGACACAAAACTTTCGTTTGCAACTCACATTGACGTAGTTTGCAACAAGGCAATGGGTTTACTTGGCTTTGGTCTTTGGTCAAAAGAGTTTAATGATCCGTTCATCACGAAGTTATTATTTATTTCTTTAGTCCGTCCAATACTGGAATATGCCTCCTGTATTTGGAGTCCTCAATATATGATATATCAAGTACAGTAGAATCTGTTCAAAAACAGTTTCTACTCTTTGCTTTACGTAATTTGAGCTGGAATCCAAATGTTAATTTGCCTCCATATACACATCGTTTAAACCTAATTGATCTGCCCTCACTGGAAAAACGCAGAAACTTATATCTGGGGAGATTTATTCTCCTTATTTACTACAGCTGTTGAACTTTTCTGTTCCAAGTAGGTTTACGAGAAATTATTCTCTGTTCTACCTACGGACATATACGACCAATTATGCATGTAACGATCCGTTTCGCATTCTTTGTTCTCTTTATTATAGATATTATAATTTAAATCAAGTCTCTCCGGGCCTCCCACTACATGTTGTGCATAAAGCTTTGAAAGATAATAATGTGTAATATGTCACGTTTTTTTTAAGTAGAATTAGCAGCATTTTTATTTTTATATGTTAGTTGCTAAGTTATCAAATAAATAAATAAATATCTATAAAAAGGAGCACTCAGCAAATTTTGGAAGCTGTGAAAGAGTTTAAAACTTCCGAAACTCAAGGGCTGTGCTCTAGGCTTAGCTGAAAAAATCGGCAAAATATATGGTGACAATAAACATCGATACCAACGATGGTTGGGTCAATTGCGCAACTGGCGAGCTTATGCACATGGAGCAAAGATTACATGGATTGCAACCTGTCATAAGCACGCTATGGGTTAAATTTTCGGAGTCCTCAGTAGGAGTAATAGCTAGGTCAAGAAGAAGTCACCCTATAAATAGTGATCGAAAATATAGTTGGAGCTTTTCAGTTCAAAATAACAAGTGTCCGTGGAATGAAATCAGTTCCCAGTTGATCCTGCAGAGGATATAACTATTCATAAGAGCCAAGGAGCCACTTATGAAAAAGTAGCTGTACGTACCAAAAGAGGAATGAGCAGAGCTGCACTCTATGTGGCTTGCCGTATGGCAACCAGTGCTTCTGGGCTTTTCATTGTATCCCACCAACACCATTTGGAACTTCAGATATTGTTCAAATTGAATTGAACAATCTCCTTAGTGAAAAAGCTTTAAAGCCACAATACGATTACTTGTTTGATGCTCCAAATAGTTCCCTTAGTGTTTACTACAAAAATGTTAGAAGCCTAAATCGTCGAATTGAAGACATTCGGTCCGATAACATTATTTGCTCATTAGGTATTTTGTGCTTCGTCGAAACATGGGCTCTTCAAAATGAAGAGTTTAATAAATATGGAATCGTTCTATTCGTCCTGTAAATGGAAAATTAGTTTATGCCAAACAAAGCATTTCCCAGAATGTGGAGTTTTTATTTGAAAGGAGTATAAACGATGCTGAAAAATTTACCAAATGTTGTCCATTAAATACTTGAATACATCATTACATCAATACAGGAATCCTTCTTTTCCTCTTACAGAATTTCGAATGGAATTCTTAATGATTTAAAAAGTAATAGATAAGCATGCTGGGAAGGTAGTAGTCCTATGTGACTTTAGTATCGATGCATTATTAATGACTGATCAGCTCCAAATGCGGCAACATTAAAACAATCAACGCGGATTGATTGGGTTTTTTTCAAATTTAGTAGGTGGGCAATGTAAAACGTATGAAACCCCGTACACTATTCACGACGGGTAAGTTTTAAGTCATACTATATTGGTGTAAAATAACTAATTATAAATATTAATGTAAAAATTGTGAATATACGAGTATTAATATCAAATTGAAAATATTATCATAATTTTAAGATTTCTAATTGTAAATATTCGCTTTAAAATCAATTGTATAGTTCTTATAATTAAATAAAAATATATCGCCTTATTATTAATTTACTTATTTTTTACAATCGTGTTAAAGATAAAGTTAATGTTCTTTCTTGTTTTATATTTGAATAGCCGGAAAAATCATCGGCGGCGTGTTCAAGGCTTTTTTGCCCCAAACGTTTTTAATTCTTTATCTTTTTATTCTTCTTTTGACCCTCATAAGGCATTTCTTCAAGAAAAACACTGATATTGCCCTTCTCTATTATATTATTTTCAAAACTCTCGAAATATATGTCAAGTACTTCTAGCTCTATTTCAGAGTCACGATACATTTTTTTTCAATCATAATATATCGTTATATCTCAATTTAAAATTTTTAAAATCTATTTTAGCATTTATTTTCTTCAATACATTGAAACTGCTTAAAAATTCGATTCCAAATTTTCTATCTCATAGAAACGTTCTGTAACTTCCAAAATTGGTTCAATATGATAATATTTTATTATTGAATAACCATTAATGGTCCTTACTCGTTTATAAAAAGCCAATTAATTCTTCTATATATATATAAAAATAAGTCCCAAGTTCTGTTGGTGATCGATGGACGCGAAAACTACTGGACGGATTTTCACGAAATTTTGCATGTGTGTTCGTATTCACACAAGGATTGTTTAGGGCAAAAAAAAAAATAGTAAAATGTAATTTTGACCCTGGGGCTAATGGGGGCCTTGAAACCGAAAAAGCCATATCTTTGGAGTGAATAGACGTAGAGACTTGAAACAGAGCTCATTTGAAAGATGGTTAAAAAACATTTTTCGCGTTCAAGGTGTTCAAGGGATTTCCGGAATTTGGACCTGGGACCCATATGTAAATCCAATATAGATTTTTTTGACCAGTTTTTTTTTTTTTTTTTAGTACAGGTGAGCACTTAGACGGGATTTTAGAAAATTTTGACCCGGGGCCTAATGGGGCCTTGAAAAAAAAAGTCATACATTTGGATTGAATAGACGTAGAGACTTGAAACTGGGCGTATTTGAATGATGGTTAGTCGTGTTTATGGGAATTCCAAAATTTGAACCCACATTTTTTGATCAATTTATATTAAGCCACCAAAGGGAAGCAAAAAAAAAAAAAAAAACGCGAGCAAGGCCGCGGGTACCTGCTAGTATTATTATAAATACCTTTTCTTATATAGGATGTTGTGGCACCCGTATCTACAAGTATATTTCAACTAATTTTTGTTTTTAAATATATTTTAATAATGTAGGGCAAACCTACTTTGATTCCCATTCAGTTTGTTAACACGAACATCTGGTTCTTCCGATCTTTTTTCGTTGTCAATTTAATTTTAATTAATTTAATTTTTGCGACTTTTCTTGTGGTTGGGTAGTGTTACCACTTTCCCCTTGTCTTTTAAATGAGAATTTTTTATTCAATTTCAGTTTATTATAGTCATGATAATTTCCTTGTACGCTAATCAAAGGAACAACGTCCATAGGCTCGGGTTAATCATTGTGCAAATCCACAAGTTGTAATGAAAACAGTATATTTGATAAGGGCTCATTTAATCCGCTTAAAAGACACGCAAAACTTTGTTTCTATTTTGATTCTTTAACTCCTGATAAATTTCGGAGCTCGCATCATGACTCATCAACGTTTTGTTAATTAGCTGAGTCAATTTTTTACTAACGATGTTTAAAAATTCTATAACCGAGGAACCACCCTGTCTTAGGACACTCAACTCTTCCTCAATAACATGAGTTTGTCTTTTATCCGCAGGTGAATTTGTTCGTAAAATGAAAAATCTTTATTTATACTTGTAAATCAATTTCATCCCCTTCAAAGTAATCCCCTTCCTATAAAATACTCTTATGCCAAAGTTTTTCCGATCCTCGAAAAATGCCAAATAGTCCCTTTCCGGTATAGCCATCAGCGCCTTCTTCGATTCAGTTTTTACCTCCTCAATCGACTCGAAACGCGTTCCCCGGAGTGATCTCACACGGAGCCAAATCAGGCGAATACGGTAGTTGCGGAACGATATTGGTTGCATTTTTGGCAAAAAAGTCACGAAGAATCGACGCCGTTTTTCAAGAAAATTCACCATTTTTGGTAACAATCGAGACTTGACACGTTTGAGGCCCAAAACATCTTTCAAAATGGTATTAATTGATCCTTTTGATACGCCAATTTCATCAGCAATGTCTCTTATAGTTAATTGATGGTGTACAAGCACTAATTCTTTTACTTTTTGGATGTGAGCATCGTCCGTTGCGGTCGATGGTCGACCAGGGCGCTCTTCGTGTTCAATGCATTCTCTACCTTCTTTGAACAATTTATACCAATCATATGTTGTTGATTTTGGTAGAGCTCGGTCCCCGAAAGCCTTCTTCAACATTTTTATTCCATTTATTCCATTCAGAAAACCAAATTTGATGACACTTCTCTGCTAAATTAAATCAGACATTGTAAAAATCGAATAATCGAATAAAATCGTTTGGTAAACACAAGCGTAAATATATTACTGATAATGACTTTGACATAAAGTTTGGCCCAGATGTTATTAACAGTCCTGCCAACTCAAGAAAAAAAGAACTAGCCCGAAATGTTAAACCAGCGAAGTATAAATTGAAAATTCTACTTACTTTTTGTTCACAGTAGTAAATTCAACACAGTACCATAATTGGTAAGTGCATCATTTGCATCTCCCGTAATTTTATTATAAAGCATGACTAATGCAGAAAAATAATTTCTTCCACCCCTAGTAAAAGGGACATAGTATTTATGGCAGCTTCTCGCCAACTTACATATGCGTTCATTCTACCACTAAACTCTGGTAAGGATTTTATAATATCAGGAGACGTGGAATCAAAAATTGTACCATCTATAGTTTGCTTTTCAGTTTGGACCGCCTCCAACTGATGCTTTAAAGAACTTATCTCATTTCTTAGAGAAATTGGTCAACTGTCAAGTCTGTCCTTTGGTGAGACGTAGTCGGTCTATCTTCGTTAGTCATATTAATATATTTTTTTTTCAAAATAAAATTAAACAAATAGTATTTATGAATAAAAATAAAACAGATAGTATTTATGAATAATAATTTCTTCCTCACTCTATTTCCTGTGGGAGGGGTCTTCCTTCCTTCCTGGATTAGAGATGTATTTGAAGAATTTACGATTTTTTTTATACCCGCCACACATAGTGTGAAGGGTAACATATATTCAGTTTGTCTGAAAGTTTGTAACGCATTGAAGGAGACGTCGTAGACCCCATAAAGTACATATATTCTTGATCAGCTCGACGAGACGAATCGATCAAGCCATGTCCGTCTGTCTGTCTGTTTGTATATTTCTAGGCATCTTTTTTGTTGAAGATATAAAGATATTAAACTGAAATTTGGAACTTAAGCTTTTCTCGGCAACGACTATGTTAAGTTCTAGAATGAAAGTGACACGCACATTTTAAGGTATAGCCCCCATACAAACGTACCGTTATTTTTCGATTTTTTGTATAAAAATACTAATTATTTATGAATGTATTCGCTCCCAATTGGGTAAAAATATTTCTTTTGTCATCCAGTGTTAAAACCAAGATGCCACGCCCTCTTTTAGGCATAGCCCCCATATAAACTTTCCATTTTTTCCGATTTTTTTTATGAAAATAGTTATTATTTATGCATATATTCACTCCAATTTGGCTAAAAACATTCTAATGTCATCCAATGTCAAATAAGATTTGCCACGCCCATTTTGGCATAGCCCCCATACAAAATTTCCTCCCATTTTCGAATTTTTGTATAAAAATGGTTATTATTTATTCATGAATTTACTCCATATTGGGTGTTTCTTCCATACAAACTTACCGCCCATTTTCAGATATTTTCGAGAAATATATTGTTATACATATCTGTATTTTTAGCTCAAAATTTGAAATTAATATTGTGTGTAAACTTGGGTGACCACTGATGATTACTCATAAACTCTTTAAAGATTCGTGTGGCGGGTATTTAAGCTTCGGTTCTACCGAAGCTAACGTTTTTTCTTGTTTTTATTTGTTGTTGTTCTATTTATATTATTTAGTTTTTTATGCAGATTTTTTTTTTCATACGTATGTATGTGCGTATGTATGTACGTATGTATGTACGTATGTACGTACGTATGTATGTATGTACGTATGTATGTACGTATGTATGTACGTATGTATGTACGTATGTATGTACGTATGTATGTACGTATGTATGTACGTATGAATGTACGTATGTATGTACGTATGTATGTACGTATGTATGTACGTATGTATGTACGTATGTATGTACGTATGTATGTTTTTTTTTTTTTTTTTTATTTATTCATAAGTAGTGACGAAAGTTATAAAAAAAAACAGAAAATGTGAAATAAAAAAATAGACAAAGAATTACATGATATATGAAGATAGATAGATAGATAGATAGATAGATAGATAGATAGATAGATAGATAGATAGATAGATAGATAGATAGATAGATAGATAGATAGATAGATAGACGCACGACCAAGCCCCTGCGGTACCGCCGCGAAGCATTGCTTCGCAGGGGTGATCAGTCGCATATCCATTCCTTTCTAGCTAGGCGAATGAGCCCTTTCACGTTCGAGCCTCCTCTGCTCCTTCATCACTTCTGCGGCGAAGTTGCTGACTGCGTTCCACGTTTGTACGCTACTCACCATCCTATTGACGAGATTTTCAACACTGAGGGGACAGCCGGCCACGAGATCCATCCGTCGCCGTTCTGACGCGAATCTGGGACATTGGAACATTATATGCTCCGCGTCTTCCTCGATATCACCTCTGCACCACGTGCAGGTGTATACTGTGTCGTGATGAAATCTACACAGATAACTTCTAAAACACCCGTGGCCGCTAAGCAGTTGGGTCAGATAGAAGTTGACACTACCATGACGCCTTTCAACCCATTCCCGGATACGTGGGATAAGGCGATGTGTCCACCTGCCCTTCGTCGAGTTATCCCATCGAAGCTGTCATCTATTAAAGCTGCATGACCTGGCCTCTAGCCTTACTGCCCTTCTGGTAGTATCTGCCATGAACCTAGCGTTCTTCAGAGCGTCGAAGATTTCGTGTGCTTCTCTTGCAAGCTCATCAATGGGTACCATACCGGCAATGACAAGAGCTGCTTTATCGGACATCGTACGAAAGCCGCTGCATACCCTTCAAGGTTGCGTCTGTAGCTTTTTGTCTTTAGTGCATTTGCTCAGATTGGTGCACCGTACAGCATTACGGACGTTACCACGTTCATTAGGAGTAATCTGCGTCCTTGTTTGGGTCCCCTTGTGTTTAGCATAACGCGTGTTAGTGCCCTGCTGACATCTGCCCCCTTCTTTTGCACATGTTCAAGATGCTCCTTGAAGCATAGCCGCGTATCTATCCACAGACCGAGATACAAAATTGCTCTCGAGGTGTTAATAGTGCAGTTGCCAATTTGGAGTTTGGCATTTTCCACGGTCTTACGACTGCTTATCAACACCGCCTCTGTTTTATGTTCCGCTAGCTGCAGGCCAACGGATGCTAACCACTCTTGCACTCGTCTAAGTGCTTCGTTGCATTTAGACTCAGCCTCTGGGATATACTTTGCCACAGTGACTAATGCCACATCATCTGCAAAACCGATAATATCGACATCTTCTGGTAGCTCCAATCTCAGGATGCCGTCGTACATTACATTCCAAAGTAATGGGCCCAGAACAGAACCCTGGGGTACTCCGCCAGTGACCTGCACCTCCTCGATCCCAGAATCTGATTCGTACAGGAGACACTCTGTTGTTTAGATAGCTCCTAATAATCGCAGCAATATGCGAGGGCACCCCGAAGCTCCTCAGTGCATCCAAAATGCAGCCCCAATTGGCTGTGTTAAACGCGTTTTTTACGTCTAAGGTTACTACAATGCAGTACTTTTTTGTGCCGCCTTTCCATCGTGTGCCTTCGATGGCCTTGGTAGCCACATCTACTACTTTGGCAATTGCATCTACGGTGGATCTTGCCTTCCTAAATCCAAACTGTTGTGCTGAAAGGTCTCCTGCATCTCTCAGCGCGATTTCGAGTCTAGAAGATATGAGTTTCTCGAGTACCTTCCCAGCAGTGTCCAATAGGCAGATAGGTCTATAGGACGACGGCTCCTCTGGTGGCTTATTTGGCTTCGGAATCAGCACCAGGTATTGCTTTTTCCATCGCTCTGGAAATTTGCATTCTGAGAAACACTGGTTGTACAGATCTACGAATACCTCCGGATGTAATTGTATTGCAAGTTTTAACGCCTTGTTGGGTATAGCGTCGGGGCCCTGCGCTTTGTTGTCTTTAAGGCCAGCTGTTACTTGTAGCACTTCTTGCACTGTGACTGGTAAATGGTTTGTGCTCGATTCATTTGTTGTGGAGTTCGTTGAGTAGTTCAACTCTGGTTGCTGTGGAAAGAGTTTTGCTACTATTTGCTCCAGTTTTTATCTGTCTTTAGGTACGGCCGCTTTAAATGCTCCCATCTTGTTTATGACTACTTTGTAGGCCCTGCCCCAAGGGTCGCACTCAATTGAGTCGCACATTTCCAAGAAACTCTTTTTCTTGCTCTCCCTTATTGCGATCTTGAACTCTTTACGTGTTTCTGCGTATCGAGCTTGGAGCTCACTGTAGATAGGAGACCTTCTTGCCCGCTGGTATTTTCTCCTGGCCTTAAGACAGTTTTTCTCGTGCTTCAGCAATGCAATTGTTCCACCAGTATACTGGCTTATGATGATGCTTGAATCGCCCGCGGCGAATCATGCTTGCATCGCAAGCTTCCTCTAGTCTATTCATGACTAGCTCTACCGATACTGAGGACTCACTTTCGGTTTGAATGCCGTTAAGAGCCTGTATAAATGCCGTTGTGTTCAGAGACTCTGGCTTGTAGGAGCGCCTTGCTTGCGTAGAAAGCTCTTCTTCTGCAGTCTGTCTTCCAATGCAGCATATTATTGCATGGTGGTCGCTTGCTGTGTAGTGTTGGCTTAGCTTCCAGGACGCGTCATTATTTTACGAAGGTCGACGATTGACCCAGCCCCTGCTCTACTAAAGGTATGTTGATTACCCATGTTGAGGAGGGCGAAGTCACTGGTTGCAACCGTCTCTAAAAGTACTTGTCCCTTCGCGTTTGTCAGTGGGCAGCCCCACTCCATAGCCCATGCGTTGAAGTCACCCGCAATTACTACACGGGAACGACCTCTTGCATCCTCAGCTAACTCGTCCATCACTGCTGCAAATTCACTAAGAGACAGACTTGGGGCTAGGTAGCAGCTATAGATCCAGAGGTTGCCGACATACGCTCTCGCAAACCCATTAAAGGATCCCCTCGATTGGATTGGCAGGTTACTCCTACACGCCCAGATTACTGCCTTGCCGCTTCGGTCAGCCACCCAGCAGGAAACGTCCTCGGCTCTATAAGGCTCGCTCAGAGCGACAATGTCAATGTCGAGCTCGCATACATTTTGCTTCAGAAGGTCTCGCGCTGCCGAGCAGTGATTCAAGTTGAGTTGTAGCAACTTGATCATCGCTTATATTTTCGGACTGCTTCTTGGTAGAATGGACATTTATTACTTCCAGTGAAGTGATCTATGCCCGTCGTAGCTCCTTTTCTGGTGCAAAGTGCACAAATTGCCTCCATCGTGCAGTCTTTTGCCATGTGACCAGCTTTTGCACATTTAAAGCAACAGCCAGATAAATTGACCTCGCTTTTGCAGTTTCTGGCGATGTGACCATAATCCAAGCACTTAAAACACCTTTTTGGCTGGATCTTTAGGTATATCGCACAGACCGACCATCCTATTTTTATTTTCTTTGCGTTCACTAGGGTATTGGCAGATTCTACTGGTAGGGTAATGGTAGCAATCTGCGTTGAGTCGAACGATGTTCGTAGATGTACTCGACAAGTACCTTCAGCATCTCCATTTAGAAGAACACCTATAGCAGCAATAATGTCGTCTGCCGTGGTGATCTCATCTAGGTTTTTAATCTCCACCGTAGACTTTTCCGTTATTGTCTTTACCTCTACTTTATCACCTAGGACGCATCTCTTGGATTTCTTAAGTGGCTCCGTGACTGGATCCGATGCCTTACCCATTTTAAAAAGAAGCTCTCCGCTAGCAGTTTGGCGGATGCTCTTTACTCCTTGTCCAAATTCTTGGAGAGAAGGATCGCTCTTCACTATTTTGAGGATGTCTGCGTATTTTGAGGATGTCCCCGCTAGTCTTGATTATCAGTGCATCACTTCTAGAACTATTTTTATTTGTTCTCTGCTTCTTTTTAACCTCTTTCTAGGCAGGTTTTACAAGTTTTGGAGCTTGTTTGATGCCTTCATTATCTTGAGTGGGTTTAGAGCTGGTGGTCTCCTTGAACTGCTTCTTTGGCGTTAACATTTCCGCGGTTCTGCTCTTCTTTGGAGGAGTAGTCCGAGTGCTATTGTTCTGCTCCCTATCCCTTTTAGTAAAACTAGTCCCAGGTCTAGTCTGCACTCCTTGATCTTTTGACTGCTTTGGGGGTCCAAGATCCGTCTTCATGTTCTCGCTGCAGAAAATTGCTGATTTGTGGAGCGATTGTATTTTTGCACGATGTCCCTCATCACATGGTTAACATGTCGTTGGCTCTGCATCATCTCTGTAAGGTCGGAGATCCTACCTCCAAGAGTCTTTAAAATCGATGTAAGGTTCGCCTGTTGATTATAATTCTCCGCTTTTTGCTCGCATGCGCTAAACTGGAATACATTTCCCTTGACGGGAGAAGTATTTGGTGTTTTTAGCGTTGGAGACCTCGTCAGCTTTGGTCTTTGCGCGAAGGGATCTTCTACTGTTGTTGTTGCACTTGTAGCTGCAACTGTAGCGCCGGCCAAGTGTGCCACCGGCGAAACAGAGTTGTGTGAAATGGTTGCTGGGGCCTCCAGAATCCGCGCCCCGGCCGTGGATTTAACCACGGGTGGATTTTCACCGTTGTGAGTACCACCTGGAGTAATTATGTTATTACTAACCATTTTTGATCATAATTGATCAGGGTTGCGTTTTATACCTTCCGCCAGGTTGCGTTTTCCACCTACCGCCAGGTTTGATAACTGCCGACCGATCCGGTGCAGACGCAGACCAGTAAGCCGCCCAATCTGGGTACAGACGCTACTGGATTTAAGAGGTGGGGGAGACCCGCGAAGCCACTCCGGAGTGGGGGCACTTTAGACGGCGCCTGTTCGTTGTTGTGTGGAGATTCATTAGGCTCTTGGGTCGTTTTATCACCCGCCTTCCTCTCTACACCGCCACGCGCGTATATACGGTCGATCGCGGATAAATTAAACCGATTTAATCGATATTTAATTTTAAAAAGTAACCATTACCGCGGACACTACACACGGACCGGGCAACACGCACGTATTTATCGATTATGTATGTATATAAAGGTGTAAGTATGTACACGACACTTCATATATAGGTATACAAGGACGCTGACATATTATTTTCTTTCAAAAAGTTCGACTTGCATTCTCGGTCATACAACCCGCTCAAAACAGTTGACTCGATCGGACGACACCGCGAGCCGTAAGTCACCTTTCAGGACGCGTACAGTGTTTGCCCTGTTGGGCTAGACCACCCTTTTTGCGAAAATCGCAGAGCACGCGCGGACACCCGCCTGTTCTCAAAGAGTGTCGATGAATGTGTACGTATGTATGTATGTACGTATGTATGTATGTACGTATGTATGTATGTACGTATGCACGTATGTATGTACGTATGTATGTACGAATGTATGCACTTACGTATGTACGTATAAATATATATGTACTTATTTATGTATGTACGTATGTATGTGTGTACGTATGTAAGTGTGTACGTTTTTTTTTTTTATTTTTTTATTTTTATAATCATAAAATACATCCTACACTTATGACTTTAAAATTCTACCCTACAACTCTAAATCTCCTCGCGGAACTGCCGCCAGGCACTACTTCGCGAGGAGGAGTGGGGCCTTAAGCCCACTGCTACGTCCTTGGCACACTACGCGTCTGAGTTCTGTAATGATGAATTTTGCTGCGTCCCCCACCGCAGTCCTGTATTGTGGTGAAGAGAGCATTAGACCCACGAAGCTCTCAGGAGAAGGAACTTCTCCCATTTGTTCGCCCAGTGATTCTCTGAAGTTGAAGAACCGTGGGCAGCTGAAGTATCTTCCATTGTCTCGTCTAAATAAAAATCGCAGAACGGCTTCAGCTCATGCTTGAAGCGATGTAAATATGCCTTGAAGCACCCATGACCACTGAGCAATCACCGATCTTTAGTGGAATTTTTCCATTTCTGTTTCCACTCGAGTATGGTGCTTTCTCTTGCAGTTCTACGGTTCGCTCTCCTTTCAAACTGTTGAAGTTTCATAAAGACTCTTTTATCAGCAAATCTATTGGAGCCATGCCTGCAACAATAAGTGCTGCGTCCTCCGACACCGTTCTGAATGCAGAACATACGCGTAGTTCTGCCAGCTTGAGTCCGAACGAAATGAGCAATTTCTGGATCGACTCAATTGCTAAGCTTGCCCTTCCCTGTATCTGCTCCAGATGCTTTGCCACGTATGTAAATATGTACGTATGAACGTATGTACTCACACGGGATGATGGCGAGCGTTGTCTCCGCGTTATTTTTCGCGTAAAAAGTGAAAACCGGAATGAAGCGCATAGTAAAAGAGCGATGGGTATGCCTGGTCGGTGTGGGCATTACATCTTGTTGAAGGGAACCTCGGAGGCTTTCAATCAAGTCGAAGAATAGAAAAAATAAAAAAGAAAAACTTTTGTAAACGCTTTTCTGTTCCGTGACTCGAAGTGGGTGTGTATGTTCGTGTTGCCCTGTGCGTGGGTTGTATGTTGTGACTGCGCTTGCGGGCGGTCTGACTGTGCAACATGGTTTCTGTAATAAACAGAAGCCGTGCGAGTGGCTTTTGTGCAGCGCCTGCCGCGTAAAGAGGTGCCCCAAACCCAAACAAACACAATTTTTGTTTGTATTATTCTACAGGTTGTGGTATTTGTTGCAACCCCACTTGTAGTTGCAGCCAATAAAATCAATTCAGCTGTGCAAATGTCAGCTGTGCGATCGCTGGACTAGTCCAGTTTGGCGTGCCGAATAGTGTTTCCAGATCTGTGGTTGAAAGTAGGCCGCCTCTGCACGATCAAACCTGATTTGATCAAACATGCGTGTCAGAAATGTTTGGACCTAACGCTCTTTGCATTATTCGGTCGTATATACGCACGTGGCGGTGTAGAGAGGAAGGCGGGTCAGAAAACGCCCCAAAAAAGCCGCCTACATACGCCAGAGCTAACGCGACATTGGACGTTTCCCACGCACTATACCCGCCTGCCGATGCCCTTAGACCAGTGTACCTGGTACCTTGCAACGTCCTGACGTACCTTGCAACGTCCAACATATGTGTACGTATGTACGTGTGTACGAATGTACGTGTGCACGTATGTACGTGTGTACGTATTTACTGTGTGTACGTATGTACGTGTGTACGTATGTACGTGTGTACGTGTGTACGTATGTACGTGTGTACGTATGTACGTGTGTACGTATGTACGTGTGTACGTATGTACGAGTGTACGTAAGTACGTGTGTACGTATATTATATATAAAATGTACAAAGAAAAGAGTAACATGATAAATACAGATCAAGATTCAGAAGATAGAAAGCGACCAAGCCCCTGTGTACCACCACGAAGCATTGCTTCGCTGGGGTGTTCTGTCTCATATCCGTTTCCTTCTACTTGGGCGAATGAACCCTTTCGCGTTCGAACATCCTCTGCTCCATCATATCCTTTGAGGCCAAGTTGCTGACTGCGTTCCACGTGTGTTTGCTATTCACTATCTTATTGACGAGATTGTCAACGTTGAGTGCACAGCCTGCCACGAGTTCCAGCCGTCGCCGTGTCCTGGTCTCTAGCCTTACTGCTCTTCTGGTGGTATCTGCCATGACCCTAGCATTCTTTAGACCGTCGAAGATTTCGAAGCTTCTCTTTCAAGCTCATCAATGGGTACCATGCCGGCAATGACAAGAGCTTCGAGTGCGCGCAACATTTTCATAACATTCGTTATTATGCCCGTTACTACTCCCCACTTTTTGTTGCTTTCCAGCATTTTATTCACAAGATTATCTGGCGTTGCAGTGGTACCGATCCGCGTGTTGAGCTCCAATCTATCTGCTTGGAAGGTGGGACAGTAGAAAATGACGTGTTCGACATCCTCAATCACTTCGCCGTCACTTCGCGTACACCACGGATCTTGCGCATGCCCGAATTTATGCAGATAGGCACGAAAGCACCTATGGCCACTGAGAAACTGTGTGAGGTGGAAGTTTGTCTCACCATGTTTCCTTGTAATCAAGGGTTCCAAGTTCGGAGTCAGTTTGTAAGTCCACCGTCCCTTAGACGATTCCTCCCAACGATTCTGCCACTTTTCAGTCACTGTTTGTGAGGATCTCATATCGTGTGTTTGATTCACATCTCATTATACGTTTGAGCCTGTCTTCTTCTGCTAGTAGATCAATACGTGTCATTCCACTTATAATAAGTACCGCTTCATCTGAGATGGTTCGAAATGCACTACACACTCTAATTGCGCATAGCCTGTATGTTGATTTTATACCTTTTATGTAGCTTTTTGTATTGCACGCCTCTGCCCAAATAGAGGCCGCATACATTAAGACTGATGTGGCCACGTTAGCGAGGAGGTTTCATCGTGACTGGCTTGGACCTCCTACGTTCACCTTTAGACGAGATAGAGCTCCTACGGCTCTAGATGCTTTTTGTTTACATAGTCTAGGTGCGGCTTATATGTAAGCCTGTGGTCTATCACGAAGCCTAGCTGCAGTATTTGAGTTTTTGACTCAATGATGTGTTCTCCCACGGTCAATTAAACTTTCTCAGCCACTTTTCTGCCGCTTACTAGATTTAAGCCAATTTCGTATGAGCTCGATCGCTCGGTTCGCTGTAAAAGCAACTTCCATCGTCTGCAAAGCCAATCATCTCTACACCTCTTGGCATGTCCAGGCGGAGTATCTTTTCATACATTGTGTTCCAGAGTAGTGGGCCGAGAACAGATTCCTGTGGGACTCCGGCCGTAACCCCATACGATTTTAGCCCCTCTCCTGTACCATAGAAGAGTTTTCTTTCCAAAAAGTAGCTCTGAAGTATGCGTGGAAAGACCCCCTCTGTTAGGCAGCAAGTGTACAATCCGGCTGCAGTCTAGCTGCTGTTTTGAATGATATGTTTGGCACGTTGTCTGGACCGGGAGCCTTTTTATCACCGACCTTACTAACAGCTCTTAGTACTTCCTCTTCCGTGGTTTACAGGTATTACAGGGAGCAAGGTTTCGACTACTTTTTTAAGGAACTTGAAGTCCGTTGGCGTTTGCTGCATGAATCAGTTAAGCTTTTAGTTACGATTCTGTAGGCCAATCCCCAAAGGTCTTTATCCGTCTCGTTTGCTCTGTTTAATTAGCAGCTTAAGCTCATGTCGTTTTCTTTTAAAGATGTCTCGAAGACCTATTTCACTATTCGGGTTTCTATTTCGTTGGCATGTTCTCCGAGCTCGGTGACACTCCCTTCGAGCCGTTTTTATCTCCTCTGTCCACCAATAGTCTTGCCTGTGACCTTGAAAGCTTTTCTTTTTTGGCATTTAGGCATTACAAGCCGCGGTCAGACGTCTTACAAATTCCGTTGCCATATGTGAAGCAGTACCAACGAGGCAGAAGTCTCCCATGTTTTCTCTGAATGCTGCAGCGTCGAACAGGTGTGCCTTCCAACTTGCTTAAATTGCCTCTGGGCGATTGATTTAATGTCGAAAAATATGGCCAGATGATCATTATTTGCGTTAGCGCAACTGACTCTCCTGACCACTTTTTCAGCCATGCTGCTGCTTACAAAGTTAAGGTCTATGACAGATCCTCTATTGTTGCGCCTGAACATATTCTGCGTGCCAATGTTGGCTATTTGTGCGTCTACGATGCAAAAGGTTCGAGGAGTGCAGCCCCCTTAGAATTTGTTCGCTGACAACCCCATTCTACTGCCTAAGCGTTAAAGTCCCCAGCTATCACGAAAGGACTATTGGCTCTTGCGTCGATTACAAGCCCATCTAGAACAGCTTGAAAGGTGTGAATATCTACACTTGGTGGTGTATAGCAGCTATAAAATGTAATATTATTTACGAATGCTCTTGTATAGCACCGCTGGTCTTTTCGTGAGAGGGTATGCACCGCATGCCCAGAGACTTGCCTTGCCCGATGCATCGCTTATCCACACATGATGTTCTTTAGATCGGTAGGGTTTGCTAAGGATTGCCAGATCAATGTTTTCTTCTTTTATATATTGCGCTAGGAAATCTTGCGCAGCCTCACAGTGATTTAGATTCAGTTGCATGATCTTCATTTTCTGCTCCTTTTAATCAGCTCTTTCATAGCCGCAGAGAATACAGCTTGGTTCGGCCTTGCAGACTTTAGCTACATTGCCCTTTGTCTACACTTGAAGCAATGACTCGAGAAGTCGTTTTGGCTTAGGCAATATCTGGCTGTGTGGCCGAATTTCATGCATTTAGTGCAATGTTTTGGGGAGAATTTTTCTCGTATGCGGCAAATTACCCACATAATGCGTTTTTCCCAATCTCGAGCATTATCTTGGCTTTATTTGCTGGTATGCATAGTGTAGCGATCTGTCTATCCCCGTATGCTTTCCTCTTGCTCTTCATTGCTTCTGGTTTGATGGAAATAAGCGATTCATCTAGCTGCGTTACTGCCTGGTGAACTTCTTCAGCACTGGTTACTTCATCGATGTCTTTAACCTAGATTGCCACCTCATGTGTTAGTGGGTCAACTTTTACGTGACTCCCAATTAATTGCGCAATGGACTCGTGCAGCTTTTGCGTTTTTGGGTCCGAAGCTTTTTGCAGTTGTATGAGCATATCTCATTTGGCTGTTTTCCTGATGTTAGTGACATTTGCACATTTGCAGTTCTTTTAGGTTTGGATCGCTTTTTACCCTTTTCAGGATGTCCGCATATGTGTTGTCACCTGTGGGCTTCACTAGGATGGCATCCAGTCGTGCTGGTTTTATTTTCATTTTTGTATTTTTCTTTTTAACTAACGTCCATTTGTTTTGGCTCTCAACTAGGTTAGGTTGAACATCAGATTTTTGTTTGTGATCTCTTCGTTTAGTCGTTAACTTGGGGTTTGCCTCGTACCTCGTTTTTTTTTTTTTTTTGCTAAACGTTGCTTAGTTCGTTCATTGGAGACCCTGAATCTCTTACTCTTTTGAGAGCAGAGCTCGGTGTATTGGCGCCCTTTGGAGTTACTGCATCACATATGGGTTGCGCTGACTTCACCGCATTTAGTTGACGTGATTTGATTGTTGCTTGTAGACTTCTATTTCCATGTCCATAAATCTTGTTTTGATCAGAAGACCAAGACGTTTGATTTTGTGGTGCATGTTGTTTCGGTCTTTATTCCATATTCCATAAGTTGCTCTATGGTTTCTCCAAGGCCATTCAATTTTGCCTCTAATCCATCAGGAATGTCGCTCGCTGCCTCTTGTGCTAGAAAGGAAGACGCCGATTGCGATATTGTATGTGGCCACGTAAATTGCTTCTCCGTAGGTGATCTCGGTGTCATGGTACTTTTCGCAAAACCATCGAAGCCGTTCATCCGTTTTTTGCTTGTAGTGTTATCTGCCACAGTGGCAAAGTTTGCCACCACCATAGCATTGCGTTCGCTGGATATCGACGGCTAGGGGCCCGCTTGATCACCCCACACGGCCGCCGGTACTTGGGATCCGACTCCCTGCACCCGTGAATGTTTGTATGTTTGTATGTTTGTATGTTTGTATGTTTGTATGTTTGTATGTTTGTATGTTTGTATGTTTGTATGTTTGTATGTTTGTATGTTTGTATGTTTGTATGTTTGTATGTTTGTATGTTTGTATGTTTGTATGTTTGTATGTTTGTATGTTTGTATGTTTGTATGTTTGTATGTTTGTATGTTTGTATGTTTGTATGTTTGTATGTTTGTATGTTTGTATGTTTGTATGTTTGTATGTTTGTATGTTTGTATGTTTGTATGTTTGTATGTTTGTATGTTTGTATGTTTGTATGTTTGTATGTTTGTATGTTTGTATGTTTGTATGTTTGTATGTTTGTATGTTTGTATGTTTGTATGTTTGTATGTTTGTATGTTTGTATGTTTGTATGTTTGTATGTTTGTATGTTTGTATGTTTGTATGTTTGTATGTTTGTATGTTTGTATGTTTGTATGTTTGTATGTTTGTATGTTTGTATGTTTGTATGTTTGTATGTTTGTATGTTTGTATGTTTGTATGTTTGTATGTTTGTATGTTTGTATGTTTGTATGTTTGTATGTTTGTATGTTTGTATGTTTGTATGTTTGTATGTTTGTATGTTTGTATGTTTGTATGTTTGTATGTTTGTATGTTTGTATGTTTGTATGTTTGTATGTTTGTATGTTTGTATGTTTGTATATAGAATAGTAACAGTAAGACTTATACCTAATGAGCCACGTGCCCTACGGTACCGTCGCTAAGCATTGCTTCGTAGAGTGTGGTACCGGCTATTTAACCGGCTTTTGTATGTCTCCTCTCCCTTTCCAGAGTGCGGAGTTTCTTCATGGTCGTCGCTGCAAAATACGAGACTGCCTCCCATTTAACGCTGCTCTCCAGCATCAGTCGCAATAAATTTTCTGTCGACGGTATTTCCCCGACAGACTCTTCAAGCAGAAGCCGCTCGAGTTAAACCTGCTGCAGCTGAACAGTATGTGCTCTGCGTCCTCAGCTGAGGCGCACAAAGTACACCAGGGCCGCCCGTCTTCGTGTCGAAACCTGTGGAGGTTCCAAAACAGCCATGCCCACTCAAAACCTGTAGTGAGGTAGAAATTTACCTCGCCATGTGCTCTGCTCATTGTTTAACGTCTGGGATGAGGCGGAATGTCCACCGCCTTTTTCTGCACGAGACCATCGTGCCTGCCACTCAGCTCAAATCTTTGCCTTGCTTTCGACGTTGTGCAAGATGTTGTGGAGTCTCGCGATGCGTTTTAAAGATTAACGCGGACTCTGTCGCCATATTGTCTATAGGAATCATTCCAGCTATCAGCAACGCCGCTTCCTGGGACACTGTATGGAGAGCTGCTGCGGGAATAATGTGCGTACAATATGCGCCATCTCCTGTTGGTCCGCGGGTAGGGGCATTTTTGGACGTCCTCAGTTTTTTGAAGACAACTTTGTAGGCTTTACCCCTCAGCGGGTCACTTTCAGCCTCATCGCAAAGTTTCAAGAAGTACATTGCGCACTCTAAATGGTCTTTTAAGCACACGCTGCATACTAACATTGCATGCTAACTGCATAGATGCACTATCGGTGTCTACTTCCGCATTATCTGCAAGTTCGACATTGGAAGTACCGCTTGAAACTTAAACGGGTCTAATGTATCCAACTTATATCTCACTTCATGGTTTCTACGACTGGGTTGACGGCTCGTTATGGGTGTTTAGGTCGCAGATTAGTTGTTGATGATCGCTTGCTAGCAAAGGTCACGTCTATCACAGAGCCTATTCTCCTCTGCTGAAGGTGTTTGCAGACCCAGTGTTCACTACTGCTACGTCGAGCGTCCAAGGGCCGTCCAGCAGGATCCTTCCTCTCGTGTTCAGCACTCCACCCCACTCGACTGCCCACGCATTAAAGTCGCCCGCGATATACGGATGGTGGATTCGTGCGTCGTCTACAAGTTCGTCAAGTACGTCGCCGTACTCTGATGAAGACATACTTAGTGGAAGGTAACAGCTGTTAGAACCACACTCCATCACATTTTGCCCTTACAAAGTAGTTGGCTGAGCGCACAGAGGACATATTTTTTGGTACTGCTCCACATGAAAAAAGCGCTGCTTTGCCGGTTGCATCTGCTCTCCAAACACCCGCACTTTTGCCTCTATAGGGCTCCTTAGGATGGCTAGGTCCGCCTCGGCTTCTTCGCACTGTTTGATGCAGAAGGTCTTGGGCATCAGCACAATGATTTAGGTTTAACTGTATAAACCTAATACTTTTGTTTGGCACCTTTCTCTTTAGACAGCGGGCACCTCCGACTGCCGCTTGGTGTTGTACTTCCTGTTGTCCTTAAGGCAAGGAAGCACCTTGGTTCCTGGTGCATGTCCCAACGTACCGCATTTGAGACAGCAGTTGCTTCTGTCTACCACGTTCTTGCAGGCTAGAGCAACGTGTCCGAACTCTAAACATCTGAAGCATCTCTTGGAGACCACTCGCTGCACAATCCTGCACACGGACCAGCCAATCTTTATTTTCCCAGCATCTACGAGGGCTTTCGCAATCTTCGCAGGTAGACTTAGTAGTGCGGTTTGTGTACCCGAATAACCTGGTCTGACATGCTTCACGCAGCTATCGCTTATCTCGGTATCTGGTCCGACAAGCGTTTGAACGGATGCAACCACCTCATCAACTGTTGTCACGTCATCCAGATTTCTGATCTCGACCTGAGACTCCTGTGTAACTGCACGCACCGTCGCAAGGTCAGAAAGTGCTAGACTCACTTCGGCCTTCAATTGTTGAGTGTTGTCCTTCATGCACCCGTTAAGTTCTAGAAGAATCTCTCCCTTCAGGGTTCTTCTGATCCTCGACACGTTTTCACCTACTGTATGGAGTCGATCATCTCTCTTAACCATTTGTAGAATTTCGCTATAAGTCTTATTGCCCGTCTTTTCAATAATAATGGCATCTGGTCTCATTCTACTCGAGGGAGCTCTCTTCTTTTTCGCCTTAGGACCCACCTGCTGCCATTTTTCCTTGCTAGAAGTTGGCTTCCTGAGTAACTTCGGCGTCTCCGTTACTAAGCGCGGCTGACTGTCCACCGAAGGCGTTACACCCGACCTCAATTTCTTTGGTGGAGTCTTTCTCGGCTTCTCTTTAGGCTCTCTGCTACGCTTTGGAGTACAGATAACCGGCGTTTGTATGGGCGTCCTTTTTTAGCTTTGAGCTCTCCTCCGTTGCCTTAAGGTGAAGCCTCGAAATCATAGAGAGCTTGTCTCTCATTGCCTGGTTAATATGGCGCTGACTGCTAAACGCTTCTATTAGCTCGGCAACGTTCCTGCCTAGTTCGCCAAGTACACCATCTAGACTCTCCTGATCGCTCCTTGGGGCGACCTTCTCTAAAGCTGCTGCTATAGGTCTCGTTGGTGATCTGCCCACCTTCGGTGCTGATGCAAATGGGTTTCCCCCCTCATCAGTCTCGTTAGTTGGTGTTCTGCTTGTAGCTTTTTCTGGTGCAGCGGCCAAGTGCGCCACCGCTGCAGCAGTGATTTTATTCATGGTAGTTGGGGCCTCCAGAATCCTTGCCCCGGCCGTGGAAGATTCCACGGGTGGATTTTCACCATTGTGTCTGCCACCTGGAAGTATTTATGTTGATACTAGCCATACTTAAATCATCATCATACTTTCATCCTTATTTTGCGTTTTATTTCCTTCCGCCAGGATTTTTTACTGCCGATCGATACGATACAGACGCAGACCAGTGAGCCGCCCAATCTGGGTACAGACGCTACTGGGTTTGAAAGATGGGGAGCAGAGGATTATAAAAATATTCTCTCCCTTCGTGTTCGTCCCACGATGCCACTCCGGAGTGGGGTGGCACTTTAGACGGCGCCTACTCGTCGTTGTGTAGAGGTTCATTAGGCTCTTGGGGCGTTTTCAGACCCGCCTTCCTCTCTACACCGCCACGCGCGAATAATCGACGATCGCGAAAAAAAAAAAAAAAAAAAAAAAATTTTTTGTTTTAATGTTTGACACACATGTTTGAACGTTCTCAAGTTCTAAGATCAATTGCACCGTGCAATACCCGCCTAATCTAGCCCAACAGTATGGCAACACTGTGGCAACACTAGTAACTAAAAAAGCGCAACAGCTGATTTACTCCCAGCTGAATTTTTTCTATTGGTTGCATTCAACAATGTAAATGTAACCTACACATTAATTAAGTGCAACTTTCAAGATGGAGCTCCGCAACAAATACAAACAAATATATTTATCTGTATGGCGGAGCCCCTAGTTCGAAAACGCCCGAATCTTCGCACCCCGGTATGTATCCAAAACAGTATCGCAAAAATTGAAGCATCATACATGCACTGCCATTACAGAAAGAAAACGTGTTTGAAACACAAAGGGCCAAGCACAATCAAAAAGACACACACACCACCCACCATAGACACCAAAAAAATACTTGTAAGTTTTAATAAACGATCGCGGACAGAAACCCGCCTATATACGCCACAGCTAACTCGACATTTGGGCAACATTTCCCCGCAATTCCCGCCTGCCGACGCCCTTAGACCAGTTTACCTGGCCAAAATGCGGAGCCGACGCGGCCAACAACCGCACTTTGCAACGTTCAACACTGTGTATATGAGTTGTATGAGCTTTTTTTTTTTTTTTATTCATGAGTAGTGACGAAAATTATAAAAAACAGAAAATGTGAAATAAAAATATACAAATGAAGGATTACATGATATATGTGTATGTAGGTATAGAAAAAATGCAGAAGATAGATAGATAGATACACGACCAAGCCCCTGCGGTACCGCCGCGAAGCATTGCTTCGCAGGGGTGATCAGTCGCATATCCTTTCCCTTCTAGCTAGGCGAATGAGCCCTTTCGCGTTCGAGCCTCCTCTGCTCCTTCATCACTTCTGCGGCGAAGTTGCTGACTGCGTTCCACGTTTGTTCGCTACTCACCATCTTATTGACGAGATTGTCAACGCTGAGGGGACAGCCGGCCACGAGTTCCATCCGTCGCCGTTCTGACGCGAACCTGGGACATTGGAACATTATATGCTCCGCGTCTTCCTCGATATCACCTCTACACCACGTGCAGGTGTATACTGTGTCGTGATGAAATCTACACAGATAACTTCTAAAACACCCGTGGCCGCTAAGCAGTTGGGTCAGATAGAAGTTGACACTACCATGACGCCTTTCAACCCATTCCCGGATACGTGGGATAAGGCGGTGTGTCCACCTGCCCTTCGTCGAGTTATCCCATCGAAGCTGCCATCTATTAAAACTGCGTGTCCTGGCCTCTAGCCTTACTGCTCTTCTGGTGGTATCTGCCATGACCCTAGCATTCTTCAGAGCGTCGAAGATTTCGTGTGCTTCTCTTGCAAGCTCATCAATGGGTACCATACCGGCAATGACAAGAGCTGCTTCATCGGACATCGTACGAAAGCCGCTGCATACTCTTATAGCGCCTAGGCGGTACGTCGCTTCAAGGTTGCGTCTGTAGCTTTTTGTCTTTAGTGCATTTGCCCAGATTGGTGCACCGTACAGCATTACGGACGTTACCACGTTCATAAGGAGTAATCTACGTCCTTGTTTGGGTCCCCTTGTGTTTAGCATAACGCGTGTTAGTGCCCTGCTGACATCTGCCGCCTTCTTTTGCACATGTTCAAGATGCTCCTTGAAACATAGCCGCGTATCTATCCACAGACCGAGATACAATATTGCTCTCGAGGTGTTAATGGTGCAGTTGCCAATTTGGAGTTTGGCATTTTCCACGGTCTTACGACTGCTTATCAACACCGCCTCCGTTTTATGTTCCGCTAGCTGCAGGCCAACGGATGCTAACCACTCTTGCACTCGTTTAATTGCTTCGTTGCATTTAGACTCAGCCTCTGGGATATACTTTGCCACAGTGACTAATGCCACATCATCTGCAAAACCGACAATATCGACATCTTCCGGTAGCTCCAATCTCAGGATGCCGTCGTACATTACATTCCAAAGTAATGGGCCCAGAACAGAGCCCTGGGGTACTCCGCCAGTGACCTGCACCTCCTCGATCCCAGAATCTGATTCGTACAGGAGCACTCTGTTGTTTAGATAGCTCCTAATAATCGCAGCAATATGCGAGGGCACCCCGAAGCTCCTCAGTGCATCCAAAATGCAGCCCCAATTGGCTGTGTTAAACGCGTTTTTTACGTCTAAAGTTACTACAATGCACTACTTTTTTGTACCGCCTTTCCATCGTGTGCCTTCGATGGCCTTGGTTGCCACATCTATTACTTTGGCAATTGCATCTATGGTGGATCTTGCCTTCCTAAATCCAAACTGTTGTGCTGAAAGGTCTCCTGCATCTCTCAGCGCGATTTCGAGTCTAGAACATATGAGTTTCTCGAGTACCTTCCCAGCAGTGTCCAATAGGCAGATAGGTCTATAGGACGACGGCTCTTCTGGTGGCTTATTTGGCTTCGGAATCAGCACCAGGTATTGCTTTTTCCAGCGCTCTGGAAATTTGCATTCTGAGAAACACTGGTTGTACAGATCTGCGAATACCTCCGGATGTAGTTGTATTGCGAGTTTTAACGCCTTGTTGGGTATAGCGTCAGGGCCCGGCGCTTTGTTGTCTTTAAGGCCAGCTGTTACTTGTAGCACTTCTTGCACTGTGACTGGTAAATGGTTTGTGCTCGCTTCATTTGTTGTGGAGTTCGCTGAGTAGTTTAACTCTGGTTGCTGTGGAAAGAGTGTTGCTACTATTTGCTCCAGTTTTTGTCTGTCTTTAGGTACGGCCGCTTTAAATGCTCCCATCTTGTTCATGACTACTTTGTAGGCCCTGCCCCAAGGGTCGCACTCAATTGAGTCGCACATTTCCAAGAAACACTTTTTCTTGCTCTCCCTTATTGCGATCTTAAGCTCTTTACGTGTTTCTGCGTATCGAGCTTGGAGCTCACTGTAGATAGGAGACCGTCTTGCCCGCTGATATTTTCTCCTGGCCTTCAAACAGTTTTTGCGTGCTTCAGCAATGCCATTGTTCCACCAGTATACTGGCTTATGGTGGTGCTTGAATCGCCCGCGGCGAATCATACTTGCATCGCAAGCTTCCTCTAGTCTAGTCATGACTAGCTCTACCGATACTGAGGCCTCACTTTCAGTATGAATGCCGTTAAGGGCCTGTCTAAATGCTGCTGTGTTTAGAGATTCTGGCTTGTAGGAGCGCCTTACTTGGTAGAAAGCTCTTCTTCTGCAGTCTGTCTTCCAATGCAGCATATTATTGCATGGTGGTCGCTTGCTGTATAGTGTTGACTTATCTTCCAGGACGCCTCATTAAACATTGAGTTGCTGCAGAACGTAAGGTCGACGATTGACCCAGCCCCTGCTCTACTAAAGGTATGTTGAGTACCCATGTTGAGGAGGGCGAAGTCACTGGTTGCAATCGTCTCTAAAAGTACTCGTCCCTTAGCGTTTGTCAGTGGGCAGCCCCACTCCATAGCCCATGCGTTGAAGTCACCCGCAATTACTACACGGGAACGACCTCTTGCATCCTCAGCTATCTCGTCCATCACTGCTGCAAATTCACTAAGAGACAGACTTGGGGCTAGGTAGCAGCTATAGATCCAGAGGTTGCCGACATACGCTCTCGCAAACCCATTAAAGGATCCCCTCGATTGGATTGGCAGGTTACTCCTACACGCCCAGATTGCTGCCTTGCCGCTTCGGTCAGCCACCCAGCAGGAAACGTCCTCGGCTCTATAAGGCTCGCTCAGAGCAACAATATCAATGTCAAGCTCGCATACATTTTGCTTCAGCAGGTCTCGCGCTGCCGAGCAGTGATTCAAGTTGAGTTGTAGCAACTTGATCATCGCTTATATTTTCGGACTGCTTCTTGGTAGATTGGACATTTATTACTTCCAGTGAAGTGATCTATGCCCGTCGTAGCTCCTTTTCTGGTGCAAAGTGCACAAATTGCATCCATCATGCAGTCTTTTGCCATGTGACCACCTTTTGCACATTTAAAGCAACAGCCAGATAAATTGACCTCGCTTTTACAGTTTCTGGCGATGTGACCATAATCCAAGCACTTAAAACACCTTTTTGGCTGGATCTTTAGGTATATCGGACAGACCGACCATCCTATTTTTATTTTTTTGCGTTCACTAGGGTATTGGCAGATTCTACTGGTAGGGTAATGGTAGCAATCTGCGTTGAGTCAAACGATGTTCGTAGATTTACTCGGCAAGCAAATTCAGCATCTCCATTTAGAAGAACACCTATAGCAGCAATAATGTCGTCTACCGTGGTGATCTCATCTAGGTTTTTAATCTCCACCGTAGACTTTTCCGTTATTGTTTTTACCTCAACTTTATCACCTAGGACGCATCTCATGGATTTCTGAAGTGGCTCCGTGACTGGGTCCGATGCCTTACCCATTTTAAAAAGAAGCTCTCCGCTAGCAGTTTTGCGAATGCTCTTTACTCCTTGTCCAAATTCTTGGAGAGAAGGATCGCTCTTCACGATTTTGAGGATGTCTGCGTATGACAGGTCCCCGCTAGTCTTAATTATAAGTGCATCGCTTCTAGAACTCTTTTTATTCGTTCTCTGCTTCTTTTTAACCTCTTTCCAGGCAGGTTTTACAAGTTTCGGAGCTTGTTTGATACCTTCATTATCTTGAGTGGGTTTAGAGCTGGTGGTCTCCTTGATCTGCTTCTTTGGCGTTAACATTTGCGCGGTTCTGCTCTTCTTTGGAGGAGTAGTCCGAGTGCTGGTATTCTGCTCCCTATCTCTTTTAGTAAAACTAGTCCCAGGTCTAGTCTGCACTCCTTGTTCTTTTGACTGCTTTGGGGGTCCAAGATCAGTCTTCATGGTCTCGCTGCAGAAAATAGCTGATTTGTGGAGCGATTGTATTTTTTGTACAATGTCCCTCATCACATGGTTAACATGTCGTTGGCTCTGCATCATCTCTGTTAGGTCGGAGATCCTACCTCCAAGAGTTTTCAAAATTGATGTAAGGTTCGCCTGTTGTGTAGAATTCTCAGCTTTTTTCTCGCCTGCGCTAAACTGGAATACATTTCCCTTGACGGGAGCAGTATTTGGTGTTTTTAGCGTTGGAGACCTCGTCAGCTTTGGTCTTTGCGCGAAGGGATCTTCTACTGTTGTTGCACTTGTAGCTGCAACTGTTGCGCCGGCCAAGTGTGCCACCGGCGAAACAGAGTTGTGTGTAATGGTAGCTGGGGCCTCCAGAATCCGTGCCCCGGCCGTGGATTTAACCACGGGTGGATTTTCACCTTTGTGAGTACCACCTGGAGTAATTATGTTATTACTAGCCATTTTCGATCATAATTGATCAGGGTTGCGTTTTATACCTTCCGCCAGGTTGCGTTTTCCACTTACCGCCAGGTTTGATAACTGCCGACCGATCCGATGCAGACGCAGACCAGTAAGCGCCCAATCTGGGTACAGACGCTACCGGATTTAAAAGGGGGGGGGAAAGAGTGGGGGCACTTTAGAGGCCTGTTGTCGTGTGTGGAGTTCATTGGCTCTTGGGTCGTTTTCACGCCTTCCTCTCTACACCGCCACGCGCGTATATTCGGTCGATCGCGGATAAATTAAACCGATTTAATCGATATTAAATTTTAAAAAGTAACGAAAACGTTTAAAAAAATAAAAATGTTTATTTTCTTCAAACATGTTTGACACTTCTGTTTGATCAAACCATGTTTGATCGTGTAGAGGCTACCTATTCACAGTAGCAGATCTGGCAACACACTTGTCGTAAGCTAGGCTGGACTAGTCCAGCTATCGCTCAGCTGGCATTTCCCAGCTGAATTGTTTATAATTGGTTACATTCACATGTGTGACTGCAACGCATACCAGTTATAATCCAAAAAGAAATACACAAGCAAATATAAAACTTCTTTGTATTTTGTGCCACGATTCAACTAACCGCTGCACATGGCAGGCGCGATAGACAAGCCACGCTTAAGGCCTCCACCACATGGTGCGTATTGGTCGCAAAGCTTTCCACTGTGACCATATGTGATTTCGTTGAAGCAGCCACGATGCACAGGCCACCATTACCGCGGAAACTACACACGGACCGGGCAACACGCACGCACTTATCGATTATGTATGTATATAAAGGTGTAAGTATGTACATGACACTTCATATATATATACAAGGACGCTGACACATTATTTTTCTTTCAAAAAGTTCGACTTGCATTCTCGGTCTTACAACCCGCTCAAAACAGCTGCCTCGATCGGACAACACACCGCGAACCGTAAGCCACCTTTCAGGACGCGTACAGTGTTTGCCCTTTTGGGGGAAACCACCCCCTTTTTAAAAAAAAAAGCAAAGGCGGGCGCGCCCCCCCTTCTTAATCTGCATCCCTAGGTGTGTATATATTTTTTTTTTTTTTTTTTTTTTTTTTTTAATTTCTTTATTGTTACCGTGTGTACCTAGATGATAGTGGTATATATTTGACAAATAATAGTAACAGTAAGACTTATACCTAATGAGCCACGTGCCCTACGGTACCGCCGCTAAGCATTGCTTCGTAGGGTGTGGTACCGGCTATTTAGCCGGCTTCTATATGCCTCCTCTCCCTTTCCAGAGTGCGGAGTTTCTTCATGGTCGTCGCTGCGAAATACGAGACTGCCTCCCATTTTGCGCTGCTCTCCAGCATCAGTCGCAATAAATTTTCTGTCGACGGTATTTCCCCGACAGACTCTTCAAGCAGAAACCTCTCCGCGTTAAACCTGCTGCAGCTGAACAGTATGTGCTCTGCGTCCTCAATTGTGGCGCCACCGCAATAGGTACACCAGGGGCTGTCTTCGTGTCGAAACCTGTGGAGGTAGCTTCGAAAACAACCATGCCCACTCAAAACCTGTGTGAGGTAGAAATTTACTTCGCCATGTGCTCTGCTCATCCATTGTTTCACGTCTGGGATGAGACGGAATGTCCACCGCCCTTTTTCTGCACGAGACCATCGTGCCTGCCACTCAGCCAAACTCTGCTCTCTTGCTTGCTTCCGACGTTGTGCAAGAAGCTGTGGGGTCTCGCGTTGCGTTTTATAAATTAACGCGGACTCTGCCGCCAGAATGTCTATAGGAATCATTCCAGCTATCAGCAACGCAGCTTCCTGAGACACAGTTCGAAAAGCACTGCATACTCGAATAGCTCCGAGTCTGTACGTTGCTTCGAGACCTTTCCTGTAGCTTGCAGTCTTCATTGCGTCCGCCCATATTGGTGCACCATAGAGCATTATGGATTTAACGACACTATGAAGCAGTAGCCGTCGTCCTTGTTTTGGTCCTCTGGTGTTGAGCATGATCCTAGCCAGCGCCTTTGATGCCTTGGATGCCTTTGAATTCGCATGCTCCATATGCTCTCTGTAACTGAGCCTTGTATCTAGGACTATACCTAGCTGCATAATCGAGCGCTTCGAAAGAATTGTGCTGTTTCCGATAGTAACAGTCGCTTGCTCCACTTTTTTGCGGCTTGATATGAGGAGCACCTCCGTCTTATGCTCAGCCAGCTGTAGTCCGACTGTCCTGAGCCATTCTTGGATGCGACTAACTGCCACGCTTCCAACTGCCTCGACCTCCTGAATTTTTTTGCTACCGCCACTATAGCAATGTCGTCAGCAAAACCAATTGTCCGTACTCCCTCTGGTTGCTGTAGTCTCAGAACACCGTCGTACATGATGTTCCACAGCAATGGACCTAGGATTGAGCCCTGAGGTACACCGCCAGTAACACCATACTCCTTAACACCACTTTCAGTGTCATATAGTAAGACACGGTCCTCGAAATAACTGCGAACTATGTTTCTTAGATAACCTGGAACTCCGAAGTTGTATAATGCTGCCATTATTGCTCCCCAATTTGCCGAGTTAAAAGCGTTTTTTACGTCCAGAGTGACGACTAGGCAGTATTGTTTTGTGCCACCGTGCCACCTTGTACCCTCGATTGCCTTTTGAGCTATCTGCGTTGCAGCTGCGATAGCATCAACTGTACTCCTGGCCTTTGTGAAACCAAACTGCATGCTTGATAGTCCGCCAGCTTGGAGAATAGAATCTTCTATCCTCTTAGATATGATCCTCTCCAACACTTTGCCCACTCCATCCAGGAGGCATATGGGTCGGTATGAAGAGGGTTCACCTGGTGTCTTGTCCGCTTTAGGAATGAGCACTAATTTTTGGACTTTCCATCGCGAGGGAAAAACTCCTTGCCTGAGGCAGGTACTCAGTAGCTGTGCGAATTGCTCTGGGTGTGTGGCAACGGCCAACTTAACCACCGCGTTGGGGATAGCATCCGGCCCTGGGGACTTGCCATCTTTTAGCCTTCCTGTTGCTGATAGCAGCTCTGCGTCTGCGACCTGGTAGTATCCCTGATGCTCTTCGAGTCCCTCGTCTCGTAGAGGGGAGCTAGTCTGCTGTGGCGGGAATAGCGTGCGTACAATATGCGCCATCTCTTGTTGGTCCGTGGGTAGGGCATATTTGGAAGTCCTCAGTTTCTTGAATACAACTTTGTAGGCTTTACCCCACGGGTCACTTTCAGCCTCATCGCACAGTTTCAAGAAGCACCTTCGCTTGCTATTCTTAATGGCCTTTTTAGCACACGCCGTTTCTCTGAGAATTGAATACGCAGATGGTGGTACGCGTCTGAGCCCTGAGCTCTCTGGAAGAGCCTCCTAGCACGGATGCAATCTAGACGTGCGTTGGCAATCTCAGGGTTCCACCAATACACCGGTTCGTGAAAGTTAGCGCAGTTCCTCCTTCGTTGCATACTAATATTGCATGCTAACTGCATAGATTGCACTACGTTGTCGGTATCTACTTCCGCATTGTCTTCAAGTTCGACCATTGGGAGTGCCGCTTGAAACGTAAACGGGTCCAATGTATCCAGCTTATATCTCACTTCATGGTTCCTACGCCTTCTGGGTTGACACGCGTTGTGGGTGTTTAGGTCGCAGATTATGGCTTGATGATCGCTTGCGGTATACATATCACTCAGAGACCATGTAATCTTATTAAAGATCGATGCGCTGGCAAAGGTCACGTCTATCACAGAGCCTATTCCTCCTCTGCTGAAGGTGTGTGCAGACCCAGTGTTCACTACAGCTACGTCCAGTGTCGCAAGTGCGTCCAGCAGGATCCTTCCTCTCGTGTTCGTAGCAGCACTACCCCACTCGACTGCCCACGCATTAAAGTCGCCCGCAATGATATACGGATGGTGGATTCGTGCGTCGTCTACAAGTTCGTCAAGTACGTCGCCGTACTCCTGAAGACTGATACTGGGTGGAAGGTAACAGCTGTAGAACCACACTCCATCACATTTTGCCCTTACAAAGTAGTTGGCTGAGCGCACAGAGGACATATTTTTTGGTACTGCTCCACATGAAAAAAGCGCTGCTTTGCCGGTTGCATCTGCTCTCCAAACACCCGCACTTTTGCCTCTATAGGGCTCGCTTAGGATGGCTAGGTCCGCCTTCGCTTCTCGCACTGTTTGATGCAGAAGGTCTTGGGCATCAGCACAATGATTTAGGTTTAACTGTATAAACCTAATACTTTTGTTTGGCACCTTTCTCTATAGACAGCGGACACCTCCGACTGCCCGCCTGGTGCTGTACGTCCTTCCTGTTGTCCTTAAGGCAGAGGAAGCACCTTGGTTCCCTGGTGCAGTCCTTCGCCTTATGTCCCAACGTACCGCATTTGAGACAGCAGTTGCTTCTGTCTACCGCGTTCTTGCAGGCTAGAGCAACGTGTCCGAACTCTAAACATCTGAAGCATCTCTTGGAGACCACTCGCTGCACAATCCTGCACACGGACCAGCCAATCTTTATTTTCCCAGCATCTACGAGGGCTTTCGCAATCTTCGCAGGTAGACTTAGGAGTGCGGTTTGTGTACCCGAATAACCTGGTCTGACATGCTTCACGCAGCTATCGCTTATCTCGGTATCTGGTCCGACAAGCGTTTGAACGGATGCAACCACCTCATCAACTGTTGTCACGTCATCCAGATTTCTGATCTCGACCTGGGACTCCTGTGTAACTGCACGCACCGTCGCAAGGTCAGAAAGTGCTAGACTCACTTCGGCCTTCAATTGTTGAGTGTTGTCCTTCATACACCCGTTGAGTTCTAGAAGAATCTCTCCCTTCAGAGTTCTTCTGATCCTCGACACGTTTTCACCTACTGTATGGAGTCGATCATCTCTCTTCACCATTTGTAGAATTTCGCTATAAGTCTTATTGCCCGTCTTTTCAATAATAATGGCATCTGGTCTCATTCTACTCGATGGAGCTCTCTTCTTTTTCGCTTTAGGACCCACCTGCTGCCATTTTTCCTTGCTAGAAGTTGGCTCCTTGAGTAACTTCGGCGTCTCCGTTACTAAGCGCGGCTGACTGTCCACCGAAGGCGTTACACCCGACCTCAACTTCTTTGGTGGAGTCCTTCTCGGCTTCTCTTTAGGCTCTCTGCTACGCTTTGGAGTACAGATACCCGGCGTTTGTATGGGCGTCCTTTTTAGCTTTGAGCTCTCCTCCGTTGCCTTAAGGTGAAGCCTCGAAATCATAGAGAGCTTATCTCTCATTGCCTGGTTAATATGGCGCTGATTGCTAAACGCTTCTATAAGCTCGGCAACGTTCCTGCCTAGTTCGCCAAGTACGCCATCTAGGCTCTCCTGATCGCTCTTTGGGGCAACCTTTTCTAAAGCTGCTGCTAAGGGTCTCGTTGGTGATCTGCCCACCTTCGGGACCGATGCAAATGGGTTTCCCCCTCATCAGTGCTTGTAATTTTATCTGCTATGGTAGCCAAGTCAGCCACTACAATAGCATTGCGGTCATTGGATAACGACGCCTGGGGGCCCGCTTGCTCACCCTCACAGCCGCCGGTACTGGGGATCCGACTCCTGCACCGTAATTTTTCTCCTCCTACAACGTTCATATTGGTTTTTTCATCTGGGATCCTACCCATAGCGTTTTATACCTACCGCCAGGTATTTTTAAACTGCCGATCGATACGATACAGACGCAGACCAGTGAGCCGCCCAATCTGGGTACAGACGCTACTGGATTTAAAATGTGGGGAGCAGAGGATTATAAAATCCTTCTCTCCCTACGTGTTCGTCCCACGATGCCACTCCGGAGTGGGGTGGCACTTTAGACGGCGCCTACTCGTCGTTGTGTAAAGGTTCATTAGGCTCTTGGGGCGTTTTCAGTCCCGCCTTCCTCTCTACACCGCCACGCGCGAATAATCGACGAACGCGGAAAAAAAAAAAAAAAAATAAAAATTTTTTTATTTTAATGTTTGACACACATGTTTGAACGTTCTCAAGTTCTAAGATCAATCACACCGTGCAATACCCGCCTAAAATAGCCCAACAGTATGGCAACACTGTGGCAACACTAAATTAGACTAGTCTAAAAAAGCGCAACAGCTGATTTACTCCCAGCTGAATATTTCCTATTGGTTGCATTCAACAATGTAAATGTAACCTACACATTAATTAAGTGCAACTTTCAAGATGGAGCTCCGCAACAAATACAAACAAATACATTTATCTGTATGGCGGAGCCCCTAGTTCGAAAACGCCCGAATCTTTGCACCCCGGTATGTACCTATAATAGTATCGCAAAATTGAAGCATCATACATGCACTGCCATTTCAGAAAGTACACGTGTTTGACACCACAAGGCGCCAGGCCACACTCGAGACGACACACGCACTCAGTCTCACCTATGGAGCCACCGGACAAAACAGACATACTTGTAAGTTTTTAAGTTTTAATAAACGATCGCGAACAGAAACCCGCCTATATACGCCACAGCTAACGCGACATTTGGGCAACGTTTCCCACGCGCAATACCCGCCTGCCGACGCCCTTAGACCAGTTTACCTGGCCAAAAAATAGAGCCGACGCGGCCAACAACCGCTTTTTGCAACGTTCAAATGTATACATGTGTGTGTGTGTTTTTTTTTTTTATTTTTTTTATTTTTTTATAATCATAAAATACATACTACACTTATGACTATAAAATTCTATCCTACTACTCTAAATCTCCTCGCGGAACTGCCGCCAGGCACTACTTCGCGAGGAGGAGTGGGGCCTAAAGCCCGCTGCTGCGTCTTTGGCACTCTATGCGCCTGAGTTCTGCTATGATGAGTTTTGCTGCGTCCCCCACCGCAGTCCAATTTTGTGGTGAAGAGAGCATAAGACCCACGAAGTTCTCAGGAGAAGGAACTTCTCCCAGTTGTTCGCCCAGTGATTCTCTGACGTCCAAGAACCGAGGGCAGCTGAAGAAGACGTGTTCAGCATCTTCCATTGTCTCGTCTGAACAAAAGTCGCAGAACGGGTTCAGCTCATGCTTGAAGCGATGTAAATATGCCTTAAAGCACCCATGACCGCTGAGCAATTGAGTCAAGTAATAATTGACCTCCCCATGCGTTCTGTTGAGCCATTGCTGGATGTTGGGGATACACCGATGTGTCCACCGACCTTTACTAGAATTGTCCCATCTCTGCTGCCACTCGAGTATGGTGCTTTCTCTCGCTGTTCTACGTTGCGCTCTCCTTTCTAACTGTTGAAGTTTCATCAAATCTGCGGCCTCTTTTATCACCAGGTCTATTGGAGCCATGCCTGCAACAACAAGTGCTGCGTCCTCCGACACCGTTCTGAATGCAGAACATACGCGTAGTGCACAAATTCTATAAAACGAAGATACGCCTCTGATATATGATTTGCGCTGGATGGCATCAGCCCATACAGATGCCCCATACAAAATTTGGTTGGTAGCAACACCTGCCAGAAGGTACCTGCGTTGCTGTTTTGGGCCCCTTGTGTTCACCATTAGACGCGATAAAGACGCTGCTGTCTTAGAGACTTTCTCACTTATGTACTCCAAGTGGGGTTTAAATGAGAGCCTATTGTCCACGATCATGCCCAGGTATTTGATGGACGGCTTCGAGATTATAGTGTGCTCGCCTACCTGGAAAGCTGCTGTTTCAACTGATTTTCTGCTGGATACTAGCACTGCCTCTGTCTTTTGTTCTGCCAGCTTGAGTCCGAACGAGATTAGCCATTTCTGGATCGACTCAATTGCTAAGTTTGCCCTTCTCTGTATCTGCTCCAGATGCTTTGCCACGACCACTACCGCAATGTCGTCAGCGAAACCTATTATGGATGTCTCCACTGGTAGCTCTACTCTCAATACACCGTCGTACATCACGTTCCAGAGAAGCGGTCCTAGTACAGAACCCTGTGGTACACCCCCGGTAACGGTATATCTTTTGGTACCACTAGCTGTATCGTAGAACAGAATCCGCTTGTCAAAGTAACTTCTGACTATTTTCCTGAGATATGGTGAGACGCCAATATCATGAAGTGCATCTAAAGTTTTCGCCCAGTTGGCTGTATTAAACGCGTTTTTAATATCTAGCGTTATTATTAGACAATATTTTTTATCCCCTTCTAGCCATCTTGTTCCACTTATGGCATTCTGTGCGATTTTAGTGACTGCGGAAACGGCGTCCACTGTTGATCGCATTTTTCTAAAACCGAACTGGTTTTCAGAGAGGCCGTTTCGTAAAGCAATCTCCTTTTCTAGTCGTGTAGCGATGACACTTTCCAAAATCTTCCCCGCAGAGTCTAGAAGACATATTGGCCTATACGACGAAGGATCGTCACGAGGCTTACCCGCCTTAGGCAACAACACGAGTTTTTGTTGCTTCCAAACATCTGGAAATACTCCCTCTGATAGGCACGTATTCATCAGGCGTAGAAAGTGCTCAGGTGCGTACCCTATAGCTAGTTTCAAAGCCTTATTTGGGATGCAATCTGGACCAGGAGCTTTACAATCTTTTAAACGAATCGCAGCTGTGAATATTTCATCCATAGTTACCACTTCTTGAGTATAAGTGGTAATGTCCTGTGACACCAGACGTCTCTGTGCAGGGAATAGAGCTTCAATAATTCCTTTAAGTTCCACTGGACATGAAGGAGTCGGTGGTACTTTTTGCAGCTTTTTAAACGCGATTTTGTACGCCGTTCCCCATGGGTTATTTTGTAGGTCATCGCATAGCTCCAAGAATGATTCTCTCTTGCTGTAACAAATTGCCACTTTAAGGTCTTTTCTAGCCTTTTTAAAGCGCTCCCGCATCAGAGCAGCATTTCCTCTTCCTTTCGACCTTGTCACCATTCTCCTGCAACGAATGCAATCTTGTCGCGGTTGAGCAATATTGTCGGTCCACCAATATACTGGGCTGCGATTTCTAACCATCAACTTTCGCTGCATTTAAGCATCACAGCATTGGTGTATATTCGCCATTGAACCCTTGGTGATGCTCTTTAGCGACACCAATTTATTTGTTGTCCTTGTTTGCCCATGACGTGATGCTGAGATGTCACAGATGATTGCGTAGTGGTCACTATGCGTATAGCAGTCGGTAATCTCCCAGCTTGCTGTTCTGCATAGGCTATCGCTAACTAACGCTAGGTCTATCACTGAACCAAGCCCATTCCTGCTAAAATTGTGCTGTGGGGTTTGTTCGTTTGCAACCCCATTCTACAGACCAGGCATTAAAATCGCCAGCTATGACAACAGGACTCTTTCCTCTTGCTTCTTTAGAAAGATCGAACAAAATTTTTTCAAACTCCTCAAGTGAAGTGCTTGGTGGTACGTCAATTTTTGCACATACGAAGCCTGATCTTGATGAGATTGGTTCAATTGTTAACCCACTTTTTTTATGGTGACCACAGAACCAGATTGATGCCTTTCCCATAATGTCCTTGACCCAAAGTGATTCTCTTTGCCTTATAGGGTTCACTGAGTACAGCAACGTCGATGCGTTTTTCCTCGATTGTTTGCGACAGTAAATCTTGCGCCAGTTCACAGTGATTAAGATTTAACTGAAGAATCCTCATGTTCTCTTCAGTTTTCGTAGTGCCTCCTGGAACGCTGGGCATCTACTGGATCCGGTGTAATGGTCGGTGGTTTGTGCTGCATTTCTTGTGCATAGCGTGCATTTTGGAACGGTAATGATGCAGCCTTTTTCCACGTGATCTTTGCTGCCACACTTAAAACAAGCACCAATAAGGTTGTGTATTCGACAGATAACCCATCCTACTCGAACTTTGCCTGCCGCAATCAGCTTGGTAGCTCTTCCAACTGGTCGCTGATAATGGAGGTGATGGAGAGTCAATGCGAAAAAGTAGCACGATTTCTTTTCGACTGACCCATTTCTTCTACCTGCACTGGTGATGTTTGGCTTTGCTTGCTGTGGCTTATTTTCCCATTTTCAGCTTTTATCATAGCCATAGACTCGTCGAACGAGATGCTCATTGCTTTGACCAAGTCCCTCATAGGTTGGTGGATTGATCGCCTACCACCGCCCATCATCAGGACCAGTTCTTCTATTAGTTTGCCTAGGCCAATCATTGAGTCTTGTAGCGACTCGGCTTCCATAGCTGGAGCAACAGCTTCTAGTGGTCTGGCAATCTCTGCTACGTTTTTTTGAGAATGTGCAAGTAACGTGCTTTTTCGGAAGGGTTGTTCCGAAGCCGCGTTCGTAGCCTTCTCTCCATTCGGTGTGCTTGTAATTTTATCTGCTTAGGTAGCCAAGTCAGCCACTACAATAGCATTGCGGTCATTGGATAACGACGCCTGGGGGCCCGCTTGCTCACCCCACACAGCCGCCGGTACTGGGGATCCGACTCCCTGCACCGAAATTTTTCCCCTCCTACAACGTTCATATTGGTTTTTTCATCTGGGATCCTACCCATAGCGTTTTATACCTACCGCCAGGTATTTTTAAACTGCCGATCGATACGATACAGACGCAGACCAGTGAGCCGCCCAATCTGGGTACAGACGCTACTGGATTTAAAATGTGGGGAGCAGAGGATTATAAAAATCATTCTCTCCCTACGTGTTCGATGTTTACATATGTGTGCGTGTATGTATGTATACATATGTGTACGTTCGAATGTATGTATGTACGTATGTATGTACGTACGTATGAATGTATGTATATGTAAGCAGGAATGAATGTGTGTAAGTTTTTTTTTTTTTTTTTTTTTGGTATTGGTATTTAATTCTCAAATAACAATAATATTATTACTTATACCAAATGAGTCACGTGCCCTACGGTACCGCCGCTAAGCGTTGCTTCGTAGAGTGTGGTACCGGCTATTTAGCCGTCTTCTGTATGTCTCCTCTTCCATTCCAGAGTGCGGAGTTTCTTCATGGTTGTCGCTGCGAAATGCGAGACTGCCTCCCATTTTACGCTGCTCTCAAGCATTAGTCGCAATAAGTTTTATGTCGAAGGTATTTCACCGAGAGACTCTTCAAGCAGAAGCCGCTCCGAGTTAAACCTGCTGCAGCTGAACAGTATGTGCTTTGCGTCCTCAGTTATGGTGCCATCGCAATAGTTCCACCAGGGGCTGTCGTCGTGTCGAATCCTGTGTAGGTAGCTTCGAAAGCAACCATGCCCACTCTAAAACTGTGGGAGGTAGAAATCTACGTCGCCATGTTCTCTGTTCATCCATTGTTTCATGTCTGAGATGAGGCGCCCTTTTTCTACGCGAGACCATCGTGCCTGCCACTCAACCAAACTCTGCTCTCTTGCTTGCTTTCGACGTTGTGCAAGAAGTTGTGGAGTCTCGCGATGCGTTTTATAGATTAACGCGGACTCTGTCGCCATATTGTCTATAGGAATCATTCCAGCTATCAGCAACGCCGCTTCCTGGGACACTGTAGTGGAGAGCTAGCCTGCTGTGGCGGGAATAATGTGCGTACAATATGCGCCATCTCTTGTTGGTCCGCGGGTAGGGCATTTTTGGACGTCCTCAGTTTTTTGAAGACAACTTTGTAGGCTTTACCCCACGGGTCACTTTCAGCCTCATCGCAAAGTTTCAAGAAGTACATTGGTTTGCCACTCTAAATGGTCTTTTTAAGCACACGCTGCATACTAACATTGCATGCTAACTGCATAGATTGCACTATGTTCTCGGTGTCTACTTCCGCATTATCTGCAAGTTCGACCATTGGAAGTACCGCTTGAAACGTAAACGGGTCTAATGTATCCAACTTATATCTCACTTCATGGTTTCTACGACTTCTGGGTTGACGCTCGTTATGGGTGTTTAGGTCGCAGATTATGGCTTGGTGATCACTTGCGGTATACATATCGCTCAGAGACCATGTGATCTTATTAAAGATCGATGCGCTAGCAAAGGTCAGGTCTATCACAGAGCCTATTCCTCCTCTGCTGAAGGTGTGTGCAGACCCAGTGTTCACTACGGCTACGTCGAGCGTCGCAAGTGCGTCCAGCAGGATCCTTCCTCTCGTGTTCGTAGCAGCACTACCCCACTCGACTGCCCACGCATTAAAGTCGCCCGCAATGATATACGGATGGTGGATTCGTGCGTCGTCTACAAGTTCGTCAAGTACGTCGCCGTACTCTTGAAGACTGATACTAGGTGGAAGGTAACAGCTGTAGAACCACACTCCATCAAATTTTGCCCTTACAAAGTAGTTGGCTGAGCGCACAGAGGACATATTTTTGGTACTGCTCCACATGAAAAAAGCGCTGCTTTGCCGGTTGCATCTGCTCTCCAAACACCCGCACTTTTGCCTCTATAGGGCTCGCTTAGGATGGCTAGGTCCGCCCTCGCTTCTCGCACTGTTTGATGCAGAAGGTCTTGGGCATCAGCACAATGATTTAGGTTTAACTGTATAAACCTAATACTTTTGTTTGGCACCTTTCTCTATAGACAGCGGACACCTCCGACTTCCTGTTGTCCTTAAGGCAGAGGAAGCACCTTGGTTCCCTGGTGCAGTCCTTCGCCTTATGTCCCAACGTACCGCATTTGAGACAGCAGTTGCTTCTGTCTACCGCGTTCTTGCAGGCTAGAGCAACGTGTCCGAACTCTAAGCATCTAAAGCATCTCTTGGAGACCACTCGCTGCCAATATTTATTTTTCCAGCATCCACGAGAGCTTTCGCAGTCCTCGCAGGTAGATGCTTCACGCAGCTAGGGTTGCATCCTCCGAAACGGTTCTAAATGCAGAGCATACTCGGAGTACGCAAATTCTATACTTAGAGCATAGACCTCTGATGTAGGATTTGCCTTGAGTTTTCTCTTGCCCATAGTACTGCTCCATACAGGATCTGATTTGTTGCTACTCACCATTAATCGTTAAAGTGCCACCGCTGTCTTAGAGACCTTCTTATTTATATACTCAAATTCCGCTAGCTGGAGACCGAACGAGTAAAGCCATTTTTGGATCGGCTCTACCGCACTGTTCGCCTTATCCTTAATGTGGTTCAAAACCAATGATCAATATCTCACCCGGTAACTGCATTTTAAGTACTCCGTCGTACATGACGTTCCAAAGGAGCGGAGGGACTCCTCCAGTAACGTGGTAAGTTTTTGTGCCACCGGATGTATCGTACAGTAGCAACCTACTATCGAAATGACTCCGGATCTTTCTAAGATAGGGCGAGATGCCAAGATCATAGAGTTCGTCTTTTTTATGTCCAGGGTTATAATCAGACAGTATTTTTGTGCCCTATTAGCCACCTTGTGCCGCTTATAGCATTTTGTGCATTGGGTGACTGCAGATACCGCCTCAATGGTTGATCTTCTTTTCCTGAACCCAAATTGATTTTCGGAAAGGTCGTTGAGTTGGATTATCTCCTTTTTAAGTCTTGTTGCGATTTACGCTCCAGGATTTTTTCCGCTGAGTCTAACAGACATATCGGCCTGTATAACGATGGATCCTTCTGTGGCTTCCCTGGCTTTGGGACAAGGACAAGTTTCTGTTTTGCCCAGGTGTCTGGAAATACTCGGCCGGACAATTATTAAAAAGCTGGAGGAAGTATTCCGAAATATTCCTGATGGCCAGTTTCAGTGCCGTATTTGGTATACAGTCTGGGCCAGGTACCTTACGTTCGTTTAGCCGACTTCCTGCTCTTAGTAATTCATCTATTGTAGCTGGTTTGTACGGATAGAAAGTGTTGTCATGAGAGACCAGACAACATTGTGGTGAAAATAGCTTCTTTACAATTTATTTTAGCTTGGCTAGGCATAGTGGTTTCGATTCGGACCTTTGAAGCTTTTCGAACTCAGTTTTATATGCCGTGCCCCAAGGGTTTCTGTCTCGGTCGTCACATAATTTCAAGAAACTTTTCGCTTGCTGTCTCGAATTTGCATATTTTAGTTCTTTCCTGACCTTTCCAGCAAGGTCCTGGACCCAGGTGTGACCTTATATGGTTCACTAAGTACAGGAACGTCAATGCTTTGTTCTTCGATTGTTTGCCACACTAAATCTTGAGCCACTTCACAGTTGTTTCGATTTAACTGGAGGATCCTCATGCTCTCTTCAGATTGCGTAGTGCCTCCTGGATTGCCGGGCCTCTACTGGATCACGTGCATCAGTGCCTTGTGCTGGATTTCGTGTACATAGCATGGATTTTTGATGAGTCTTTTGCCACGTGGTCTTTGCTGCCACACCTGAAGCAGGCACCAAGGAGGTTTGTATGATATGTGCCCATAGTCGGGGCTCCTATAGCACCGTTTAGGCTGAATTCTCTGTCTTATTCGACAGATCACACATCTGCTCTTCCAACTGGCAGCATTAACGTTGCAGTTTGAGTGCCCCTAGAATATAATGTGCTCTGCGTTCACAGCTATGGTACCATCGCAATTGATACACCAAGCTGTCTTCGTGTCGAAATCTGAGGAGGTACCTCCGAAAGCAGCCACGCCCACTCTAAAACTGTGTGAGGTAGAAATTTACCTCGCCGTGATATCTGTTTGTTCATTGTTTCACGTCTGGGATAAGGCGAAATATCCACCGCCCTTTCTCTGCCCGAGACCATCGAGCCTGCCACTCAAGCAAACTTTACTCTCTTACTTGCTTTCGATGTGCAAGAAGCTGTGGAGTTTCGCGTTGCGTTTGCCTATAGGGATCATTCCAGCTATTACCAACGCCGCTTCCTGGGACACAGTGCGAAACGCATTACATACTGGAATATCTCCGAGTCTATACGTTGCTTCGAGACCTTTCCCGTAACTTGCGGTCTTCATTGCATCCGCCCATATGGGTGCACCGTAGAGCATTATTTATTTAACAACATTATGAAGCAGTAGCCATTGTCCTTGTCTTGGGCCTCTGGTGTTAAGCATGACACTAGCCAGAGCCTTAGAGAGGCCTTACATGCCTTTGGACTCGCATGGCTCATATGCTCTCTGTAGCTGAACCGCGTATCGAGGACTATGCCTAACTGCATAATCGATCGTTTCGACAAAATTGTGCTGTTACCGATAATAACAGTCGCTTGCTCCACTTTTTTCGGCTTGATATGAAAAGCACCTCCCTCTTATGCTCAGCCAGTAACAGCCCGACTGTCTTGAGCAATTCTTGGATGCGACTAATCGCCACGCCTCCAACTTTGTCGACCTCCTGAATTTTTTTGCTACCGCCACTATAGCTATGTCGTCACCAAAACCAATTGTCCATACGCCCTCTGATTGGTGGAGTCTCAGAACACCTTCGTACATGATGTTCCACAGTAGCAGAGCTAGGATTGAGCACTGAGGTAAGCCACCAGTAACACCATACTCACTTACCCCACTATCTGTGTCATATAGCAAGACACGGTCTTCGAAATAGCTACGAACTATATTTCTCAGATAGCCTGGAACTCCGAAAATGTATAATGCTGCCATGATTGCTCCCCAATTTGCCGAGTTAAAGGCCGAGTTAAAGAGTGAGGACTAGGCAGTATTTTTTTTTGCCACCGTGTCACCTTGTACCCTCCATGGCCTTCTGAGCTATCTGCGATGCAGCTGTGGTAGCATCAATCGTACACCTAGACAAGGTGAATCCAACCTACATGCTTGATAGATTGGAGAATAGAATCTTCTATTCTTTTAGATTCACTCTGCTTGTCTGCTTTAGAAATCAGTACTAATTTTTGGCTTTCCGTCGCGAGGAAAAACTCCTTGCCTGAGGCAGGTTGCTTCTCAGTACCTGCCTTAGACAACAATTTTTTCCCCTCCCGATGGAAAGTCTAAAAAGTGTGCATGTGTGGATGTTTTTTAAATGTTTTTCTTATACCCTGTACCTAAATCGTAAAAGGGACCCTATAAAGCATATATATTCTTGATCAGCATTGAAAGGGAAGTCAAATTAGCTATGTCCGTCCGTCCGTCCATCCGTCCATCTGTCATGCTGTCTGCCGTATGAAAACGACTATCTTGGAGTCTATAAGAGCTAAAGCTTCCATATTTAAAACTTAGACTCACCTAAGCCGTCAAGTGTGCACTTACAAACGGTTTTGCTGTAACCCCCTTTTGAAGGGGCACCCGCCATAAAAATCTACCCCAAAATTTTGGGTTTTTGCATAAAAACGTCATTGTTTCTTATTTTAGGAAGTCTAAATTTAGTATTAATTATGCCTATGATCCCAATGAAATCTTTCAATATGGGTAGGACCAAAAAATTTTTAGGTATAACCCCCCTACAAATTTACCCCATTTTTTTAAGTTTTTGTTGCAATGCAAGAAGGTATATTACATAGATAGGACTTAGCTTTAGGTACAAAAAGATTGGGTACAGGGTTTATTGCAGTCGAGCATACTAGACTTCAGCGTTCTTTCTTGTTTTATTTTATATTCAAAAAGTAATTGCTATTCTTATGACTATAAAATTCAACCCTACGAAATTCAACCTTGCAACTCTAAATTTCCTCGCAGAACTGCCGCGATTTTATACGCCGTTCCCTAGGGGTTATTTTGTAGCTCATCGCATAGCTCCAAGAATGATTCTCTCTTGCTGTAACAAATTGCCACTTTTCGGACTTTTCTAGCCTCTCTGAAACGATCCCGCATCAGAGCCGAATTGCCTCTTCCTTTCGACCTTGTCGCCATTCTCCTGCAACGAATGCAATCTTGTCGCAGTTGAGCAATATTGTCGGTCCACCAATATACTGGGCTGCGATTTCTAACCATCAACTTTCGCTGCATTTAAGCATCACAGCATTGGTGTATATTCGCCATTGAACCCTTGGTGATGCTCTTTAGCGACCCAGAAAACTCTGGCACTTGCACCGCTTCGCGAAAAGCAGCCACGTCCAGAGTATTTGCTTTCCAATTTATTTGTTGTCCTTGTTTGCCCATGACGTGATGCTGAGATGTCACAGATGATTGCGTGGTGGTCACTATGCGTATAGCAGTCGGTAATCTCCCAGCTTGCTGTTCTCCATAGGCTATCGCTAACTAACGCTAGGTCTATCACTGAACCAAGCCCATTCCTGCTAAAATTGTGCTGTGGGGTTTGTTCGTTTGCAGCCCCATTCTACAGACTAGGCATTAAAATCGCCAGCTATGACAACAGGACTCTTTCCTCTTGCTTCTTTAGAAAGATCGAACAAAATTTTTTCAAACTCCTCAAGTGAAGTGCTTGGTGGTACGTCAATTTTTGCACATACGAAGCCTGATCTTAATGAGATTGGTTCAATTGTTAACCCACTTCTTTTATGGTGACCACAGAACCAGATTGATGCCTTTCCCATAATGTCCTGGACCCAAAGTGATTCTCTTTGCCTTATAGGGTTCACTGAGTACAGCAACGTCGATGCGTTTTTCCTCGATTGTTTGCGACAGTAGATCTTGCGCCAGTTCACAGTGATTAAGATTTAACTGAAGAATCCTCATGTTCTCTTCAGTTTTCGTAGTGCCTCCTGGAACGCTGGGCATCTACTGGATCCGGTGTAATGGTCGGTGGTTTGTGCTGCATTTCTTGTGCATAGCATGCATTTTGGAACGGTAATGATGCAGCCTTTTTCCACGTGATCTTTGCTGCCACACTTAAAGCAAGCACCAATAAGGTTGTATACGCTGGTGAGGTTCTTCGATATATGGCCATAGTCGAGATATCAATAGCATCGCTTGGGCTGGATTTTCTGCCTAATTGGACAGATAACCCATCCTACTCGAACTTTCCCTGCCGCAATCAGCTTGGTAGCTCTTCCAACTGGCAGCAATAACGTTTCAGTTTTAGTGCCACCATACGAGGCCCGCAGAGACTTCACTTAGTCTTGCTTAATTTTGAGGACTTCGTATTGATTGTTTAGGGCTTCACATAGCTCCGTCGACGAAGTGTCTGCATCTATATCCCGAATTTTAACTGAAGTAAGCTCCGTTAAAGTTTTCACTTCGGTTCTGCCTCTGAGAACTTGCTCTACTGCTGCGTGCAATTTACTCGCGTCGGGTTCTGCCGCTTTAGTAATCCGGAGCAAAAGATCACCGCGTGCAGTCTTTCTAATCCCGCTGACCATGTTGCTCATCTCTTGCAGGGCTGGTTCGGTTTTGACAATCTTTAAGATCTCTGCGTAAGAGCAATTGTCTGAACTTTTAACAACTACCGCGTCCGTTCTGGTACGTTTTGCTTTTTTGCGCTTGTTTTCCGTCACTTTGGTCCACTCATTTGCCTTCTTTTGAGGTTCTCTTCGCCGTTCTGCTACCTGCAGCGTTGAGGCTTCGGTTCGCTGGGATACACTTTTCTTTGTTGCGTGTGTCCTTGGCTTCTTAGTCGCTGATAATGGAGGTGATGGAGAGTCAATGCGAAAAGTAGCACGATTTCTTTTCGACTGACCCATTTCTTCTACCTGCACTGGTGATGTTTGGCTTTGCTTGCTGTGGCTTATTTTCCCATTTTCAGCTTTTATCATAGCCATAGACTCGTCGAACGAGATGCTCATTGCTTTGACCAAGTCCCTCATAGGTTGGTGGATTGATCGCCTACCACCGCCCATCATCAGGACCAGTTCTTCTATTAGTTTGCCTAGGCCAATCATTGAGTCTTGTAGCGACTCGGCTTCCATAGCTGGAGCAACAGCTTCTAGTGGTCTGGCAATCTCTGCTACGTTTTTTTGAGAATGTGCAAGTAACGTGCTTTTTCGGAAGGGTTGTTCCGAAGCCGCGTTCGTAGCCTTCTCTCCATTCGGTAGGCTTGTAATTTTATCTGCTTATGTAGCCAAGTCAGCCACTACAATAGCATTGCGGTCATTGGATATCGACGCCTGGGGGCCCGCTTGCTAACCCCACACAGCCGCCGGTACTGGGGATCCGACTCCCTGCACCGTAATTTTTTCCCCTCCTACATCGTTCATATTGGTTTTTTCATCTGGGATCCTACCCATAGCGTTTTATACCTACCGCCAGGTATTTTTTAAACTGCCGATCGATACGAAACAGACGCAGACCAGTGAACCGCCCAATCTGAGTACAGACGCTACTGGGTTTTTAAAAGTGGAGGGCACAGGATTATAGGGTAATTCTCTCCGTACGTGTAAGTCCCACGGTGCCACTCCGGAGTGGGGGGCACTTTGGACGGCGCCTATTCGTCGTTGTGTAGAGGTTCATGAGGCTCTTGTGGCGATTTCAGACCCGCCTTCCTCTCTACACCGCCACGCGAGTATATACTGACGATCACGGAAAAAAAAAAAAAAAAACAATTTATTTTAATGTACTTCAATTTTGACACTCATGCCTTGTGTTTGACACCACAAGGCGCCAGGCCGCACTCGAAACGACACTCGCACTCAGTCTCTTCTATGGAGCCACTGGACAAAACAACAGACTTGTAAGTTTTAACAAACGATCGCGCACAGAAAGCCGCCTACATACTCCACAGCTAACGCGACATTGAACAACGTTTCCCACGCACTATACCCGCCTGCCGACGCCCTTGGACCAGTTTAACTGGCCAAAAACCGCGGAGCCGACGCGGCCAACAATCGTACCTTGCAACGTTCAAAATGTGCGTCACAAACACGCACACATGTGAGGATGTGTGTATGTGTGTATGTATGTTTTTTTTTTTAATTACATATGCATCTTTGTTATTATGCACGTTGCATACTGTTGTACGATACAGCTAGTGGCACCAAAAGGTACTCCGTTACCGGAGGTGTACCACAGGGTTCTATACTAGGATACTACTGTTGTACGATACAGCTAGTGGCACCAAAAAGGTATTCCGTTACCGGAGGTGTACCACAGGGTTCTATACTAGGACCTCTTCTCTGGAACGTGATGTACTACGGTGTATTGAAAGTTCAGCTACTAGTGGAGACATCCATAATTGGTTTTGCTGACGACATTGCTGTAGTGGTCGTGGCAAAGCATCTGGAGCGGATACAGCTGGACTCAAGCTGGCAGCACAAAAGACAAAGGTAGTCCTAGTGTTCATCAGAAAGTCTGTTGAAACAGCATCTTTTCAGGTAGGCTCAAATACTTGGGTATGATCGTAGACAATTGGCTCTCATTTAAAACGTCATTTGGAGTTTATAAGTGAGAAAATCTCTAAGATAGCAGCGTCTTTGTCGCGCCTAATGGTGAAAATAAGACCTTAGAAAAATTCCATATTTGAGAAAATTAACAAAAGCGAAGACAAGCACTGATATTTGTAGTAAGATATCGTATACTGTAGCGAACATACTTTGCTTGAAGTCGTAACAATGTAATAATGTCCCGTCAGCATAAACTGACGATCAGTCCGTCCGTTACACGCGCTCCGCGTAACAATGTTTATTAAAGCTTCGGATGTCAAGGATGTCAACGACTCGCGACCTTCAAGCATAGTATCAAATTCAAGCTAAGAATTGCTAAGATTATGTCTGTTCGCATACATCTATATGTATGCAATAAGCATTTAGTGAAATAATTTATTTGATAAATAAATTCAGTCCATATCCAAACGCAAACAAGAACGGAGTATTATTTGTTCCTAACAATACCACGTTTGGATAATGCCTTTAAAGAGTTGTTGTGGATTCCGTCCAATCCTGGCGATTTCTTGATTTTTAATTTTTTAAGCAGAGAAGTAGTTGTTGACTTGTTGATGTAGTAACTGTCAGCAGGTCTGGGAAAAAGTAAGACAAAAGAGTTAATACAACTTCTACTGCTGCTGTTGTTGTTGGGTCGCTCAAGCTAGCAGAGACAGAATGATTCACACTAAAAGTTTAAGCCAAAACATCGCATTTTAGTGCCATCCTTAAGCGTTGGTACAAATGAGGATTTATTCTTTAATATTTTTAATAAATTCCAAAAGGGAGAATTTCCTTTGTCCAAAGACGAGAGTAATATGTTCCAAGACTGGTTCCGAAAATTCGAAACTTGTAAAAGATTAGATGCATGTCAGAGATCTGCAGCGGTGCACCGCAACTACTAGTGTACCGCATTTTTACAATATCATTTTTATACATGAGTATTGAAGCACCGCAACAGAAATTGATGCGGTGTTATTTTTACTCATTTCTTTTACTGCACTTTTGTATGCGGTGCCTGAAGTGTGCGTCACATTCTGAGTGGGTATGTTTTCGACATACAAACAAGCAAATCACGAAATGTGTGTATAGAAAAATAACTCCTAAAATGGTGTATTGTTTTTCGTCCTTAGTGACTGAGTGAACAACTCATTTTTTGCTTGTATTTTTTAAATTTGTTTTACATGTACATACACATATATTCTGTTGTTAAAATTAATAATAATAATAATAATAAGAAATCTTTAAGCAAATTTGTGAGTTTATTTAATAATAATTTTTTTTTTTATAGCGAATAAATTTATTTGCAATCTATCTTTTAAAGACAATCAGCAAATTGTTTGAGTAAAGAAGAGTTAACAATGCGTTGGCGAAGCTGTTGTCAAGTTGGTTGATGATGGGGGTGTTGGTATGCATGTCGAGCCGATATATATAAGAGGTGCTTAATCTTGTTATTGCTTGGTATACCCAAGGTACCCCGAGTAACTCGTGTATCTCTTTGTTGGTGTGGAACACGTGAGCGTTTGACATAATCCTCAGCGCTGCTGGCAGTACCCCAAACTAGGATACCGTAGGTTCATACCGGCCTTATTATTGCTTTATAGACTAAAAGTTTGCTCCTCACCTTGAGAGGTGACCTTCATCCGATAAGCCATATATGTTTTTTTAATAATAATAACATAAAAGTTAATTGTAAACAAAAGGATAGCTCTATTGTTGTTGTATATTGTTGTTGTACTCGAAATATTTATTAAAATGTGTCTACTTCATTCCGTTATTCTGCGCCAAAACGTCGCAGTAGACAAATGAAGCACACCAGATTAACGGAACTTGAGTCGTAAAAATTTGAGAGAGTCAAATTGTGTGCTTGCGTTCTGGCACCGCATATTTTCTCATATTTGTTTCTTATGCGGTGTTTAAACACCGCAACTGCATTCTAGGCGGTGCTTGTACCACAGCCAACGCAAAAAAGATGAGTGCACTACTGGTGTCGAAAACAACCACCGGCGCAGATCTCTGATGCATGTCTATGTCGCTGGTAATTTAGACTATACCTGTTTCGCAATAGCATCAACCGACGGATATCCAAGGGAAGAGGTTTTTTTCTTAGGAGTGCTCAACATTTTTGCTGTTGAAATTACTTCGTTCAAGGCAACGGCCATAGTGTCTATTTGATCAGTGTTTTGTATTGAATTAAAATCGACTAAAGGAAGATTACGTTGATGACAGAGCAATGAACATTTCTAAAGTCAAATTTCCGACGAACCACAAACTCTGGGCGACTAAAAGAGAGATTGTGATAGGATTATTAATTACAACTTCTTGGGATAACACAGTTGGCCAACTTGACAAATAAATGTCAAGGGTTGAGCTCTGCCTTCCACTGCTTAATGGTATATAGGTGTGGTCAAAAGGGAATAACAACTGTATGCTATAAGATGTAATTTTCTTCTGCAGCAAATTTCCCCAGAAATTGGCCCTAATACAGCCCGAGTTTTGGTGCCTACAGTTAAAATCACCGCCGAGAATGTAAATATTGCTAATGCAGCTAAATTAATGAATATCAGCTACAAATTGTATTTTTCTTGAATAGGTGTTTTCAACTTGTCCACCCGAAAAGTAGCTCGAAAATATATCAGTATATATATCTGACTAAGAAAATACTTTTACACCGATATTTTCAATAAGCGTAGTATTTTAAATGGGAAGTAAAGTGTGTCTAATAGTATTTGTAATTAAAATGGCAACGCCACCTCCACGGGTGCTAACGCGTTCATATCTATAGCAGTGGTAATTTGCCAGTTTAATTGAGAAATTATTATTCAGCCAAGTTTCAGTTAATAGGCAAATATCTACTTTTTTGGTTTTTGAGAAAATTATATAGTCCATGTAACTATTTTCAACCGGTCAGCCATTATGATAAGTACTTGCATGCTTAGTTTGTGATAACTTCAAACTGATCAGCTTTAGTTTTGCAATTTTTTAAATTATTAATAAGTTCGAACGCTAAACTTTTTATTTCTTGAATAGAAAATAGGTTGGCCTTATCGATGTTGCTGCTTTAAGGTATATTCCAGTTTGGTGTCGAAACTGGAAAATGTGTTCGGAAAATCAAGATCATGGCAAGGACTGTAACGTGTAAGTGCAGTTGAGCGCTTGACAGGCTCATTTTTTTGTGCATATTTACTTTTATTTTTAATATTAATGTAGGTAGCTCCACTTGGGCAGTCTAAAAATAAAGCCTTGTGAGGGCCGTTCCAGTTAGTACACTCGACAACTTCGACACTACAGTCAGCAGTTTTGTGATTGCCGGAACAATTAGCGCAGAACGATTTGACAGAGGTTTGAGCCATGCCCGAACATCTGACTGTCATATCAGAATAATTTTTGCGGGTATCATTAATTCTGTGGTAAAAAGGAAAAACTGCTTAAGTCTGATTTTACCGTTTTGCAGGAGAGCACTTCCTAAGTCTAAAATAATTTGAATTTGTATGTAAAAGTGAGATTAAGCAAAATTTAATTTGTCTATAAGTTCCAGAAAAATCGTAAAAAAATATTCAAATTTTGCATGAAGGTACTTTTCGTTGTGGAGATCAGTGTAGTATACTTATCTTAATGAAGATAAGTAATTGTCTTTCCTTCAAAATATACAACGTAGAGAATAATGGTGCTGTTCTTTTGCCTTTTTCTTTCCTCCAACTTAACATTAAGGCAACTGAGCCGCATACATAATAACCTCCTCTTGACAAAATACTTAACAAATAAAAATTTTCAGTCCTATCTCAGCCAATTTGTAATTAAAGATTTGACTTGATATAAGAAGCATTTGTACCATATATGAAGCCATTAGCAGGAGCTCGAAAAGCTGAAAAACTTAAAAGCTGAGCAAATAAATCGCGCAGCAAAAGTAAGACAGAAGGGCATAGTTTGATTTACTCATCGTCAAGTTGATCAATTGTAGAATATATATACAGTGCACTCGGGAAAACGTCAACGCTAGTTTACATCAACATCCTAAAACGTCAACCCTTAAATTTTTACATTGTGTACTCTAAAACGTCAACCAAACCACAAAGCTCTAAAATGTCAACTTTGAATAAATCAAAATTTTGAATTAAGCAAAAGTTAAAATACATAACGGGTGATTTTTTTGAGGTTAGGATTTTCATGCATTAGTATTTGACAGATCACGCGGGATTCAGACAAGGTGTCAAAGAGAAAGACGCTCAGTATACTTTGACATTTCATCATGAATAGACTTACTAACGAGCAACGCTTGCAAATCATTGAATTTTATTACCAAAATCAGTGTTCGGTTCGAAATGTGAAAATCCGCTTTTTTATCGACAAATTTTGTTCAGCGATGAGGCTCATTTCTGGTTGGATGGCTACGTAAATAAGCAAAATTGCCGCATTTGGAGTGAAGAGCAACCAGAAGCCGTTCAAGAACTGCCCATGCATCCCGAAAAATGCACTGTTTGGTGTGGTTTGTACGCTGGTGGAATCATTGGACCGTATTTTTTCAAAGATGCTGTTGGACGCAACGTTACGGTGAATGGCGATCGCTATCGTTCGATGCTAACAAACTTTTTGTTGCCAAAAATGGAAGAACTGAACTTGGTTGACATGTGGTTTCAACAAGATGGCGCTACATGCCACACAGCTCGCGATTCTATGGCCATTTTGAGGGAAAACTTCGGAGAACAATTCATCTCAAGAAATGGACCGGTAAGTTGGCCACCAAGATCATGCGATTTGACGCCTTTAGACTATTTTTTGTGGGGCTACGTCAAGTCTAAAGTCTACAGAAATAAGCCAGCAACTATTCCAGCTTTGGAAGACTACATTTCCGAAGAAATTCGGGCTATTCCGGCCGAAATGCTCGAAAAAGTTGCCCAAAATTGGACTTTCCGAATGGACCACCTAAGACGCAGCCGCGGTCAACATTTAAATGAAATTATCTTCAAAAAGTAAATGTCATGGGCCAATCTAACGTTTCAAATAAAGAACCGATGAGATTTTGCAAATTTTATGCGTTTTTTTTTTTTTTTAAAGTTTTCAAGCTCTTAAAAAATCACCTTTTAGTTTTGATCACACACACACATTTATTTTATGAAATTAGTTCAGAAATTTGGGTATTCCCCTTATTAGTATGTAGAATAGAAGAGAAATTGCATCTCTATGTGTTGTCTTTTTGATGTTCAGTTGCTTTTTTTGTTCTCGTAAGTATCACATTACCAAAATGTGCTCAAAACAACCGAAAGTGCTTAAATTACAAGAAAAGGCAAATATTTTTTATTTATTAGAAAAGGGTGTAAATGCGGTTGCTTTAGCAAAGCAATATGGTATCTCAAAATCAACAATTAGTAAGGTAAAAATAAAAAAAAAACAAGAAAGAACGTTAACTTCGGTGGAACCGAAGCCTAAATACCCGTCACACGAATCTTTGAATAGTTTATGTGTGATCATAAGTGGCTTATATACATTTATAAATATATATTTTAAAATAATTACTTTTTCATAGAAATGTTCGAAAATAATGTATAAGTTTGTATGGGTGCTATAGCTAAAAATGGGCGTGGCACCTTGGTTTTGATATTGGATGTCATAAGAAGTGTTTTTACCCAAATTTGAGTGAATAGTTTCAAAAATAATACCTATTTTAATACAAAAATTCGAGAATGGGCGGTAAGTTTGCATAGGGGCTTTATCTAAAAATGGGCGTGGCACCTTGGTTATGATATTTGATTTCATTAGAAGTGTTTTTACCCAAATTTGAGTGAATTGTTTCAAAAATAATACCTATTTTAATACAAAAATTCGAGAATGGGCGGTAAGTTTGTATGGGAGCTATATCTAAAAATGGGCGTGGCAGCTTGGATTTGTTATTGGATGACATTAGAAGTATTTTTACCCTACTTGGAGTAACTACATTCATAAATAATAGCTATTTTCATACAAAAAATCCGAAAAAAACGGTAAGTTTGTATGGGGGCTATACCTTAAAATGGGCGTGGCACTTTGATTTTAACACTTGAACTGCTTAGGACTGAGAAAAGCTTAAGTTCCGAGTTTCAGGTCAATATCTTTAAAACTGAGCGAATGAATCGCATAAATACAGACAGACGGACAGACGGACGGACGGACGGACAGACGGACAGACGGACATGGCTAGATCAAGAATATATATACTTTATAGGGTCTACGACGTTTCCTTTAATGCGTTACAAACTTTCTGACAAAATGATAATACCCTCCACACTATGTGTGACGGGTATAAAAATTAAATTTTGGACTGAGTTCATAACACACTTTCCGGTCCGGGAAAAAGAAAGACATTAAAAGCATCAGAGAAGCCGAAAATGGAAAAGCGCCTGTATCAATGGTTTTTTAAGCAGAGAGAAATGCATTATCCGGTTAATGCATTAGCGCTCTAACAAAAAGCTAAATAGATTCATCTTAAAGTAAAAGAAAAGGAATGTTCTTTTAACGCAAGTGATGGATGGTTGCAAGGTTTTAAAAAAGATTTGGAGTTCACCTGCTTAAAATAACTGGAGAAAAGCTATCTTCGCAGCCTTTGCTTGTCGAACCATTTAAAATCAAACTTAAACAAAAAATTTAAGAAATGGGTCTATGGCATGATCAATTGTACAATGCTGATGAATCTGGCTTATTCTGGAAAATTTTGTCCTGGCGTAAAGACAGAAAAACAACGCGTTACTTTTTTATGTTGTGCTAATACTTTCGGAAATCATAAGCTTAAATTGTTAATGATTGGGAAGGCAAAAAAATTTACTCGTTTTCAAAAATTTTAACTGCCCAACTGAGTACAAGAGTTCCAAGTCCTCATGGATGACATCAGCTATTTTCTGCGATTGGTTTCACAAATCCTTTGTGCCACAGGCTAATATCTGTTCGCTTTTAATAGCTAAGATTTTCTTATTTTAGGTAACAGATTTTCTTTTAAAAAAGAACTTGCCAGTTAAAGCGCTCCTTCTGATAGACAATGCGTCTGCACAACTGTCGGAAAAAAGGTTAACTAATTCTTTTAATTCCTCTACATTGTTGGGTAGTTCATGTTGGACCGAGGGTAATCTACGTACTAAGGCTTTACGGTATAGTCCCCAGTTAGCTTTCCTCAAGTTCATAACGTCTATAGGTTTTGGGGTGGTTTTAGATAATTGGAATTCAATATATCTATTGTCTGAAAAGGAATGGTCATCCAAGACTTTCCAAGATATAATGTCTTCCAATAGGTCTTCGGAGACTAGCGTGATGTCTAGTACTTCCTTCCGATTTTTCATAATAAAAGTAGGCCTGTTGCCTTTGTTAATTATATATAAATTAGATTGTAAGAGATAGTCAAAGAGAATTTCACATCTCTCATTCGTGTCGGTGCTTCCCCATTGTATGTGGTGCGCGTTAGCATCTCCTCCTAGAATGATGCTCTGGTTTTCCACTCGGCTTTATTGCACGAGCTCTTGGATCGTCGATGATGGAAGAGGCCTGGACTCGTCGTAAGCCATGTATAAAGAAGTCAGTCTGAGTTGGGAGCCCCCTAACTTCGATTTGAAGTAAATATGTATATTCACAAATAATACCTATTTTCATACAAAAACTCAAAAATGGGCGGAAAGTTTGTAAGGGGCTATTCCTAAAAATGGTCGTGGCATCTTGGTTCTGAAATACAAACTCCTAGTATCAAAAAAAGCTTTAGTTTTAAATTTCATGTCAATATCTCTAAAACTTTAAAAAAAAACGCTTTGCAACAGACAGACAGACAGACGGACATGGCTAAGTCGATTCGTCTCGTCGAGCTGATCAATAATATGTATACTTTATGGGGTCTACGTCGTCTTCTTTAATGCGTTACAAAATTTTCCGACAAACTGAAAATACTCTTTACAATATGTGTGGCGGATATAATTAAAATTGATTAAACTTGGGGTTTGGGTCCCAGGTCTAAAAAAAAAATTTTTTTTGGGTCCACCTATGGGTCCCACATTAAAATTTTGGAAGTCCCTTGAACAGGCCAAGCATTTTTTTTATCTTCTTTGAAATGCACCCAGCTTCAATCGTTAACGTCTATTCATTCCGTAGATATGGTTTTCCGGTATCAAGGTTCCCATTGGGCTCCGGGACCAAAGAGCTCAAAAAAAAAAAAACAAGAAAGAACGCTGAAGTCGAGTATGCTTGATACCCTGTACCCAAACTGTGTGTACATTGAGTTAAGTCATATCTTATTACCATACCTCATTGTATTGAATTTTCATACAAAAACTATAAAAATGGGGAAAATTTGTATGGGGACCAGAGATCTGCAAAAATCACTTTTTTCTTGATTTATTCATACGCCCAAATTCTTACTCAATTCCACTCACCGAACGAAACGCAGCATTGAATAAAAATCAGCTCATGCTGATGAGCACATGAATCGTGTATATGCCCTTCGGCTCAACCAATCAAACTTGCATATGCACCCGAAGTCACTGCTGAGTTAAATTCACTCTAATGTGCGCATATTTTTTTGCTCACTGAGTTTATTCACGCTCATATGCAAACCGATCATTTGGGCGTATGTTGATTTTACTCAACATTGATTGAGTTGAATAAGAATAAAATCAAAAAGAACAAGAAAGAACGCTGAAGTCAAGTATGCTCGACTGCAAGATACCCTGTACCCAATCTATATGTACCTTAAGTTAGGTTCTATTTGACTACCATACCTCATTGAATTGAATTTTCATAGAAAAACTTAAAAAATCGGGTATATCTTTGAATGGGGTTATACCTAAAATTTTGTTGGTCCTACCCATATTTAGATATTTCATTAGGACTATCATAGACATAATTTATACTAAATTTAAATTTTCTAGAATAAAAAACAAGGACGTTTTTATGTAAAAACACAAAGATTTGGGGTAAATTTGTATGGGGGCTATACCTAAAATTTGGTTGGTCCTACCCATATTGGGATATTTTATTGGGACTATCATAGACATAATTTATACTAAATTTGAACTTCGTAGAATAAAAAACAATGTCGTTTTTATATGAAATCCCAAAATTTTGGGGTAGATTTGTATGGGGGGTACTCCTTAAAATGGGTCTAGAGAAAAACCGTTAGTAAGTGCACACTTGACGGCCTAGGAGAGTCTAAGTTTCAATTTTGAAAGCTCTACCACTTATAGTCTCCGAAATAATCGTTTTCATACGGCAGACAGCATGACAGACAGACGGACGGACAGACGGACAGACAGACATAGCTAGTTCGACTCCCCTTCCAATGCTGATCAAGAATATATATACTTTATAGGGTCTATCTTGCCTCCTTCTGTCTGTTACATACATTCGCACAAACTTAATATACCCTTTTACCCTTTGGGTACAAGGTATAATAAAATCAACTCGTATGAGTTTGTGCATGTGCAAAGTGAAAGAAAGCAAAATACTTAATTTCACAACAGATTATATATTTTCATATTGAATGACAATGGATATGAGAAAATAAAAAAATTAATAAAATGAAATTATAATTTAAAAAAATGATTTCACACTTTATAATATTATACATATGTATGTTTAACATATAAAAAGGAACACATTTTGACTTCATAATACTTAATGCATACTTATGTATATCTTATGTATATTATCTATAACAATGTAATAATTATTTTGAAAATGTTTTAAAAAAAGTAGGAATGTCCACAGATTTTGGACCAAGACGATTTCTTTTGTCAGTTATTATGTTTCCTGCCTAAGAAAATGCGCGCTCTGCAGCTGCACTACTAGCTAGTAATTATTCGTTTCGTGCATCAGCATGAGCTGATTTTTATTCAACGCTGACTTTCGTACAGTGAGTGGAATTGAGTAAGAAATTGGGCGTATGAATAAGTCAACAAAAAAATTCAATGTTGAGTAAAATCAACATACGCCCAAATGATCGGTTTGCATATGAGCGTGAATAAACTCAGTGAGCAAAAAAATATGCGCACATTAGAGTGAATTTAACTCAGCAGTGACTTCGGGTGCATATGCAAGTTTGATCGGTTAAGCCGAATGGCACGATTATTCGGCTATTTCTGTATATGAACGTTTTTGCAATCACGCCTTGCCGTTCTTTGATGGGGACTATACCTAAAATTTTGTTGGTCGTACCCACATTGGGATATTTTATTGGGACTATCATAGAAATAATTTATACCAAATTTAGACTTCCTACAATAAGAAACAATGACGTTTTTATGCAAAAACCCAAAATGTTGTGGTATATTTGTATGAGGGATACTGAGGCTAGAGGAAAACCGTTTGCAAGGGCACACTGGGCGGCTAAGGGGAGTCTAAGTTTCAAATATGGTGGCAATATCTCACATAGTCTCCGAGATAATCTCTCTCAAACGGCAGACAGCAGGACATCCAATGCTGATCAAGAATGTGGGTCCCACGCCCAAATTTCGGAAGTGCCTTAAAAACGCAGAAACAGTTTTTCACATGCGCCCAGTTTAAAGACTCTTCGTCTATTCCTTCCAAAGATATGGTTTTCCCAGTTTTAAAGCCCCCACTAGGTCCCGGGTCAAAATTTTCCAAAATCCCGTCTTGGTGCTCACCTAAGCTCTGAAATAAAATATTGGTCAAAAAATCCATTTTGGGTCAACCAATGGGTCCCAGGTAAAAATTTCTGAAGTCCCTTTAACGCGGCAAAAACATTTTCTAACCATTTTTCAAATTAGGGCCCGGGTCCATTATTTTCCGAATCCCGCCATAGTGTACTCCTGTAACCTAAAAAAAAAAAAAAATTGGTTAAAACGTGTATTTTAGGTCAACCAATGGGACCCAGGTACAAATTTCGGAAATCGCTTTTACACGTCTTAAATATTAATCATCTTTTAACTGCGCATTGTTTCAAGTCTCTACGTCTATTCATTCTTAAGATTTCCGATTTCTTTGCAATTATGTGGTTTAGATTTAGGTGCGAATTGTTTCTCGTACTGAAAATTATATCTTCGTGTTCCCGTGTAGGTAAACCAGATAGCCTCTACATGTATGCCGAGAACGGAAAAACAAAGAACATTGTATACCCACAAGTGTTACAAAATTAAATGGATATGTAACTTATACTTTGCGTATTCATTATTTATGCATGCAACCACAATATGCCACAGCGAGGCGTGGCAGGGTACAGCTAGTACATATACAGCTGGGATCAAAATAATAGTAGTGCTATCACTTATTTCGTATATGCTGTTTTATTTTTTGTTTCGCTTTCTTTTGAATTCCTTTTTTGCTTCAATTCGGTTAACACAAAAACAACAATAACAAGGAAAAACGTTAACTTCGGTGAAACCGAAGCATAAATACCCGCCACACGAATCTTTGAATAGTTTATTTGTGATCATCAGTGGCTAATATACAGGGTTTTCCAACTTCAAATTCCGAAATAAAACACACTTAGAATTCGAATTTCGATGAAACTTTTATTTAAAATTAAAGTTTGGTTTATGCCATTATGTGTGAAATACAACATCATTCAAATGTCCACCTAGGGCTTCCTCGCACACCTTGATCCGGAACAGGTAATTTTCGATGACTTTTCGGCACATATGGGGCTGTATCTCGGCCATAACTTCATGAATGTTGTCTTTCAAATGTTGAAGAGTTTGCGGAGAGTCGGCATAGACACAAAAAAAAGTCTAACGGGTTCAAATCGCATGATCTGGACGGCCAATTGGCATCACCAAAACGCGAAATTATGCGTCCCTCAAATTTCGTTCGCAATATGGCCATGTTCGGTCGTGTTGTGTGGCACGTGGCGCCGTCCTGCTGAAACCACATGTCATCCGTATCCATATCTTCAATTTGTGGCCAAAAAAATCGGTTAACATGCGGCCATAGCGCTCACCATTCACAGTTACCGTCTCGCCGTCGTCATTTTCAAAGAAATACGGCCCGATGACTCCACCAGACCATAATGCGCACCAAACAGTGACTTTTGGCGGATGCAATGGCCTCTCAACAATCACGTGTGAATTTTCTGAGCCCCATATACGGAAATTTTGGGTGTTCACATAGCCACCGAGCTCGAAATGTGCCTCATCGCTGAAGAAAATTTGATGCGAAAAAGAAAATTATGCCCGACGCATTCCATGGTCACCACGCTCTAATTTTTGTACCAGTTGGACTTTATATGGATGTAGGTGCAAGTCCAAATGCAAAATTCGCCACAATGATGTGTTTGACAATCCCAATTGCTGAGCACGCCGTGGAATCGAAACATTCGCGTCATCCTCCACACTCGCAGCAACTGCAGCAATATTTTCGGCCGAACGCGCATAACGGTTTTTCATCATTTTTATAGTATAATTTAACAAAATTAACACGTTGTGCGATGCTAAAACGATCCATATTGTAAAATGGCAGATATTCAACTAACGATATGACGCTTTGGTTTACAGCTATGTCAAACAGCCCGAAATGAAAAACCCTGTACATTTATAAATATATAGACGAAAAAAATGGATTTTTCATACAAAAGTTTAAAAAAATCGGTCAGTTTGTATGGGGGCTATACATAAAAATGGGCGTGGCATCTTGGTTTTGGAATTGGATGATAAAAGAAGTGTTTTTACCCAATTTGGAATAAATAAATTCATAAATAATACCAGTTTTCATTCAAAAATTTAAAAATTAGTGTGGGGGCTACACCTAAAAATGGGCGTGGTACTTTGTTTTTGATATCGGATGTCGTTAGAAGTGTTTTTATTCAATTTTGAGTGAATATATTCATAAATTATACCTATTTTCATACAAAAATTCGAAAATGTGCGGTAAATTTGTATGGGGGCTATACCTAGGAATGGGCGTGGCACCTTGGATTCGACTTTGGATGACATAAGAAGAGTTTTTACCCAATTTGGAGTGGATACATGCATAAATAATACCTATTTTAATACAAAAATTCGAAAATTTTTGGTAAGTTTGTATAGGGGCTACACCTAAAAATGGGCGTGATTAACACGTGGTTTTAACATACAAAGTAGTCGTTGCTGAGAAAAGCTTAAGTTCCAAATTTCGGCGTAATATCTATATATCTTCATCAAAAAAAAATGCGAAGAAATAAACAGACAGACAGACGGACATGGCTAAATCGATTCGTCTCATCGAGCTGATCAAGACTATATATACTTTATGGGGTCTAAGACGTCTCCTTCAATGCGTTACAAACTTTCCGACAAACTGAATATACCCTTCACACTATGTGAGGCGGGTATAAAAATTGCATAGTTTGTGTTTGCATATTTTTGTTGTTTTTGTTGTAATTTGAAGTTTCGTCACATTTCTCCGTTATTGCGTCAGCCAAAATAACACTATGGAACAAATTCAGGTTCGCAAAAGTTAGGTCCATTTTGGGACTGGCGGGTGAAAATATGGGCCAAATTAGAAGACCGTTTCGCTCGGTTTGTTTATATTAGTTCGAAAATCGGCATTTGATTGCAAACTTCGTAGGTCAATTAAAAAAAATATAAACAAACCGAGCGAAACGGTCTTCTAATTTGGCCCATATTTTCACCCGCCAGTCCTAAAATGGACTCCTTTTTGCTAACCTGAATTTGTTCCATAGTGTTATTAATGAAAATAAAACCCCAAATAACACTATGGAACAAATTCAGGTTAGCAAAAGTTAGGTCCACTACTATTATAATAGTAGTGTGAGCAAACATCATGTGATATCGAAAAGTATTAGTATTATTTTATTACAAAAAGTAAACAAACAGGTAAATTTAATTTTTTTCATCAGTTGGGAACATTATTTAATCTAAATTTTTTATAGCTTTTTTTCTGCAATGGGTCGTGGCAAGCACTGTTTATCTGAGAAGCGCGCTCTAATAAAAAAGTTGATAGCAGATGGCAAAACGTATTTAGAAGTACAAAATATTACTGGTTGCTCTCCGACTATGATACGCAAAGTAATAAAATACACACCACAGCCTGAGACACGGGGACGACATCAGGTAATGTCGAAGAGATTGGTTGACCGGGTAGTGAGATTTTCCAAAACAAACCCATTTGCACCTGCTACATTAATAAAAGCTGAACTAAATGTGGAGGCAAGAATCCAAACTGTTCGTAGACGCTTGTGTGAGAATGATTTGGCAGCTCACAGTCCCAGGAAAGTGCCATTACTAACAGCAATACATATTAAAACAAGAAAAAACGTTAACTTCGGTAGAACCGAAGCTTAAATACCCGCCACACGAATCTTAAAAGAGTTTATGACTAATCATCAGTGGTCACCCAAGTTTACACACAGTATAAATTTAAAATTTTGAGCTAACAACATATAACAACATATTTCTCGAAAATATCTGTAAATGGGCGGTAAGTTTATATGGAAGAAACACCTAAAAATGGGCGTGGCACCATGATATTGGAAGAGTTTTTACCCAATATGGAGTAAATACATGAATAAATAATAACCATTTTCATACAAAAAATCGAAAATGGTCCGAAAGTTTGTATGAGGGCTATACCAAAAAATGGGCGTGGCACATCTGATTTGACATTGGATGACAATAGAATGTTTTTAGCCAAATTGGAGTGAATATATGCATAAATAATTAGTATTTTTTTTACAAAAAATCGGAAAAATCGGAAAAAAATGGAAAGTTTATATGGGGGCTATGCCTAAAAGAGGGCGTGGCATTTTGGTTTTGACACTGGATGACAAAAGAAATGTTTTTACACAATTGGGAGCGAATACATTCATAAATAATTACAATTTTTATACAAAAAATCGGAAAAAAACGGAAAGTTTGTATGGGGGCTATACCTAAAAATGGGCGTGGCACTCTAATTCTCGAACTCATAAAAGTCGTTGCCGAGAAAAGCTTAAGTTCCAAATTTCAGCTTAATATCTTTATATCTTCAACAAAAAAGATGCCTAGAAATATACAGACAGACAGACGGACAGACGGACAGACGGACATAGCTAGATCGATTCGTCTCGTCGAGCTGATCAAGAATATATATACTTTATGGGGTCTACGACGTCTCCTTTAATGCGTTACAAACTTTCAGACAAAATGAATATACCCTTCACACTATGTGTGGCGGGTATAAAAAGGTTGCAAACGAGCATTTGAACTGGCCCATTGAGAAATGGCGCAATATTTTGTGGTCCGACGAATCAAAAATCGTGCTGTTCGGTGGAAAAGGGTCTCGTGAATATGTCCGACGGCCACCAAACACCGAATACCTGCCACAATTTACCAGAAAAACGATAAAACATGGCGGATCGAGTATCATGATTTGGGCATGCTTTTCTTATTAAGGAGTTGGACCCATTTATTGGATAAAAGAAATAATGGACCGACATTTGTATGTTAAAATAATGCAGGAAGCAATGCTCCCATATGCTTGTGAAGAAATGCCACTGATTTGGGTCTTCCAACAGGATAATGACCCTAAGCATACCAGCACAGTCGCGAAACAATGGTTTGAAAGGAATGATGTCAATGTGTTGGAATGGCCCCACAGTCGCCGGACCTTAATCCAATTGAAAATCTTTGGTGTGATGTGAAGAAGACAGTCGCTAATTGCAACCCATCAAATAATTTGAAACTTTGGGAAGCGTTAAAAAAGGCTTGGAACTCAATACCTGAAGAAAGATGCCAGAATCTGGTTGATTCCATGCATCGGCGCTGTGTTGCTGTTATTGCAAACAAAGAACATTCAACCAAATACTAATTCAAATGTAACACAACAAGAAGTAATAAAAAATTAAAAAATTTAACTTTCAAGTGCGTTTTTATTATTATTTCTACCTAACAGCAAATCACTACTATTTTTTTGAGTGGCATTATTTGATAATCTTTTTTTAGCTTTAAGTCATTTTATGCCTAAATTTAATCGAACTCCAAGTTTTTTTTTTTTTTTAATTTCCTGCTAAGACACTTAAGTTGTTATACAAAATACTAAATAAATTTTTTCCAAGCTCAATAATTTTTTTTTTAAGATTTTCAAATTTTTAAGGTACACTACTATTATTTTGATCGCAACTGTATATATAGTATATATATAAAGTCTTCGAGATATTCGATTTCATATATATATATATATATATATTAGAGTGGCCCTTATTTTAAACATTTTTGAATTTCTATGCTCCCAGGGGCTAAAAGGGTTCGAAATAAATTAAAAAAATGCCCCCAAGTTTGAAGCCTTTATCTTAATATTTAGGGGTGCCCCAAAGCGATCAAAATTTTCAATGTAAATTACATGGGGTTTTCAGCATCGAATAATCAATTAATTATTCCGGCCACAGTAATTGTTCAAAAAATCTGAAACTTACCAAACTTCAACCTTATAATAGTAGCTATTCCTCAGAATTTTTACAGACATTGAGGTATTTTAATTATAGAGTTACAGGTAGACGAAAATTTCACTTTTTCTAATTTTTCCCTGAATTTGTTAAAAAATGAATTATATAGCCCCGCTAAGTATACATTCAAGAATTATTGCTCTATTTTTATGCAGCGTTATTCATGACAGTTTTGTGAAGGCTTTATTACAGTTTTAAAGAATATTTATTTCCAAAATGAAAACAAATTTTGTAAATTCACAATATACAATTCTTGATCAGCATCGAAATTAGAGTCGAAAAAGTTATGTCCATTTGCTACCAACTGACGTATGAAATCGAATATCTCGAAGACTTTAAAAGATAAAGTCACCAAACTTAAAACTTAGAAACCAGCGAAGGTAACTAACGTCCAAAATTTTTCCATCACTATTTTAAGAATTATAATCAGATGTTCAGGTTTCTCTATGAAATATTTTTTGTTACTTAACCAAGAAACACCAAATTCGGTATGAATTACACCTATGTTTATCTAAAGAAAATATAGCAACATATTCCGATTTCATCTAAAAAAGAAGAAGTCCTTTTCAACATTTTTTTTTATCAACTCTGTGAACAGAAAAAAATTAAATCGAACATCACATTTATGAAAGTCCTTAAAATGACCGATATCAGGTAAGGTAGAGTACAGAAAAAAATCTCGGGTGTTGTGGCGCTTGTAGCAGAAGATACTTCATTTTACTTGTTTATATTTTTGTAGCATAACATTTTTCTTCTGTTGTAATATACGATGGTATATATGTATATTTATTTTCTTTTATTTGTGCATGAGAAAAAAATTAGAACTTTGGAAAAATTCTTTTTTTTTTCTTGTTAAACGAGTGCGAAAATAATTTTATTTTAAATAAATGCAAAAGTTTTTGTTAAAATTTGAAGCAGCGTCGTAGACCCCATAAAATAGATAAATTATTGAACAGCTCGACAAGACAAATCGATCTAGCTATGTCCGTCTGACTGTCTATTCGTCTGTCCATCTGTACATTTCTATGCATCTTTTTTGTTCAAGATATAAAGATATTAAGCTGAAATTTGGAACTTAAGCTTTTCCTGGCAACCACTAAGTTAAGTTCGAAAATTCAGCTGCCACACCCATTTTTAGGTGTTGCCACCATACAAACTAACCGCCCATTTTTGAATTTTTGTATTTATGAATGTATTCACTCCAAGTTGGGTAAAACCACTTCTTATGTCATCCAATGTCAAGTCAAAGGTGCCACGCCCATTTGTGGGTATAGCCCCTATGCAAACTATCCGCCCATTTTTTAATTTTTGTGTGAAAATAGTTATTATTTAGGAATGTATTCACTCCAAAACGCATAAAAACACTTTTTATATCTTCGTATGTACACACCATTAATATAATAAGTATTGGGCCACTATAACATATAGCCCCCATATGAGCTCAAATCCCATTTTCCAATTTTTTATACCTGTTACACTAGTGTAAACAGGTATATTCAGTTTGTCGGAAAGTTTGTAACGCATTAAAGGAGGCATCGTAGACCCTATAAAGTATATATATTCTTGATCACCTCGACGAGACGAATCGATTTAGCCATGTCCGTCTGTCTGTCCGTCTGTCCGTCCGTCTGTCCGTCTGTCTGTGTGTTGCTGCGCGATTTATTCGCTCAGTTTTAAAGATATTGGGCTGAAATTTTAAACTTAAGCTTTTCTAGGTCCTGTGTAGTTTCTATGTTAAAATCAATGAGCCACTCCCACTTTTAGGTATAGCTCCCATACAAAAGTACAACATTTTTTCAAGTTCTTATATGAAAAAAATGTATTTATAAAGCGAATGGCTTCAAATATGGTTAAAATGCTTCTTTTACCATGCCAAATCTTCAGTTTAAAATTGGTTCAAATCGGACCGCGAATTCCTAAATTTTTAAGAGTATATTTAATTTGTTTAGTATTTTGAAATAAAATTTAATACAAATGCTGCACACGAAGGTCTATCAACGTCAAATGATGTGTAACAGGTATATAAGCTTCGGTCCAACCGAAGTTAACTTTTTTCTTGTTTTAAATAAAATGATTGTTATATTTGTCTTTAGCTTAAAATTTGACCCTATTATTGTGTAAAAACTTTGGTTATATCGGACTATTGACTCCCACCTACCCCTTCTCCAAATTTTACCTATGTCGCTGATGATAATAAATAAACTATTCCATGTATATGAGCTTCGGTTCCACCTTGTTTTTTTTAAGGTTACATGCGTTTCAAATATCTTTTCAGTAGGAAATTCAATTTTTTTTAATTAATGGAATTTTGGTTTTTTGGTTTGAATAAAAATTATAAAATGTGTGCTTAAATTTTAATCTCTTAATTCCATGCAGAGATCATAGTTTAAAAAAACCCTTTTTAGGGATCATCAGTAATATTTTATTATGCCCGTTACACATAGTGTAAACGGATATATTCAGTTAGTCGGAAAGTTTATAACGAACTAAAGGCGACGTAAGTCCCATAAAGTATATATATTCTTGATCAGCTCGACGAGGCAAGTCGATCTAGCCATGTCCGTCTGTTGGTTTGTCCGTCTGTTTATTTTAACGCGATTTACTCGGAGACAACTGGAGATACTTAGCTGAAATTTGAAACTTAAGCTTTTCTCGGCAAAGAACAGGTTAAGTTTTTATGTGATAGTGACCCCCTCCAACCCCATCTCGAAGTTTTATCTTAGTCACTGATGATAACACATTAACTATTTTACAATACGTGTGACGGGTATTTAAGCTTTGGTTCCACCGAAGTTAACGTTTTTCCCTTTTGTTATTAGTTATTTATTGTTTTAACTATTGACGATCTAGGCAGAATATAGGTCAACCTACAATACATTTGTTTACGTTACATACTACTGAGGCCAATGGCTATCGAGCCTCATTGAAAAATAATCAGGGATGACTCCGAAAACTCATCGTTTTGGTGTTAATACTTGAAAATTTACACGATGACACCGATACTTCGAGTGTTTTCATTGATTGCATAGGGTAGCCAAGTTTTACATTTTTTCCATTTCTATACAAAAAAAAAATCAAATTTGCGACCCGCCAAACTAAAAATGAAACACTGCAACTGTATCGGCTTTGCGAAGGCATGTGAATGGCAAATAACTTCGAAATTCAAAATGTAAAAGATGGCACCATTGAAGAAATTGTGTTTCTGTATGCCTGTGTTTTTAAAAAGTATATTCATTAAAATAATAAGTTAATAAACTAAACATGTCAAATGATTACTTTTATTGATGCAGATAATTTAGAAATTGAACAGACTTTATTCATCAATAAGTTTTATTTTTATTAAAATTTATTTTATGGGCTTTTTTAAGCATTCCTCCGACGAAATTGTCAGTGTAATTGAAAACACTCATTTCGAAGTTTGGTGTCATGGTGTAAAGCGGTTTTAACCAAAACTCTAGTGGAAGTGCTTTCGGTGTCACCCCTGGTTATTTATCGAGGGGTCTGTTCCACCAGGCTTAATTAGCTCCGATGGGAATCATATACTGTCTGGATTCCAAAGAAATCTTTTTTAGTTTTAATTCAATTCAAATTAAATAATACCCAATTTGTAGTAAATACATTCCTTAAAAATAATCACTTTCATACAAGAATTGAAAAATGGGCAGAAATTTTGTATGGGAGATATATCTACAAATGGGCGTAACACATTTGTTTTAACATTGGATGATAATTGAAGTGATTTTTCCCAATTTGGAGTGCATATATGCATAAATAATAACTGTTTTCATACAAAAATTGGTCATTTTGTATGAGGCCTATACCTAAGAATGGGCGTGGCACTTTTATTTTTGAACTTGACCTGGTTCCCAAGAAAAGATTTAGTTTCAAATTGCAGCTAAATATCTCCATTAGTCTCCGAGTACTATAAATCGCGTTGATAAAAACAGATAAACGGACAGACAGACGGACATGGCTAGATCGCCTCGTTTCATCGAGCTGATCGAGAATATATATACTTTATGGGGTCTACGACGTCTCCTTCAATGCGATACAAACTTTAAGACAAACTGAATATACCCATCACACTCTATGTGGTGTGAATAAAAACAAAATATAGTTTAATAGCATTGAAATAATGTTTGTTATATCGATTAAGTAACCTCATTAACTCCATACACACTTCCGTATTTATTGTATTTCCATCCAGCCTTGAAAATTTGTACGAGGATCTAAGTCAGATGCAGTGCACAACTGTGTAAATAACTCCGCACATCGTGAACAGTGAATGTGTACAAGGTGTGTTGGCGGACGATTTAGTATTTACCAACTATAAACAACAACAACAGCATATATATATAACTCTGTTTTTTTTTTTTTTTTATTTATTCATTTACATATACATACATCGTATATAGATACATAAAATAAATAACGAAATATGGGCAAAATTAAAAGTAGGTACAACAGATTCTCAACGTACTTGAAAACTTGTCTGCTTTATTGATAGTTCTAATATTTTTTTTTTTTTTTTACCAAAAACTAAGCCTAAAAAAAAAAATATATATATATATATATAGAGAGAGTACTCCTTGGCGCATACACGTACGTAATGAACGTATTATCAATCAAAAATGCCAAGCTCATTGAATCTTTGCAGTGCATAGTGTAGAGTTTCAGTTGTGCGTGGATTCGAAGTGAACATCAATTGTATCTTCTTCTTGGCAAAGTCCATATTGGTTAGTGCTTCAACGCTGTTATCGTAGGAATCTTCCTTTTTCATAGCGACCATTGGCAAAAAATGCATACGAAGAAAAGAAACCGTACAGCTCACGTGCACGTATCTCATGTTGTATATCCTCAAAACTGGGTACAAATTCAGAATGCATGCGTTCCAATGATTCACGCAATGAATTATAGTATGTCTGTACAAGATAATCGCGACGGTTAATCAATACATTAAGCTGTACGCTGCTGTTTAAAAAAAATTAATATCGCAACCGGGACTGCCAAAGAAACTATTTTGAAAGTCAACCTAGAAATGAAATTAATAATTTTTGTTGATAAAGAAAGCAAACTATTGCGCATTAGTACTTTTTTTTTTTTTTTTGCACTTACGAAAATGGCATCGATTGGCTTTGTCGGATACGTATCATCATATTTGTACATGAAATTGTTGACCCACAGGTCACCGTGATTAAGAACTGTTATCTCGCCGGGTATTGGACGTCCGGTCTTTACTAGATTCTCTTTAATATTATCGCAATGGCGATGCAATTTTTGAGCTAGCTGCTCAAAACCTGGCCATTTGCCAACCACATTTGCCAGTGTGCTCAATTGTAGCGTCATAAAATTTATGAAACGCTCATTGGTGCGTATATAGTTCTCATCCAGCATTCCGGTAGTAAAGTGTTCACGTACTGAGGGTTCCTAATTTAAAAGAAAATATATTTAATGTGCCATTATAATTTGAGTAGTTTAAATTACCTTCTCTGCTAGCACCATCGAACTAGCATGAAATTTACCCAATTTTTTAAGTATAACAACGCAATGTTCCTCATTGAGACCGTGCTGACGACTGGCCAGCTTATAGCCATACTGTGTTAGATCATCAAATACAATTGTCTGAATGGGCTCGCGTGTTGTGTAAAGGCATCTGAAATAGTTGATTAAAATAAACCGTTAAATGATTTTTAAAGATAAATTTAACACGAATGTCAAAATGCAAATGCGGAATGCGTTAAAAATCCTAACATATAATGTAGTGTTTCGTAAGTAATTTGAATACTAACAAGGAAAAACGTTAGCTTTGATGGAACCGAAGCTTAAATACCCGTCACACGAATCTTTGAATTCTTTATGTGTGATCATCAGTGGCTTATATACATTTATAAATATTTATTTAAAAATAATTACTTTTTCACACAAATTGTCGAAAATAATCGATAAGTTTGTATGGGGGCTATAGCTAAAAATGGGCGTAGCACCTTGACTTTGACATTGCGCAAACGCAATGACATTGGATGATATTAGACGAGATTTTAACCAATTTGGAGTGACTACATTCATAAATAATAGCTATTTTCATACAAAAAATTAGAAAAAAACGGTAAGTTTGTATGGGGGCTATACCTTAAAATGGGCGTGGCACTTTGATTTTAAAAAGCTTAAGTTCCGAGTTTCAGGTCAATATCTTTAAAACTAAGCGAATGAATCGCATAAATACAGACAGACATGGCTAGATCGATTCGTCTCGTCGTGCTGATAAAGAATATATATACTTTATAGGGTCTAAGACGTCTTCTTTAATGAGTTACAAACTTTCTGACAAAATGATAATACCCTACACAACTTTCTTAACTTCCTTGTCTATCCGACAGAAATGCCAAAGTGGGGAAAATTGGTTGGTAACTTAGCACAATGGACAGGATAAACGATAGGTAGCATAAAAATGTATCACAAATCTGTGTGAAATGGTTGATTTGTTGATTGTAATAGGAAAAAAAAATCCATTTAAACTCTCTCAAAAAATATTCATGTTTTTCTTATAGAATCAATCGTTTCTTACTTTGGTCTAGTTGCACATTTTATATACGAGAAAATATAGACCTTTCAAACGGAGTACAACGGTTTATCGAATTTACGTATCAACTGTGTCGATTTTTCAATTAAACGTAAAAATGTTTACCTATTTTATAGTTAGAGGACCAAGTTATTCCGAGTTTTCATTGCGCATATATTTTTTATATTCATCAGCTGATACGATCAGTTTCTGCTAAATAGCAAATAGGCGCGAGCTAAAAAATGGGCAAAAATGATGAATTCTCTTTTTGCTTTTTTTTTTCGTGCTCTTAACATTTTAAATTAATATACTAAGTGCTTATATTTTATATAAAAGTATCAAAACAATATTTTTTTGTCAAGAAAATTTAAATGACATGATAAACAGAATCGCTTAAAAGTATTCGATACCTTTGGAAAAAAATGTTTCCTCAAAATAGAGCTTTCAAGTATTTCTTTGACCATATTCAAATTCAAAAAAAATTTGCGCGACTCCTGCAACTAACTATTACTGAATATAAAAAATGATAAGGATCTTACTGGGACAAAAGAAACAAGAACGATGATTTGTAACTTTTGCATTTGCCTAGTAGCGTGAGAAACAATTAAAAGAAGAAGTCATGTTCGAAAATTGTCCAACAAGATCGATATAAATAATAACCTTGATGGTACTGTGGAAAATGCGTCGCTTTCCAAGGAAAAATGAAGTCAAAGAGCGAACTTTTGTTCAAATCTGTAGCAATTGTTTCCAAAAAATAGGTAAAGGAATTTCACATTCATGTAGAGGTTCTTTTTCATCTAATACGCCGTGTAATGTTTTCAATTTAGTGAAACAATTACCGGAAGTATAGCAACCGAATCCACAAATTGATTTTATTAAGCATAGTTCTCCAGATTAAAAAAGACTTATGATAATTTAAAAACCGTAGTAGAAATTTAAAATTTGTTCTTCTTATGAATGCACTGCAGACGGCAACGACAACTTGCCCTTATTGTTTCATCACTTTAAGCGAATTGAAGAGTTTTGATAAAATGAATTATGATAATGATTCAAATGCTGATGAAACAAGAAAGAACGCTGAAGTCGAGTATGCTCGACTGCAAGATACCCTGTACCCAATCTATATGTACCTTAAGTTAGGTTCTATTTGACTACCATACATCATTGAATTGGATTTTCATAGAAAAACTTAAAAAATCGGGTATATCTTTGATTGGGTTTATACCTAAAATTTTGTTGGGCCTACCCATATTGGTCTATTTCATTGGGACTATCATAGACATAATTTATACTAAATTTAAATTTTCTAGAATAAAAAACAATGACGTTTTTATGTAAAACCCCAAAATTTTGGGGTAAATTTGTATGGGGGCTATACCAAAAATTTGGTTGGTCCTACCCGTATTGGGATATTTTATTGGGACTATCATAGACATAATTTATAATAAATTTAAATTTTCTAGAATAAAAAACAATGACGTTTTTATGTAAAAACCCAATATTTTGGGGTAAATTTGTATGGGGGCTATACCTAAAATTTTGTTGGTCCTATCCATATTGGGATATTTTATTGGGACTATCATAGACATAATTAATACTAAGTTTGAACTTCCTAGAATAAAAAACAATGACGTTTTTATGTAAAAACCCAAAATTTTGCGGTACATTTGTATGGGGGGTACCCCTTAAAATGGGTCTAGAGAAAAACCGTTTGTAAGTGCACACTTGACGGCCTATGAGAATCTAGGTTTCAATTTTGACCTCTTATAGTCTCCGAAATAATCGTTTTCATACGGCAGACAGCATGACAGACGGACGGACGGACAGACAGACAAAGCTAGTTCGACTCCCCTTCCAATGCTGATCAAGAATATATATACTTTATAGGGTCTATCTTGCCTCCTTCTGTCTGTCACATACATTCGCAAAAACTTAATATACCCTTTTACCCTTTGGGTACAGGGTATAAAAATTGTATTTTAAAGAGATACAAAAACTTGAAACAGGACCATTTCCAATTTAAAAGTATTGACGTCATTCAAAAGTTAGAAAAGATAGAAAGATGCGCTCTTCGGGAAAATTAAAGGAACTTAAAGCTACTCACTTGTCTCGAAGAACACAAGTGGCTATCTCTTCCAGGTTTTGAGGTATGTGGCATTATTTTCTACATTTTTCCACTTTTCATACAAATTGTATGGTTTTTAAAGTGCCATTAAATATTTTAAATTTTTAGACATTGCTTTTTACAATATGTATTCATATTATGTTTAGTTTTTAATTATTTTTTGTATGTTTTTAAAAAGTTAAAACACAGTTTGAATCACATTATTGAGTTCCAAATGCTTTTATTGAGTTCCAAATGCTTTTCTTCAGTGTTAGTTACTTTATGGTGCTATTCTACATATTACATTTAAAGTTTGGAAGTAAATGGTATTCAAAAAGGTTGTCACATTAAGAGAAGATCATGAATTGACAGTTTTAAGGTTATTATAACAAAAAAATTAATATTTTTAACTGCCCCTACTAATTTGGGACACCACTTTTTTCATTAAAGCTGCCAAAATAAGCGAACGAATCATATAAGGCTCACCGTATTTTGTTAAAATTCGTTAATTCAACTCAATAATTCACAAAAAAAATTGGTGCAGTTTGTTAAAGTAGAAAAAATTGTATCCTTAAAAAACTGGGTGCCCCTATTTATTTGGGACATACTGTATTATATGTATTTGCATAAATATGTATGAGCGTATGTATATATAAGCGGGGTAGCGACATAAGGCCGTGCGACATATCTCCGCCGAACTAAGAACTACATATCTCCGCGCGGAGTAATGTCGTTTTCAAAACGACATACATAATTCCGCTCAAAAATGTACCGGGCGGAGATATATCGGCGGAGATATGTCGCAATGCCATCATAAGCACGTATACGTAAATGTGTATTTGCATCGTACACGCGTCAGCGCGGAAGAAAGAATTATGCCCCGCTTCCACTGAGCCGCGTTTTGTTGTCGCGTTAACAATTTATCGAAATCACGGAGCAGTGTTTCCATTGCATTTTAGCGTTAGCGTTCGAGTTCAAACAGCTGATTTTGTTTGTTACGTAGTAAACAAATTGTACAGCGCAAAAAAAAAAGTTTTTTTTTGAAATATAGTTTTTTTAATCAAATGAATGAATGTTTGTGTTGTTGCTTTAGTAACTGCTGTCCAATACGAGCATGAAAAGGTAAGCCGTCTTTTGGATATATGCAGCTGACAACTTACGATTATTAAACTATTCAAACCGATAAGAGAAATCGGTTTGAAATTGGTGTGAAATCGGTTTGAACGCGTGTTATCGAAAGTCGCGTTCAAATTGATTCATACCTAACTGCCTATTTTTCCATACCTAACTGCCTATCTTTTTTGTATACGATTTATCGCGAGTTTGTTGAGTTTTTAACGCTAACGCGGAACGCGGCCTAATGGAAACGGGGCATCAGTTTAATAGCTTACTATTTAGTTAATCGGGAAATAATTAACTGAGTAATTGATTTGCAATTGAGATGGAGCTAAAATGATTTGAGTTTAAACGGATTTTTTTACCTATAATAATCAACAAATCAACCTCAATTCACAGATTTTTATGAAAGAAAACTTTTATGGAAGAAAACTTTGTCTATTCAATATTTTTCACATGAAAATCTAAAAACAGGAAGTAGGTTCGTATGAAAGCTATCTTTAAAAGTTATTCGATACAACATTTTAATTAACCTTTTTTTTTTTTGAATGTCTTACTTTCCAGCAAAATGAAAATATTTGTTACACACCAAAACAAAATGTAGTCGATAACAAAATAGGAAACGTCAAAATGAAAACTATATGTACATGGCTGAGCTATTGACGAAATATAACTGTGTATGATATGTGCCGTTTTGTTGCGAACGAGAAACAGGAGACGTTTTTGAGGTTGAATAAAAATTCCAATGACATAAAAAAAGAGAAATATGAAATTTATACAAATAAAGAGCGCAAATACTAATCGCAATCATACGCTGCAGGCAGACGAAGACGTGGAGTCCCTAAAACTGCATAAGTTGCAAGGTTTAATATAAAAAGAATAAACTTGACGTATATGGGTCTAATAAAATTTCCAACAAAATGTTTTTTTTTTAAACTACCAAAGATTTGGTTCTTATTAACCGATTTTGGATTTTATAAGTCAAAAAATAAACTTTTTTGAAAATTTTTAAATTTCATAAACGTTTTTTTAAAAAACATCATCTTAAATTTTTCTTTTAAATTTTTACTAAATGTTGGGGCAAGTATGGTTTACATGTCCTGTAAGTTTCATCTTGGGATCTCCAACGGTTTCGGAGATACAAGCTAAAACGTAACCGTATGTGGCGCAATAATTCAACTAATAAATGGCGATGAATCGCGCGCCACCTTGCGGAGGGTGTGAAAGTTTACTTAAAATCAAAGAATTTCGATTAATTAGAACCAAAACTTTGGAAGTTAAAAAAAATTTCAAAAAAAATTTTCAAATGGCATTTTTGTTGTTCACCTTTAAAGTAATGAAGCATAGCCAAATTCCAATATGTCATGAAAATTAGTGTGATGAGTTGACATGGAATCCACCTAATATGACCCGTAAACATCAGAAAAGTACTTTTTGTGGTTTAAATTTAAAAGTTAGACACATACTGTCACTGACTTTTTGTAGGCATGTATCTGTTACCTGCGAGGAAACGTTTGAAAAAAAAATTGTTTTTATACTTTTCAAATTCCCGTTTAGACTGAGCTGGACCCAGGGTTTTAACTATCAAATCACATACAAAAAATATAGAAGATAACGCTGGGTCTCATTTTAACCCAGTGTTAAAAGCAGAGCTGCATTGCGAAATAACAGTGTTGAAAAGCATCAAAAGCCAAAATCGACTGCTACAAATCACACATGACTAGAAAGGCAACAACAACTGACTGAATTTAAATTTAAATTGACCCGTTTTTTTCTATTTCTTAATTTTTTTTTCGCTCAAAATGCGCTTAAAAAGCGCAACGCCGACTTTTAGGTATTGCTCCCATACAAACATACATAATTTTTTTAAGTTAAGAGCGAAATGCTTGAAATATGTTACAAATGATTATTTTATGAAGCCTAATTTTCAGTTCAAAATTGGTTGAGATCGGACCACGACAAAATTTAATACAAATGCAGAACACGCAAATCTATTAACCCAATTTTCATAGTCCTGACCAGATCTCATAAAGTGTATGGGAACAGTAAAAATGTAGCTCTGGTTTTCATGTAAAATAAACTTAACATTTTTGGTTAAAAAACTGTTTAATTTTAAGGATATATTTAAGGAAAAAATCACAGAAATAACTTAGAATATGTTGTTGGTCTGATCTAGTACATCACGAAAACATGTACGAAAGTAATCGAACACCCTCATAATTTAAATAACAAAATGCTATTGTGTTGTTAGTTATCAAAATGCAGCTCTGCATTTCCCCGCCCGCCAGAACAAGTTTGCATTCTTCTAAGTTTTTTGCAAAAATTTATGGTGTTCAAATTTTAGTATAAGAAATAGTTTGATTAATAGACGAAATGGGCTGGATTTCGTGTGTAAGTATAACGTATATATGATTTGTCGTATTACCCATCAAATCATAGCAGAAAAGCTATACCAAAAGATAAAAAGATTTACAGTACAGTTCAATAAATGATTTTTTTTCTCATACAAAACAAAAAACTCTTTTGATTCTTTAGACTTGTCATACAATTTTTTAACATATGATAACAATATTCACAGATAGTTACAGGTATTATACTGCTTAACGTGGCATTAAGTTTACGTAATCTACCAAAGATGAGGAAGCAATTAATCCTGCAATTTCCCTGAGGAATATATCCTTTATACGACTAATGATCCTAACTTAGATTAACATTACAAAAATATAAAAAAACGTTTTTGATTATGTATTCTATTTTTTGTAAGGACAAAACAAATTTACCTTAAGGAATTAAAAAATCGACTTTTATTTTAATTATTTAACTTTAACAAAAATTAAAGTTATGAGCGTTAACCCAATCTAACCCCCTATTTTCACTATATATCACGCATGGTAAGATCATCTGAGTGTTGTGCTCTATTAGCTGTAACTACCGAATGAAATTATCGAATAAAATCATTACCGATCCAACTTATTTTTGGAGTTACAGTCGATGGCATAAGGGAGACCACATAAAGTACAAATATATTTGTTTAGTTTTTATCAGGGGTGTCACACAAAATCTGATTGGGTTAGTTTCTAATCTATCAAAATTAATAGATTTCAAAATTAGTTTAAACTATATATATATATATATATATATATATATATATAACAAGAAAGAACGCTGCAGTCGAGTATTCATTTTCACGATAAATGTTCAAAAAAAAAATTTTATAACTTGGAAAACTTTTCTTAAAAATTCCAAATCTTGCGATAACTTTGTGTGGGGGCTATATGTCATACATAGTGGTTGATTATGGGCCATACTAAATTTGGTCTATGGATTATAAGTAACAAAAAAATTGTTCATATGAAATATCAAAAAATGTGGTATTACTAATATTGTTTTGGTCATCTCCATATTTTGTTGGGACCATTATAGACATTGTTTATACTTAATTTAAAGTTCCTAGATTAAGAAATAATGAAGTTTTTCTCGAAAAGCTCAAAATTGTTGCGGTAGATTTGTATGGCGGGTATTCCCAAAATGGACCTAGAGACTACTTGGTGACTTGCACAAACCTAATATATCCTTTAACCCAACCAAAAGTCAAAATATTTTTTAATTATTTTTTTAAATACAATTTGAACTAATTGTGAATTTTACTCTTTATTTAAATGAATGAGACCCCGTATAAAGTCTTTTTTTCTTCTATTTAAGCTCAGAATACTAATTATAAAAACAAAAAAATAATATAATGACGAATACTTAAAGTTCAACAGACCAAAAAAAAATTTTTTTCTAATTGGATTTTTGTACTTACTTTGCACCAAATTTGGAACCATCGCCGATAAGCACCTCCAATTTTCCCAGCACGTCAAAGTAGAATATTTTTTCACGCAGATAGACAGCCAAATCCTCAAGAAACTGTGTAGCTGGCGTTATAGCAATGCTCTTTACAATTAACGCGAGCTCCTCGTCCAATTGTCTCTTGCTGCTGCGATATAATGCTTTAGCACGATAAATTTTACTGCAATAATTCTCACCGCCACCATTCGATTCGGCGAATATAATTTTTTTGATATCTACTCGCATATCCCGTAATCCATCTTCAAGTGCAGCCTTGAAGAAATCATTATTCAAATATTTCGGCGGAGTTTCTATGTCAAGCTTCATGGTATTTTTATTTTCTTAATTGTTTTATTTCTTTATTATTCCAAATTTTACGAAGATGATAAAAAGAAACTCCTTGGATCAGGAGCAAGATTCAATTTTAATTTATCTCTGTTTGAAGTCAGGAGCTTGTCTAAAGCGGTGTATAAATGTATGTCCAAATTTCTTTATAATTTCTGCTGAGTTGGCTGCTGCTGCTGTTGTACGTTGTACGACTTTGGTAGAACTGTGACCAAGCGCGAGTCCGAACCTAAATATGTATACGTTTTCTTGAAATCAGAACCTAAAGCTGACGTACAAAGATAAGACGTTGGCAAAACACTTCAACAAAAAATGAATAAAAACTTTGATAAGCTTTGGCACTAGACAGCAAGACAAGACAATGCGAATATATTCCTACAAAGATATTGCTTTTGGTTATTACTGTTGTTAATGAGAGTAATTGCGAGTATGTGTATGCGTGTGTGTGTGTGTGTGTGTGTGTGTGTTAATCTAAAACCAGATTAGAGATACATAGGTGGTATTGCAGTTTTAAGGTTTTGCTCAAATGTCACATACATACTCATTTGTAAATGCACACGAGTATGTGCGAATTGTGCGGTGCGAGTTAATGTTCACTTCAGATTGATATATACAAATTTAGGAAACTATTTTTACGGTATTCACAAATAATGTAGAGTACGTTGATTTTAACAAAAAAATTGTAACACCAATTAAAAACTACTTGGGATCCTGAACAATTTTCGAAACTTGTATCAAAACAAATTCAATCTTGAATGAACAATTATCGTTCTTGCTACAAAAAAATCGTTCTTTGTATCAAGAACAATCGTTCATTATATCGCTTCGCTTTTAGTTTTGTCTACAATTAGTTAAAAAAAAGAAAAAACGTTAACTTCGCTAGAATACCCTCCGCACGAAATGTTAAGCTTCAAATGCTGATATAACAATAATTTTATTGAAAAAATAAAAAAATATAAGGTGAGTTTGTACGGGGTCTGTATGTTATAGTGACCCGATACTTGTCATCTCGGTAATATATTCATAGGATGACATTTGAAGTGATTTTACCCAGATTGAAATGAGTTATTCATAAATAAGAAATATTTTCATACAAAAACTCAAAAACCGGCAGTAAATTTGTATCGAAAAATAGTGTTAAGATTGGATGGGGGCTATACCTAAAAATGGACGTGGCACCTTGGTTTTGACATTGGATGACATAAGAAGTGTTTTTACCCAATTTGGAGTGGATACATGCATAAATAATTAGTATTTTTATACAAAAAATCATACAAACTGCCTAGGACCAAAAAAAAAATCTTAAGTTTAAAATTTTAGGTCAATAACTTCACAACTCACAGTAAAACGCATTACAACAGGCAGACATAAAGGCATGGCTAAATCGATATACTTTATGGGGTCTCCGATGCCTCCTTTAATGCGTTACAAACTTTCCGATAAACTGATAATACCCTTCACACTCTGTGTGAATGCTTTCGTTAACTAACATAATTATCGGTTTTTGTCCTAGACGAAGATGTTTACGATTCATGTTTTGTATAATTTTTGCTTTGAAGAGAAGAGATGGGTAGTGGACTGGGCTTTTGTCGTGGTCCATGTATTTTTTCGTGTTTGAAAAAGCCCAAAAAAAAAACACGAAAGAAAAAAAACAAGGAAAAATTTAAACTTCGGTAGAACTGAAGCTCAAATATCCACCACACGAAAGTTTAATTTGTTCATGTATGGTCATCAGGGACGTAGATTATATTCCGCAAAGGGGTTGGGTGGGGACAACGACTATATTAGACCCTTCCCAACTCGAGGTTATATCTAATCTAGAAATGATGGCACATAAATTATTTAAAGATTTGTATGACGGACATTTAAGCGGTTCCACCGAAGTTAACGTTTTTCCTTCAGTCATCGCACAGTGGGGCAAATATAGTAGCCGTTTATAAATTGATTGAGAAATTTTTCATGGGATAGGCTTAATTAAAATATTTTGTCAAAATAATTTATATAAGGGGGCAACGAAAATATTTGTTTACTTAAGAAAATCTCATCAACAAACGTTTATTGGATACACATATTTCAAATTTAACGGCATTAAATATCTTAACAATGTAAAATGCAAAATCACTTTTGTTTATATATTTGTTTATAACAAATAAAATAAATTTTGTAATTAAGCCGATTCCATGACAAATTTTCAAGGGATAGTAAAGGAAAAACTTTCAGGTATTTTGGATTAATTTCAAGAATTATCTCAAATACTGGAAGAGTTCAAACACAAAAAAAATTTTGTTTTCATTTTTCAAGGTTAATAAAAAAAGAATTGAACTTTTATTTAAAAAAACACAATAGCTATTAAAACCGAAATTTTATTAGCTTTAATTTAAAACAAAAAAAAATCAAAAATCGGTTATAAATTGTGCTTTCTAATTCAATTTGTCCACGGCTACTATTTTTGCCCCAATGTGCACCGGTTGTGCAGCGCGTTTTTCTCAGTCATGGTTTCCTTTGTTGCTACTTCTTTTTTTCTCCTATTCTTTTTTTTTTTCATCGTAAAAAAAATAAATAAATAAATAAATAAATAAATAAAACAAACGGTTATTTAAACATTGCTGACATTGATTTTTATCAATGCCCCCTGGGCAAACTAATCCAGGAGCAAATCGCTTTGCGTTGCTTGGCGATGGGCACAAAAAAAAAAAAAAAAAAAGGAAAACCAGGACCTCTATATTCAGCAATCCCAGATCTCCCCCAGTTGAATGAAATAAAGAAAAGCCATTATCTCAGTATTCATGCTTTGCAGTTCATAGATCCACTCAAACTAATAAGCAATATAATTGTTGATATAAAACAAATGCGCTCCATATTTAATCAATATACCAGAAAAAGAAATTCTTAAAGAACTTTAATCTGACGGTGTTGTCGACGTGTACAAATATACTAAAAATATTGACGGAAAACCCACTCCAACTGGTGTTATCCAAATCACATTTAATCTCTACAATTTACCTAAAAAAAATATTTCATGGTACTCAGTCTCCGTCAAAGAATTCATACCAAATCCCTTGCGGTGCAAAATTGCCAATTAATTGGTCACACAGCTAAGCACTGTAAGAATCCTACAACCTATGAAAACTAAAGTCCCCCACATACACCTTTGTGTACTCGCACTTTTTGTGCAAACTGCAACGGTGAACACAAAGCAAGCGCAAAAGATTGTCCAAAATTCAACGAAGCAAGATAAATTTTAAAAATAAAAATCAAAGATAAATGTTCTATGCGAGACGTAAAAATTAAATATAATAAAACTATCTCCTCTCCCCCAACAAACTACTGTACTCCTCTATTGTTTCCAATTCCTCCACTGATCCCTCTTCTAATTATCTTTCTAACAAAAATATAACAGCAAACATTCTAGAAAACAACGGTAAAAACTTAACGGATTACATTCCTCTAAAAGAAAATATAATAATCATCAACAACTTTGCAAATATTGACAAAAACAATAGTCACAAACTTTCAGAGACAATAAATTCTAAAAACAACAGTCTTGATACACAATCTACCACTATGAAAATCCAAGCCTCCCTACACAAAGAAAAAAACATCAACATAAACCATTTTAAACTTGTCGAGACACATGAATTATCAGATCCAAATGTTGACTTACCTTCAAAATCAAATGATAGCATAATAGATGAAGACGCATAATCTCTACCTCTACTTCTCTCTCTGCAATCGCCGGCGAAGTGATCAGGTGTCACCGCTGGAATGCATTGCGGTGGGACGGGTAGAGTAAACTCAAAACTTTGATAAACGTAATCAAAAACAAGAAAAAAAGTTAACTTCGGTTGGACCGAAGCTTATACCTGTTACACATCATTTGACGTTGATAGACCTTCGTGTGCAGCATTTGTATTAAATTTTATTTTTAAAATAGTAAACAAATTAAAAATATTCTTAAACATTTAGAAATTCGCGGTTCGATTAAAACCAATTTTAAACTGAATATTTGGCATATATAAAAAAAAAATTTTTTTTTAATAAGAACTTGACAAAATGTTGTACTTTTGTATGGGAGTTATACCTAAAAGTAGGTGTGGCACATTGATTTTAACATAGAAAGTACCCAGGACCTAGAAAAGCTTAAGTTTAAAATTTCAGCTTAATATCTTTAAAACTGAGCGAATAAATCATGCAGCAACAAACAGACGGACAGACAGACAGACGGACATGGCCAAATCGACTCGTCTCATCGAGCTGTTCAATAATATATATATACTGGGGACTGGGGTCTCCGACAAACTGAATATACCTGTTTACATTATGTGTAATAGGTATAAAAAAAACAAGGAAAAACGTTAACTTCGGTGCAACCGAAGCTTAAATACCCGTCACACGAATCTTTGAATAGTTTATGTGTGATCATCAGTGTCTAATATAAATTTATAAATATATATTTCAAAATAATTACTATTTCATACAAATGTTCGAAAATATTCGATAAGTTTGTATGGGGGCTATATCTAAAAATGGGCGTGGCACTTTCATTTTCGAACTTAACTTAGTCGTTGCCGAGAAAAGCTTAAGTTCCAAATGTCAGCTTAATATCTTTATATCTTCAACAAAAAAGATGCCTAGAAATATACAGACAGACGGACATGGCTAGATCGATTCGTCTCGTCGAGCTGATCAAGAATATATATACTTTATGGGGTCTACGACGTCTCCTCCAATGCGTTACAAACATTCTGACAAAATGGTAATATCCTCCACACTATGTGTGGCGGGTATAAAAAAAAGCATACGTATATATAAACAAATCTACACTAAAGTTATTATAAATTAATGAAAAGTTATGGCTTTGCGAATTTTACAATGGAATATTAACGGATAACAAAACAACTTCAACGATATCTCTCTTTTAATTAATAACAATAGACCCAACATAATTGCTCTGCAAGAAACTCACATAATAAATAATTCCCGTTCTCTTCAAAAACCGAGGAATTTCGAATTTTATTGCAGTAATGATCTGCAGCACAATTCTTATGCTAAAAGAGGCGTAGCTCTCTTAATAAACAGTTCAATTGAACACAAAATTATTAATATTGGATCTCATTTACTTATGATAGCGACTGAAATTAACTCAGAAATTCCTTTTGTGCTTATTAGTAATCTCACTTTTGCATACAATTTCAAATTATTTTTAACTTAAAAAGTGGTCTCCTGCCAAACGGTAAAATACTTTTTACCTTATGAAGTCTTCGATGCATGCTTTAATGCGTTAAAAACTTTCCGACAAACTGATTATATATAAAGTATATATATTCTTGATCAGCATTGAAAGGGAAGCTATGTCCGTCCGTCCGTCCATTTGTCATGCTGCCTGCCGTATGAAAACGATTATTTCGGAGACTATAAGAGATAGAGCTTCCATATTTGAAACCGATCTAGCCATGTCCGTCTTTTTGTATATTTCTAAGAATCTTTTTCGTTCAAGATATAAATGTATTAAGCTGAAATTTGGAACTTAAGCTTTTCTCGGCAACGACTAAGTTAAGTTCGAAAATGAAAGTGCCACGCCCATTTTTAGATGTAGCCACCATAAAAACTTACTGCCCATTTTTGAATTTTTGTATGAAAATAGTGATTATTTATGAATGTATTCACTCCAAATTTGACAAAAACACATATTGTATGTACACATCACCGCTATTATATGGATCGGGACACTACAACATATAGTCCCCCATATAAACTCATCTCCCATTTTCTGATTTTTTTAAAGGCAATATTAGTTATATCAGTCTTTAGCTTTAAACTTAACCCTATTATTGTGTCAAAACTTTGGTTGCGTCGGTATTTGACTCTCACCCACCCCTTTTCCAAATTTTTCCTAAGCAATTGATGATCAAAAATAAACTATTCCAAGATTCGTGTGGCGAGTATATGAGCTTCGGTTCCACCGAAGTTAACGTTTTTCCTTGTTTAAATTATATATTCTTTATAAAATAATATTTAATAATAAAGGGATTATTTTATTATTTGAGCAATGAGCCCGGGATTTGAACCTTGACAAAGCTTTAACCTACTAGGCTTATGCAAAATTTATTAAATACTTAAATAGTATTTAATAAAAAATTTCTTTGCTTTTCTATAGTTCTGTGTTAAAAGGTGCTGCTTAAGAGAGGAGAGCACTTTCTAAGTTTAAAATAATTTGAAATTATAAGCAAAGTGGGATAAAGCAAAAATTACTTTGTCTTCCTTTAACTTTTCAAAAAATCGTTAAAAAATAATTCAATACGGAGATCAGCATAGTATTCTTATCTCAATTTTTGCTTAAGTCGACTTAAACACTTTTTCCTTTTCACCACACAGTTCGGCTTTAAAAAAAAAATTGGTGTTGAGTCGGGCTAACGTGGCCCATCCCTAGTTACGACGTCTTATTTACTTTCCAATTTTTATACCCGTCGCACATGGTGTAAAACAAGTATATTCAGTATGGTCAGACCATATAAAGTATATACATATATTCTTTATCAATTCGATGATACAAATCGATCTAGGCATGTCCGTCTGTCTGCCTGTTTGGTTTTGCGCTACTTATTCCCTCATTTTTAAGATATTTTAAACGTAGGTTTTTCAGGTCCGGTGTACTTTCAACGTTAAAATAAATATACAAAAAATATTATTCAGTTCTTATACAAATACTTTCGGTTAAAAAAATTGTCTCAATTTGTAATTTATGAAATAGCCAGAAGCTCTCCATTTAATTTCATTTTCATTGATAAACGCAATAGCTCGAGTATTTTTGACAAGAAAGGTCAAAACGTAAGTAGTACACGAGATTGCTCACCTCGTAGGTATCTCAATTTAACAAGTGAAATACAGTTTCAGTATTTTTTTGCTATGCCAATTATTATTACGACACCCCTCGTATATATTTTTCATAAGCAATAGATGCCAATTCACAAATGTCATGTGCGAATGTGCGTTGGAGACAACCAAATTTAGACTAGAATTGTAAATATTTTAAATATAAAAAAAAAAAAAAAAAAAAAGACAGATAGCAATAATCTTGGGTAAGAACGTTTACGCTCAGTAGTGTGTCCAAGGAGGGTGCTATAGGGGCGAAATTACTCCGCGAAGCCAAAAATTTTGTTATACTTAAACTATGATATGGTAGGCGTATTAACAAGAAGTTTGAAACATGTTTTTGGACCCATTTAAACCATGAAACATATTTGAAAACTTGGTTATTAATGCTATCAACTTAAAGAATTGCATATTGCATTTAAGAATTTAATTGCATTGATTAAATAAATTTCTAATCAAGATTCAATTAAAATATGTGAAAAAATATGGTTTTGGATAAAGCTAAAACCTTATAAATCAATTCTGATCTGTTGTCCTGTTGAATGGACTTATATGATGATGACTTGAAACATTCAACTTGGCTGTCAGTCAGATTAAAATTTTGATCAAATTTAATTTTAGAATGGTAGCGCAAATCGAAATAATTCTAATTACCAGACTCAACCAATGTCAATAAAAATAAACTGTTCACACCGATCTGATTATTATGCTTTTTCTTTAATGTAGATAGCACAGCAATAGTTCTGACTGCGTTTATTAGCATCTTTTATTATTCGTTTTAGTTTCCATATTTCGAAAGTCTTATGGACCTGGAAGGTAGATTGGAACAAGAGAAATATGTATATTGGGTTTCCCAATGATAAGGATTTGTTTACGAATCTTTAGACAATTATCCATTATTCTGTAATCGCATTTATTGATGTTTACCCATATTCATACATATCAAATAATTCAAATTACTTTTGTTATCATTTTATTCAATGAAATTAAAAAAAATAATAATTTCTTGGTAAAATGAATTGAATCGTAACGAAGTAATTATAATTGCATTTATACCTATGCGAGTATTCTGTCTTATATACTATATGTACATATATACAATACTTTCATACTTTTGTATACATATGTATGTTAAATATTAAATAGATTAAAGATAATCTCAAGTCTATAGAATTGACTAGAATAAATGTTGTACACAATATTGATGACTATCTAATCAGACGGATATAGAAAGTGAAGGTGCGGTAAAGTAAGAGAGGAAAACGTTGACTGTAATCAATCGAATCGATCATATCGATAGTGAATCGTTATCAGATCTCAGTTTGATAAAATGGCTAAAGGTACAAGTGTCTTTTGGGAATGAAATTAAACTAAACTAAATACCATAAGTATCTATCTACAATACACCTACAATAGACATACATTTGTACATAATATATATGTATGTATATTATAAGAGATAAGTTTGGGTCCGTAGCAAAGTAGACATGTCTGCAATGTCTTAAAAGGTAGGTTTTTTGATATCGTAAAAAAATCAATTAAATGAAAAAACACGTGCATTTGCAATAAAATTACTTTCTGCAGAAATTGGGAAAAAGCGTGCATTCAATTATCTTACTATACATGATATGTATTTGCTTTTCACGCAGCTTTGAAAAATATGTTCCATTGATTCCATTGAAATGACTACTAAATTTCTTCCCTCTAACTCAAATAGTTATGTGTTGGTGTTCGTGGCTCTCAAAACAGACAAAAATTCATTATAATTTTTTATTGATTTTTAAAAGTTTTTTTTTTTATTTTTAATACATAATGCTATTTATAGTATGTCTATTTATAGTAATTTGTTTTCTATTTCTAATTTCTATTGATAAGGAGTGAATTAAAGGCTAAATTCATTATTTTGTTGTTGTTTTTTATTTTTTTATTTTGAAAGCCGATTTATTGTATATATATAGAATCCGGCTATAACGACTCTGCTTATAGCGTCCGTCCGGTTATTGCGACGAAAACTCGATGACTTGGTTGGTCCCCATACAAACTTGTATGAAAGGGCCTTCGCTTAGTACGTTTTTCGCTTTTAGCGACAAACCGCTTATACCGACGAGATTTTTCACAATTCAACCGGATATTGCGTCGAGCCGAAAAAAATACAGCGAAATAATGCCAATATTTATCAGTGATCGGAACCCTTGCTTGTGTGCGTAGCAGCGACACGAAGGTTCTTACACTCAGACTACTCTCTGTTAGTTTTAGCTGTCGCCTGACCTTAGATATACCTTGGCCTTAGCAACGCTGCTGAGAGAGAGAGAGAGTCGAAGTGCAATGCCGACGTCACACAAATGTTTACAGCGTGCGTGTGCAGACCTGATAGCCTACTCCATGAGATGTACCGTTATATTTCTAGTTTTTTCTACTTTTTTGCAAGTAAAACTGAATGTGTAAATTTGCTAAATGTGAAGTAATGCGCAAAATGCGCAATAATGAGCTTATTCAGTTTAAGCTCGACACTTGTGCATTACACCCGCAAAATGCCTTTAAAACGAAAGTGCTTGGAAGCCGGTGAGCGCAACGTTACTCTGGCAAAAGAATTCTGCGTTTGCCACACAACAATTGCCACAATAAAAAAAAAATAAAGAAAAAATTAAAGCTTTATTTAATAGTAATGTCTTAAAGCCAAAACGCGTCAGAGCGTCAACTCAAGATCAAGTCGATAAAGCATTGTTACAATGGTTATTATGCAACGTAGTCGGGGAATCCCATTAAGCGGTCCACTGCTTCAGGGAAAAATCAAATTTTTTGCTAAATAATTTTAAATTGAAAATTTTAATTGTTCTGTTAGGCGTATCCAACTTTAAGGTCAGGCAAAATATCGTCGTCGGTATAGTCAGTGGAGAATCTTTGTCTGTACAAAAAAGCGATGTAAGCGAGTGGCTTACAAAGGTTTGGCCTACACTACGTAAGGATTTCAACGATGAGGAAATTTTTAATGCCGACGAAACTGGACTGTTCTACAAATTAACTCCAGACAAAACATTAAAGAATTACAGGACAGCGACGACAACGTCGAAGATCAAATTGAAGATGTGTCAGCACCTAGCGTTTTTGGCTGCAGAAATTCTGAATAGATTTGTCTATTCAAATTTTAATGCTGTGCGCGACTGTTTTTATATGTCAAAAACTACTGCGTAAGCAATCAAAAATCACTGATTATTAAAATTAAGAATAAAAAGAAAAACCACATATAGAAATTAATTATGCTTGTGAACATGCATTATGTGTATACGACTTATTATGAAGAACCCATGTTATTGAATTAAATTTGCTAAATTTTTTTGTTTTGAATAAAAAATGAATTTGTTATATTTTAAATCCTATTACGAACATAGCAACCATAAAATAAACAAAAAAATTTTTTTTGCTCCTTTCGGTTAGAGGGTCGTCCGGGTATAACGACGCAAAATCGTAGGTCCCTTGAAAGTCGTTATAACCGGATTTTACTGTACATAAATATATATGTAGTATATACATATACGAAAATGTGTATATATATATATATTTTTTTTTTCCTATGATTAATTTTATACATCTGTCTACAACAACATTTAGTACTTATTATAACATCGATAAAGGAATAAAATTAATTTAAAAGAATAATTTATTTAAACTATAAATAAAAACAAAAAAAGAGGTCTATGAAGAAGTCATCGTGAATAACAATTTCTTAATTAAATAAATTTGCGTTTATTGATAGTTCGGTAAGTCAGCTGGTCGGATTCTTTTTAGACGTCGTCTAGTTGTTAACTCAAGTATGAGTAAATTACTCATCTCGTTGTTTGAATGTGCCAGGATTCTGATGTGGTAACTTCTACTAACTGCTACTATTTCTTCTTTAACGGTCTGTATTTTGAGATCTCTGTGTATATCTGCGTTAGAAATATACCATTCCGCTGTTGTGATTTGTCGAAGTATTTTTGACTGCTGCCTTCGTATTATATTGATGTTTGATGTTTTAGATGTACCCCAAACTTGAAGGCCGTAAGTCAAAATTGGTTTTATGATGCTTTTGTACAATAGAAGTTTATTGCTCATAGAGAGCTTCGATTTTTTGTTCATAAGCTCAGTTGGCGACATTTCTCTTTCATTTGATTTCGCTTTTTTCTATGTGTAACTTCCAAGTTAGTTTATTCTCTAAGTGAATTCCCAAGTATTTGGCCGATTTCTCAATAGGTCTACATTATTTATTTTTAAAGGAATAGGCACGAAAACTCTTTTGGTTGTAAAGATGACTTGTGTAGTTTTGTTTTCGTTAATGTTTATGGCCCATTTGACAAACCATTTTTTGGTGTTATCAAATATGTTTTGAAGCTTGTTAGAGGCTGTAGCTAAGTCTTTATGTGAATAAAGAAGAATTGTTTCATCTGCGAAAGCTGCTATCATAGAAGAGGGTTCTATTGGGATAGGTAAATCTTGTGTAAAAAGGACCTATAAGAGTGGTCCAAGAACGCTACCTTGAGGTATACCTGCATTAATTGGCCGTATTGTATAGTGAGCGTCTTTAACTTTTACATAGAAGTGTAGATCAGATATGTAACTTTTTAGCATATGGTAAAAATCTGGTGAAAGTTTTTTTTTTTTTTTAATTTATACAATAGACCAATGTGCCATACCTTGTCGGAAGCTTTTTCAACATCAAGAAATAATCCTATACAATACTTTTTATCTTCTAGATCTCTAAAAATTTTGTTAACTACTCTACGAATTTGTTCAATGGTTGAGTGATGTTTCCGAAATCCAAACTGATGGTCAGGTATGATGTAGCTATAATCAAGGATGGGTTGAAGTCTGTTAAGGAATAATTTTTCAAAAACTTTTGATAGTATTGGAAAATGGCTTATCGGACGGTAAGACGCTTCACTTGTGGCATCTTTACCAGGTTTTGGAATAGCTATGACCTCTGCTACCTTCCACGTCTTGGGAAAATACTTGTGTCTTATTATTGCGTTTAACAAATTCCGCAGATAATAAATAGCATTTATAGGAAGTTCTTTAAGCAACTTTCCAGTTATAATGTCATTACCAGGTGACTTGTTAGCCTTGATATTGTAGACCATATTTTAACTTCTTTAGTACTTACATATCTAGTTTTGATATTTCGTGAGTTGCTAGAGGTTTCTGAAATATTATAAGAGGTTTGTGTGTCATTTGTAAAGGCATTTTCATAAAAGTCAGCTATTAGTGTCGATTTATCGCGTTCTGTTTTAGCCCAAGTACCATCTGGTTTCCTTAATGGTGCGGTTAAGGTTGTCGATTTTCTGAGTTTTTTAGTGGCTTTCCATAGGAAAAGGTTTGTGTCTCTGGTTGGGCTTAAATTAGTCAGATAATTTTCTATATTTTCATTAAATTCAAGCTCTAATAGAATGTGCGCCTTAAAAAGCTTTTGAGAAAAAATTTACCAAAATTAGATTGATAGCTTTTGGCAACAATTGTATTTCGTAATTCTATTAATAAATATACACTTTACAATCCTACATAAGTTAGCAAACTTTACAACGCTTTACAACTATCTATTTTTCCATGGCGAAATACTCCTTTTTTAGGTCGAAATAAAATAAATACGAAATTGGAATGCAAATCATACGAAACTAAACTTAATTTATATATTTTTGATCAATGCATTCTCATACTTTTTTTAAATAAAACGCATATATAAAACATAAAATTCGATTGATTTTTACATAATCTACAACAGTTTCCATCAGGGTACAAATTATGATTGATTATTTTGTAAACCTGAACCCTAGAAGTCGTAGAATATTTTTAAAAATTTTTACACTTTTGGATTTGAGACCAATATAATTCACCATGAACTAAGTTTTCAAATTTATGTAAGCAAAGATTTCTGGAATACTTATAATTGCATCATGAAAAGGATTATATGGTAGACTATAAAAATAGACCCACCAAACTTGAAACTTAAATTCTGTATGTTCCTCCTTATGGCAACTATTATTTTTCTATCACTGTTTTAAGGAGGAAATTTGAACCAAAAATTTTTATTTTCCTACGAAATCTATTTTTATACACGTTACATATTGTGTAAATGGGTATATTCAGTTTGTCCGAAAGATTTAGCCATGTCCGTCTGTCTGTTGCGATGAGTTTTACTCGGAAAGTTTAAAATATATTGACCTGAAATTCGAAACTTAAGCTTTTTGTGCTCCTAGTTAGTTTATATGTCAGAACCAAGGTGCCACGCCCATTATTAGATATAGCCCCCATACAAACTTACCACTTTTTTAGATGTTTTGTATGAAAATAGTTATTATTTATTAATGCTTTTACTAAAATTTGGGGTAAAAACACTTCTAATGGCATCCAATATCAAAAGAATGTTGCCACGCCCATTTTTATATATGGCCCCCATACAAACTTACCACTTTTTTCGATTATTTGTATGAAAATACGTATTATTTATGAATATACTCACTCCGAATAGGGTAAGAACACTTCTTTTGCCATCCAATGTGAAATCTAAGGCGCCACACCCATTTTTAGATATAGCCTCATACAAACTTGCTGCCCATTTTCGAGTTTTGTATGAAAACATTTATTATTTCTGAATGAATCTCAGCTTCGGTTCCATCGAAGTTAACGTTTTTCCTTGTTATTATTTACACTTGAAACAATAAATTTTGTATGGATTACACTTATATATACTATTCTCAAGAAAAAGTTCCAATATGGTTCAGATCGGACAATCGGCCTTAACCACAGTAAGATGGCATCCCTAAACAGTTTCTTCAATTTACAACTTTGAATGCCTAAATGAAATTCAGTTGTTTGTAAAGATAACATTTATATTATGTATGTACTTTTATTTTGAAGATATATCCAGAACGATCCTTAAGAAATTTTTGGTGACCATTTTTGGTGACCAATTTTGGAATCTACGTTTCACAAAATACATGGAAATAGGTCCATGAGAACCCATTACTTTTTATACCAGCCACACATTGTGAACGGGTATATTCAGTTAGTCTAAAAGTTTGTAACGCATTAAAAGAGGCGTCTTAGACCCAATAAAGTACGATATTCTTGATAAGCTCAACGAGATTAATCGATCTGTCCGTCTGTATATATCTACGCATTTTATTCGGTCAAGATATCTCGGCAACGACTAAGTTAAGTCTGAAAATAAAAAGTGCCACGCCCATTCTTAGGTGTTGCCCCCATATAAACTTACTTATTTTTGTATGAAAATAGGCATTATTTATGAATGTATTTACTCCAAATTGGGGAAGAAACACATCTTATATCATTTGTACAAATATAGTAATTATTTATAAAAATATATGTATTTATATCGGGTTTTCCATTTCGGGCTTCCGAAAGTATGCAGCCCTGCGCTGACAACCGTTTGACATAGCTGTAAAAATACATTCTAAAGTGTTAGTTGAATAGCTGCCATTTTACAATATGGATCGTTTTAGCATCGCACAACGTGTTAATTTTGTTAAATTATACTATAAAAATGATGAAAAACCGGTAAATGTTTTTCGAGCATTACGAACGGATTTTGGTCGTCATGGACGGCTATGTGAACACCTAAAATTTCCGTATATGGGGCTCAGAAAATCCACACGTGATTGTTGAGAGGCCATTGCATCCAACAAAAGTCACTGTTTGGTGCGCATTATGGTCTGGTGGAGTCATCGCCGCATATGTGCCGAAAAGTCATCGAAAATTACCTGTTCCGGATCAAGGTGTGCGAGGAAGCCCTAGGTGGACATTTGAATGATGTTGTATTTCACACATAATGGCATAAACCAAACTTTAATTTGAAATAAAAGTTTCATCGAAATTCGAATTCTAAGTGTGTTTTATTTCAATTTACTTTCGGAATTTAAAGTTGGAATACCCTATACATGTTTATAAACTACTGATGATCACACACTATTCCAAGATTCGTATGACGGGTATTTAAGCTTCGGTTCAACCGAAGGTATCGTTCTTCCTTGTTTGGTGTCAACTATTGTAACACTTACTATACACGTGGTCTATTCAAAAATAATGCCAAAATTTGTTCAAAGTATTACTAACTGAATTGTTCCTATTTCCTTGAAAGATTTGACGACGTTGCTCTGGAATTTGTCGGAAGCAATTATGCTGAATTGTTCAATTTACAACTACAAAAAAAAAATTGAAGTGAATATATTACTTGGGATAAAAAAAAGTCAATCAAATTGTTAGCTGTTTAAATGTACATACAAATAGTATATACAGATGTACGAGTATATGTATCTATGAGAAGTACAATATACATATATTTTATTATGAATATAAAAAAAATCGTTGAATGCAGCCAGCACCGATGCCGGTAACAATGTCGTCCAAAACAGATAACCTTTCTTCCGCTGCAGCGCTTCGATCCGTGTTTATATTTCGGATTTTATGATTTCGTTTATTTATTTGTTTCTTTAAATGTGATTTAAGAACTTTACGTAAAACCAAGGTTGATGTTTATTTTCTTTTTATACCCGTTACACACAATGTTAATGGGTATATTCAGTTTGTCGGAAAGTTTGCAACGCTATTATGTATATTCTGGATCAGCTCGATGAGACGAGTCGATCCAGACGCATATCTATCTATTTGCCGTTATTTTAAAAGAACTTTTAACTTAAGCTTTTTTGGACAACGACTATGTTAGGTTCGAAAGTGAAAGTGTCACGTCAATTTTTAGGTGTAGCCACCATACAAACTTACCGCCCATTTTCCAATTTTTATATGAAAATAGTAATTATTTTTGAATATATTCATTCCAAATTGGGTAAAATCACTTCTAATATCATCAAATGTACACACCACCGACATTATGAGGATCGGGCCACAACGTATAGTTCCCATATAAACTCACCTCCCATTTTAATTTTTTTTTTTTTTGTAAGAACTTTGGTTGTATTGGACTATTGACTCCCACCCACGCTTTTTCCAAATTTTATCTAAGTAACTGATAATAATTAATAAACTATTCCAAGATTCGTGTGGCGGTTCTACCGTAGTTAACGTTATTCCTTGTTTGTATGAAAATAGGCATTATTTATGAATTAATTCACTTCAAATTGGGTAAAAACACATCTAATATCATCCTTTGTACACATCACCGATATGATACGGATCAAGCCACTATAGCGTGAAGCCCTTTACAAACGTATCTCTTATTTTCTAATATTTTCAATTAAATTATTGCTATATTTGTTTTTTTAGCTTAAAATTTGATACCAATTAGTTCTATCTAAGCCACTGATGATCACACGTAAACTGTTTTAAGATTCGTGTGACAGGTATTTAAGCTTCGGTTCAACCGAAGTTAACATTTTTTTGCCACTGAAAGATGTTATTGTATAATTTAAATTGAATGAATTGAAAATGAGAGCGAGAGGAAAGTAAACGATTAAAAATTGCATTGCATTTGTTTTGATTTTTGCGTTTTAATTTTTTTATTTAAATTGATTTGATTTTGTTATTGTTTACATTTGTGGTTTTATTTTAATGTATTTACTTTTTTTGTAAACAAATATAATTTGAACAGAAAAATGTATAATAAAGATACTTACCAGTTCAAGCTAAACCATTCACCTTTTTGGCTTCTGATTTGAAATAGAGATGGGCGTCGAGCGAAAAAATTTTTGGGATTGGGCGGGATCGGAAAACTTTTAAAATTTAGGGGAATTTTCGAAATATGTAAACTATCCGGAAGTTACCGCAAGTCCCGAAATTTCACTCGGGACCCGAATTTTCTCTCGAGACTTAAAATTAAAACATTTTTAATATTTATGTATTTTATTTAAGCGTGCCCGATAATAAACAATTAAAATGGCAATTTTGTGCACGTATTGCCTGTGCATACTATAATTATCTTGTTGATAAATTTTTAGTGGGTCATTTTAAGCACTCAGAGCTTAATTCAAAACAAAAAAATCGATTAACATAATGTTATGTGTTGGAAGTTAATTTGTACAATGTAAGATAGTATTTTAGGCCGCGTTTCCATTAGGCCGCGTTCCGCGTTAGCGTTAAAAACTCGACAAACTCGCGTTAAATCGTATACAAAAAAGATAGGCAGTTAGGTATGGGAAAAAGTCGCGTTAATTTTGAACGCGACTTTCGATAACACGCGTTCAAACCGATTTCACACCGATTTCAAACCGATTTCTCTTATCGGTTCGAATAATTTGGAAATCGTAAGTCGCGCATACTTATGAAAACAGCTGACAAAGTAACCGCAAAAAATAAACATTTACATAAAAGCTTCAGCTGCATATATTCAAATGACGGATTACCTTATCATGCTCGTATTGAACAGCAGTTACTAAAGGAACAACACCTACATCCACTCGTTATATTAAAAATCTGCATTTCAAAAAAAAAAAAAAAAAAATTTTTTTAACCTGTAGGTACAAATTTTTTACTACATAACAAACATAATCAGCTGTTTTAACTCGAACGCTAACGCTAAAACGCAATGGAAACACCGTTCCGCGTTTTTCGATAAATTGTTAACGCGATAACAAAACGCGGCTCAATGGAAATGCGGCATTAAAGTCATTTACCGAGACTAAAATAAATTTTGATTGAAAGAAATAACGCGAACGGGCATTTCCTTTGCTTTTTCGTCGATTTTTAATGAGCTAAGGCTCTGATAGAGTGTCAATAATTCATGAATACGTCTTAGTGTATCGGAAACTAATAGACCACAGCAACGATAATATCATTGATACTAAAGTAATAAAACATTTTAAAACTCGGGCAAAGATGCTCTCATTGATCAATGTAATCCTTCTTTAAGGAACTTAGTTTTTTACCTGTCAATGCACATATCAACGTTCTCACACGAAATGCTTAAATTAATTGAACACAAGGAAAAACGTGAACTTCGGTGGATCCGAAGATGAAATACACGTTAAACAACACATTTAATAATTTGCAGGGCCACCAATTATTTAGATTAAATTTTACGCTGAATTTGGTGAAATTTGTATGGAGGTTTTTTTTATATTAACCAGATTTTTACCATATCGATAATGTTCACTTAGGTGGACATTGGAATTGATTTTACCAAATTTTAATTGGATTCATTCAGAAATAATACATGTTTTCATACAAAAATTCAAAAATTGGGCGGTAGGTTTGTATAGGGGCTATACCTAAAAATGGGCATGGCACCTTGGATTTGACATTGGATGACATAAGAAGTGTTTTTTACCCAATTTGGAGTGAATATATTCAAAATAATACATATTTTCATACAAAAATTCGAAAATGGGCGGTAGATTTGTAGGGGAGGTTTTCCCAAAAAAAATGGGCGTGGCACCTTGATTCTGACATACAGATCAATTAAAGCTTAGGTTTAAAATTTCATGTCATTATCTTAAAAACATTCTGAGTAAAACGCATCGCCACAGACAGACAGGCGGACGGACAGACGTACATGACTAAATTGATTCGTCTCATCGAGCTGATCAATTATTTACAACTTTATGGGGTCTCCGATAATGCGTTACAAACTTTTGGGTAAACTGAATAAACCCTTTTACACTGTGTGTAACGTTTATAATAAGACCGTGACCAATAAGCACATTGTCAAAGAAACCATAAAAGAAACTACTGTTACAGCTCAATTTTCCGAGATTGCAGACAAATCGCCGGGACCAGAAAACGATATATCTTCACAAATAAACTATTATGTAAAAAATGTTAAAAACGAAAACTAGTACTAATCTAACCATTTCGGACAGAGTGCAACATCAAGCTGATCAAGAATATATATACTTTATGGGATCTCCGATGCCTCTTATAATGCGTTACAAACTTTCCGACAAACTGAACATACCCGTTTACACTATGTGTAAGAGGTATAAAAACAAGGAAAAAGGTTGACTTCGGAGCGACCAAAGCTTAAATACCCTTCAAACGAATCTTTAAATATGTGATCGTTTCTGGCTTATATAGAACCTCCAGTTGGGAAGGGTAGGGGTCAATGGTCGCAAAAATGCGAAAATGGGCGTTAAGTTTGTATGGTTGCTATACCTTAAAAAGGGCGTGGCTCGTTGCTTTTGATATTTTCATACAAAAATACGAAAATGGGCGGTAAGCTTATATGGATCTAAACCCAAAAATGGGCGTGGCCCTCTCATTCTCGAGCTTAACCTAGTCGTTGCCGATAAAGCTTAAGTTCAAAGTTTCTGTTATATATCTTTAAAACTAAGCGAATGAGTCGCATAACGTCAAACAGACAGATATTCTGACAAAAAAAGCGGACATGGCTATTCCGAGTCATCTCATTAAGCTGATCAAGAATATATATATACTTTATGAGATCTACGATGTCTCCTTTAATGCGTTACAAACACTCCGATAAACTGATAATACCCGTTCACTCTATTCGGGCGGGATTCGGGACTCGCGGGATAATTTGAAAATCTTCGTGATGGGTGCGATCGGGAAATCCATTGTTTTCAGGACGAGCGTTATTGGGGCACAATTTCTATCCCGTGCTATCTCTAATTCTAACTATAAACGGAATTATATAAATTAAAAAATATTTTAATTTGTGCGATGATTATAATGATTTGATTATCAAGAAATAGTGGGTTTTCCTGGAAATATAGAAGCAATAAACGCACCAGACGATTATAGACTATAAAGATAATAGTTATTGTTTGTAGATTCTGTTTAGACATTTAGACATTCAAACCGCATAAAATTTGCCTTTGGTTCGCGATACATTTGAACTGCTTGTTCAATTCAAAAAGCGGGTATTAATGAGAGTCGAAAATCAGTTTGATTCGCTTTAAAGAAGAACACAAAACATCAGTAGAAAACATGATTTTTGTATTAGGGTGGTCCAAAAAATGTATGAAAAAAAAAAATTTTTTAACAAATAGTTTATGCTTCCACCCCCTAAGGATTATAAAAAAACATGGGAAACTTCAGGGGCTTGGCGGCATCATTAAATATTGTCTGATTAAAAAAAAAAAAAAACAAGGAAAAACGTTAACTTCGGTGGAACCGAAGCTGAAATACCCGTTACATGGGCGTGGCGTCTTAGTTTGGCCCTGGATGACAAAGAAATGTTTTTACCCAATTGGGAGCGAGTACATTCATGAATAATTACTATTTTTAAACAAAAAAAATGAAGAAAATCAATAAGTTTGTATGGGGGCTATACCTAAAAATGGGCGTGGCACTCTCGTTTTCGAACTCAACCTAGTCAACCTTGCCGAAAAAAAGCTTAAGTTTAAAATTTCAGCCCAATATCTTTATATCTTCATCGAATAAATCGCATAGCAACAAACAGACGGACAGACAGGCGGACATGGCTAGATCGATTCGTCTCATCGAGCTGATCAAGAATATATATACTTTGTGGGGTCTCCGATGCCTCCTTCAATGCGTTACAAACTTTTAGACAAACTTAATATACCCGTTTACACTATGTGTAACGGGTATAACAATACGAGTCTTCTTATTTTCGATATAAAACAATCTTAGGGGGTGGGAACATAAAACTTTTTTTTTCATCACCCTGATATGTATACGAATTGGTCGGATTTACTCGAATCTCTTAACTTGGTTGGTCCGCTGATTATGAATCTGGTATCAGTTTTTCAATTTTCAAATTTCAAAATGCGGGATGCAATACGAGGTGTGTTCAAAAAGTATCGCGAATTTTGAATTTTCGCGGGTTACGTATATTCGAATTTCGATTTTTTTTGTGGCGTTAGTTGGTACTCATGTCTCTCACTTATGCCGACAAGCTCGGCCATTTTGAATGTTCACTTAATTGTTGACAGCTGCTTTGCTTGCACGTGTTTTGGATCGTCTTCGAGTTTTACCTATTCAAAAAAATGGATCAAAGAACCTGTATCAAATTTTGTGTGAAAAACGAAATTAAGTGCACGGATGCATTCCGAATGTTGACTGTGGCATACGGAGAAGCTACCTTGGACTGAAGCAACGTTTGTCGGTGGTACAAAATGTTCTCAGAAGGCCGAGAAGATGTGAACGACGAAGAGCGTGCTTGACGCCCGAGCACTTCAACAACAGACGAAAAAATTAATGAAGTGGAGAAAATGGTATTGGCCAATCGTCGAATCACCGTTAGAGAAGTTGCTGAGGACCTAAACATATCGATTGGCTCGTGCCATTCGATTTTAATCAATGATTTGGGCATGAGACGGGTCGCCGCGAAATTCGTTCCAAAATTGCTTAATTGCGACCAAAAACAGCATCGCATGAACATTGCTAATGAGATGTTGGACTCTGTCCGCGACGACCCACATTTGCTCCAGAGGGTCATAACTGGTGACGAATCGTGGGTTTACGTTATGGAGTGGAAACCAAAGCTCAATCATCTCAATGGAAGCTGCCGCACGAACCAAGACCGAAAAAAGCGCGTTAAGTTCGGTCGAATGTGAAAGTTTTGCTGACAGTTTTCTTCGATTGCAGGGGCGTGGTGCATCATGAGTTCTTGCCACAGGGTAGAACGGTCAATAGGGAATATTACCTGCAAGTTATGCGCAATTTGTGCGAAGCAATCCGCCTGAATCGCCCGGATTTGTGGAAGAACAATAATTGGCTTTTGCACCTCGATAACGCCCCTGCTCACACATCGTTGCTTGTGCGCGACTTTTTGGCCAAAAACAACACACTAATGATGCCGCAGCCACCGTATTCCCCAGATCTGGCCCCCTGTGACTTCTTCTTGTTCCCTAAACTGAAGAGGCCCATGAAAGGACGACGTTACGCTACGCTTGACGAGATAAAGACGGCATCGAAGGAGGAGCTGAACAAGATAAAAAAAATGATTTTTTGAAGTGCTTCGAAGATTGGAAAAACCGTTGGCACAAGTGTATAATATCTCATGGGGATTACTTTGAAGGGGACAAAATAGATATTCATGAATAAAAAAATAATTTTTGAAAAAACACAAAATTCGAGATACTTTTTGAACACACCTCGTATGTCGTTTAAAATTTAAAAATTAATTTAAAGAAACATTCATCATAGAGTTTGAAAATATTTTGAGTGAACTCACTTCGGTTTTATAAAAAAATTGATATTTTGTAAAAAAACAAGAAAGAACGCTGAGTCGAGTAAGTTCAACTGCAAGATACCCTGTACCCAATCTTTATGTACCTTAAATTAAGTCCTATCTTTGTATATACCTTATTGTATTGAATTTTCAAACAAAAACTTGAAAAATTGGGTAAATTTATATGGGGGGCTATACCTAAAATTTTGTTGGTCCTACCCATATTGGGATATTTTCTTGGGACTATCATAGACATAATTAATACTAAGTTTGAACTTCCTAGAATAAAAAACAATGACGTTTTTATGCAAAAACCTAAAATTTTGGGGTACATTTGTATGGGGGTACCCCTTAAAATGGGTCTAGAGAAAAACCGTTTGCAAGTGAACACTTGACGGCGCAGGAGAATCTAAGATTCAATTATGGTGGCCCTATCTCTTATAGTCTCCAAGATAATCTCTCTCATACGACAGACAGCGGGACGGACAGACAGACATAGCTAGTTCGACTCCCCTTCCAATGCTGATCAAGAATATATATACTTTATATGGTCCATCTTGGCTCCTTCTGCCTGTTACATACATTCGCACAAACTTAATGTACCCTTTTACTCTTTGGGTACAGGGTATAAAAATTCGATGCTTTCTTCTTAAAATAAAAAAAAAAAACAAAGAAAAACATAGCACCCAAAACTAAGAGAAGTTAACATCTAGTTTGAATTAAAAAAAATGTCGGCCAAAATACAAAAAAAAAAATCAAAATACCCAACGGAAAGCTCATGAAGAAATCTATAAGAATCATTTCCAACAAAAGCTCTTTAATAATATGTCTAAGTACAATGTAAGGGAAATGTAAGGCATGTGACCCAAAAATTGAAAACTTGTCATTCCTGTCTCTCAGTCATTTTTTGATACAGATCAAAATAATAGACTGATAAATTACTAGCCTATAGTAGAACTCACAAACAAAAATTTGAGAAGAATTGACGAATTCTTTTTTTGGGTTGACATTTGACGTGCTTTCCCCCCATATTAAGAAATGTTTTTTTTCGATAATTTTGTCAAGGGGCTACGAAAAGTGGTTAATTTGTACCAAAGATTGGCACGGGACGGGAATACTGCGGGATTACGCGGGACCCGACTTGTTCTTCAGTATAGGCGGGATCGGGAAACTTTTAAAACATTCAGATCTCTAGACTATTCCGAAATTCTTGCAGGTACCGAAATTTCGTTAGGGCTCCGAAATTGCTTTCGCTTTCTTTAAATTTAGTAATGAACGATGAATATTAAAAAGTAAATTTAGCCAAACGTCTCTTGGTAATTGATACTTCTAAACCTATATTTGATCGTTTTCATCATTTAGAGGTTGACTTTAGGTTTTTGAAATCGCTTGAAGAACATGTTATTCGTTAGAGTCATTTACGCAAAATCAAAAAATGGTAATTGAAAAAAATGACTCAAAAAGTTTTGCGACATTGCCTTCATTCTTTTAAAACAATTTAATCGAAATTTAAAGAAAATGTTTGGAGTGCTTAAGCATTAACAATGAGGTAACAATTCAATGTAATAATATCCCTAATAATACAAAAAAAATAATCATTTGATATTCATAAATATCATATCTTTGTGTAGAGAAAAAAAAAACCCCTTTCAAACGATTTATTTATTATTTATTGTTATAAAGCTACCCAAAGTACATGTAAATTGTTCCATGGGAAATCAGCTCTTTTTATTCCTGTACCCAAAGGGTAAAAAGGAGCGAATGTATGTAACAGACAGAAGGAGCTATGGTTGACCCTATAAAGTATTTACATGCTTGATCCGAGTCAATCCGTTAGTCCGTCTGTTGGTGCTGATCGATTTATTCGGAGATATTGAACTGAAATTTTAAACATAAGCTTTTCTAAATCCTGTCTTATCGGCTGTATTTAAAGATTTATATACAATATAATTTGCTCTATATAAACGCCAACATAATTGTATGGTTTAATTGGATCATTCACCCCACCCAACCGCCTCTGATGAGTATCTAGCCTTCGGTTTCATTATTATTAATTGAAGTTGAACTTAGATTATCCGGCCCTCCCAAACTGCCTGGCAGTTGATTTAAAACCTCTATTATCCGTAACACAGGTTTTTTATAATGCACATGCATAAATATGTTTTTGTATTTCACCTTAACAAGCTGCGCAGTAAATGTTTTTATACCCGCCACACATAGTGTGAAGGGTATTATCAGTTTGTCGGAAAGTTTGTAACGCATTAAGGAGGCATCGGAGACTCCATTAAGTATATATATTATTGATCAGCTCGACGAGACGAATTGATTTAGCCATGTCCGTCTGTCCGTCTGTCTGTTGAAATGCGTTTTTCTCGAAAAGTTTTAAAAATATTGACCTGAAATTTGAAACTTAAGCTTTTTGTGCTCCTAGGCAATTGTATGTCAGAACCAAGGTGCCACGCCCATTTTTTGATATAGCCCCCATACAAACTTACCATTTTTTTCGATTTTTTGTACGAAAATAGTTTTTATTTACGAATGTATGTACAACAAATTGGGTAAAAACACATCTAATGGCATCCAAAATCTAAAGCAAGGTGTCACGCCCATTTTTCATATGGCCCCCATAAAAACCTAGCGCCCATTTTTTCAGATTTTGTAAGAAATAGTTCTTATTTATGAATATATTCACTGCAGTTTCGGTAAAATCACTTCTACTGTTATCCTATGAATATGCTTGCGATAACACAAGGATCGGTCCACTATAACATATAAACCCCATACAGAATCGCCTTCGACTTTTTTTTTTTTGTCGAGAAAATGATTAAAGTTTCGTGTGGGTATTTGAGCTTCGGTGCTACCGAAGTTAACGTTTTTACTTGTTTTTGTTTATTCTGTATGCGAAATTGGATCAATTAACACGTATCATTTAAAAATGCCTCCATCAAAGGATAAATCGAGAAAACGGGCTAGAAAAGGTCTAACATAAAAAAAATGGAACTGATAATACCTATTATAAGCATAAAATAGCCGCTAAAAGTTTGTGAGACAAATTATTATGTTGGCAAACAAACTGTATACGATTTAATAAAAAACAAGGAAAAAGGTTCACTTCGGTAGAACCGAAGCTCAAATACCCGCCACACGAAACTTTAATTAGTTCATGTATGATCATCAGTGACCACCCTCTGATCATCAGTGTATGATCGAGGGGATCCTTTACTGGTTTTGCGAGACCGGTGACTTCAAATCATGGGCTATGGAGTGGGGCTGCCCACTGACAAACGCTAAGGGACGAGTCCTTTTTAGAGACGACTGCAACAAGCGACTTCGCCCTCCTCAACATGGGTACTCTACATACCTTTAGTAGAGCAGGGGCTGGGCCAATTGTCGACCTTACGCTCTGCAGCAACTCATTGTACAATGAGGCGCCCTGGAAGATAAGTCAACACAACATACCAAGCGACCACCATGCAATAATATGCTGCATTGAAAAACAGACTGTAGAAGAAGAGCTTTTTACTCAAGTAAGGCGTTCCTACAAGCCAGAATCTCTTAACACATCTGCATTTACACAGGTTCTTAACGACATCCATACTAAAAGTGACACCGCAGTATCGGTAGAACGAGTCATAACTAGTCTAGAGGAAACTTGCAATGCAAGTATGACCCGCCATGAACTATACAAACACCACCATACGCCAGTATACTGGTGGAACAATGGCATTGCTGAAGCACGAAAAAACCGTTTGAAGGCCGGGACAAAATACCAGCGGGCAAAAAGGTCTCCTATTCAAGCTCGATACGCAGAAACTCGTAAAGTGCTTAAGATAGCAATACGGGAGATCAAGAAAACGACAATAAAGCGACGGGTCCTGACTCTATACCTAACAATGCGTTAAAACTCGCAAAAACTGCATCCGGAGGTTATAGCAAACAAACCAGTGTTTCCCAACCAGTGTTTCTCAGAATTAAATTTTCCAGAGCGCTGGAAAAAGGAATACTTGTCTTGACTCCGAAGCCAAAAAAAAAACACCTGAAGTATAGACCTATTTGCCTATTGGACACGGCTGGAAAGATACTCGAAAAACTCATGTGATCTAGACTCGAAACAGCGCTGAGAGATGTGGGTGACCTTTCAGCACACCAGTTTGGATTTAGGAACGCGAGATCAACGACATATGCAGTTTCCAAAGTAACCGTTGTGGCAACCCAGGCCATCGAAGGCACACGATGGAAAGGCGGTACAAAAAAGTACTGCATTGTAGTAACATTAGACGTCAAAAACGCGTTTAACACAACCAATTTTGATGCATCCTGGATGCAATAAGGAACTTTGGGGTGCCTTCGCATATTGCTGCGATAATTAGGAGCTATCTTAACAACAGAGTGCTCCTATACGAATCAGATTCTGGGATCGTAGATGTGCAGGTTGCTGGTGGAGTACTCCATGGCTCTGTTCTGGGCCCAATACTCTGGAACGTAATGTACGACGGCATCATGAAATTGGAGCTACCGGAAAATGTTGATATTGTAGGGTTTGCAGATGATGTGGCACTAGTCACTGTGGCAAAATATATCCCAGAGGTTGAGTCTAAATGCAACGCAGCAATAAAACGAGAGCAAGAGTGGTTAGCATCCGTTGGCCTGCAGCTTGCGGAACATAAAACTGAAGCGGTGTTGATAAGCAGCTGTACGACCGTGGAGAATGCCAAACTCCAAATTGACAACTGTAACATTAACACCTCGAGAGTAGTATTGTATCTCGGTTTGTGGATAGGTACGCGGCTATGTTTCAAGGAGCACTTTGATTACTCCTTATGAACGTTGTTAGGTCCGTAATGCTGTGCGGTGCACCAATCTGGGCAAATGCGCATAGGACAAAAAAGTTACAGACGCAACCTTAAAGCGACATACCGCCTAGGCGCTATAGGAGTATGCAGCAGCTTTCTTACAATGTCAGATGACGCAGCTTTGTCATTGCCGGCATGGTATCCATTGATGAGCTTGCAAGAGAAGCATCGAAATCTTCGACGCTCTGAAGAATGCTAGGGTCATGGCATATACCACCAAAAGAGCAGCAAGGCTTGAGGCCAGGACACGCAATTTAACTAGATGGTAGCTTCAATGGGATAGCTCGACGAAGGGCAGGTGTACATGCGTCATGGTAGTGTTAACTTCTACCTGACCCAACTACTAAGCAGCCACGGATTTTTTTAGAAGTTATCTGTGTAGATTTCACCACGGCACAGCATAAACCTGTATGTGGTGTAGAGATGTTATGTTGAGGAAGACGCGAAGCATTTTATGTTCCAATGTCCCAGGTTTGCGTCAGAACGGCGACGGATGGGACTCGTGGCAGGCTTTCCCCTTAACGTTGACAATCTCGTCAATAAGATGGTGAATAGCAAACACACGTGGAACGCAGTCAGCAACTTCTCCGCAGAGGTGACGAAGGAGCAGAAGAGGGCTCATTCGCTCATCTAGAAGGAAAAGAATATGCGACTGATCACCCCTGCGAAGCAATGCTTTGTTTGTATTTTTTCTGCATATTGGTGGTGTGCATATTGGTGGTGTTGCAGCCACACATGTGACTGCAACCAATTAATAACAATTCAGCTGTGAAAATGTCAGCTGAGCGATCGCTGGACGACTAGTGTTGCAGGATCTGCTAGTATGAATAGATAGTCTCTACGCGGTCAAACCTGGTTTGATCAAACATGAGTATCAACCAGGTTTGAAGCTTTTTAAATCGATTAAATCGTTTTAATTTACCAGCGATCAACCGTATATACGGGTCAGAAAACGACCCAAGAGCCTAATGAACCTCGAATGTCGAATAGGCGCCGTCTAAAGTGCCCCCCCACTCCGGAGTGGCATCGTGGGACTAACACGTAGGTAGAGTATGACTTAATAGTCCTCCCAAATTGGGCGGCTTACTGGTCTGTGTCTGTACCGGATCGGTCGGCAGTTATCAAACCTGGCGGTAGGTGGAAAACTCAACCTGGCGGAGAGTACTAAACGCAAACCTTATCGGTTATGATCGATAACGGCTATTAATTACATTATTACTCCAGGTGGTAATCACAAAGGTGAAAATCCTAGTGGCTAAATCCACGGCCGGAGCACGGATTCTGGAGGCCACAACTACCATTAACCTCAACGTTGTTTCGCCGGTGGCACACTTGGCCGGTGTAACAGACACAGCTACAAGTGCTTTGGAGAACCCCTTTCTTCAAAGAACGAAAATATCAAGGTCCCCACCACAAAAAACGCAGAGTACAACCCCCGTCAGAGCTAACCCATAACCATAGATGCCTGATGTAATGCCTGGGCCGTAGCAGCAAGGCAAACAAGTGGTCAGAGCGAAAGTGGAGGCACATAAAGGTCACCACACGATCCCATCATTAGCACAGAGTATAGTGGGAAAATGATAGGCCCTTCTAATGGAGATTAAACGGGAACTGCGACTCTAGGGAAGTCTATTGTACCCAAGCCTGGCAATAATAACTGGTTAGGTTATGGACAGAGAATCCTCTCCTCAACTGAGCCCACAGAAAGGCTCCAGGCAAATAAAGGGAGAGGAGGAACCGGCTCTGGCGAGCTCGCTAGCGACTTCGTTGCCGTCTATACCCCTGTGTCCAGTGACCCACCAGATAGTGACTTTACGAAGCTGAGAAAGGAGATGTAGTGCGTCAAAGCACTGGAGCACTAACTTGGATGAGAAGGTCCATTACGTTAGTGCTTTGATAGCAGCTTGGCTATCGGAAAAAATTGTAATGTTAGCCCCCCTACGACTGTGAGTCAGAAGGTGGTGGGTGCAGACTTCGATTGTAAAGATCTCAGATTGAAAGACGGTGGGCCAAGCACCCATTGCAACAGAGATCCTGGTGTTGGGGCTATAAATACCAGCACCAGTGTCCGTTTCGGTGAGCGAGCCATCAGTAAACCACTTAATGGTTGCTGGTTCGAAACCAAGGTTCCCGCTCGTCCAATCTGACCAATTGGGGAGGAGGAACGAAAAGCGTCTGCCAAAGCGAAAAACCGTGGTCATATAATCTGTAATCTTGCAGATCTCGATGCCAGGAATGAATTTAAGGATGTTTGAATGACCAAAGTTTGGAATCTAAGGGCTTTCATAGACCAATGATCGCCTCCATGGAAGCAGTGGGACAGGTCCTTATCGCCTCAGTGACACAAAGACACGCCAGGCACTGAAGGCCATCACACTGCTTAATCGTGGTAGATTGCAGCAATTTTGGCCACCAGATAAAGGAGGCATAATTGAAGATGGGTCTAACCATAGAAGTGTAGACCCAGTAAATAATTTTGGGTGTAAAACCCCAGGTTTTCCCAAAAAGACGCCTAAAGGTCCACAAAACGAAGGTGGCCTTTTTTATGGCAGTCTTGATGTGGGAATTCCAATTCAATCGTTTATCTAGGATTAGCCCTAAATACTTGACCTCGTCGGATAGACACAGGACGGAAGAGTTAATGTAAACTGCTCCAATGTCAAGTTTGTACCGTCTGGAGAAGGGGACCAGAACTGCTTTCTGAGAATTAATGCCAATCCCCCTCTTTTGAACACCAGTTTGTTACAATTTGAAGAGCCGAGCACATCACCTCAGAGAGTGTACGACCAAATTTGCCCTAGACCATGATGACAAGGTCATCTGCGTAACCGATGACATTGTAACCCAACGAACTGAGATCTGTTAGGAGATCATCTATTACGAGTGACCAAAGTAAAGGGGAGAGAACACCCCCTTGAGGACAGCCCTTGATGGCCTTGATGTCAACCGATACACCTCCCAGAGAGGACGAGATATCGCGTTGATTGAGCATTGATTCGACCCACGCGATGGTGAGAGCCCTCTTAATGTCACCGACCAGGGTGTGAAGAGCGCCTACCGTAGATTTCCCCTTCATATAGGCGAACTGATTTTTATGAAGCGGGAAATGGATTTCGATGAACTGTCTGACGTGGCGGTCGATCAGGCGTTCTATCGTTTTAAGAATGAAGAAAGAAAGACTAATAGGTCTTTAAGATTTTGCCAAGTCCATGGGTTTATTACCCTGCTTAGGGATAAATACGACGATCACCTTCCTCCATGATCGCGAAATATATCCCAAGTTGAAGCTGGCTGTCATTATACAAATTAGTGGGTCAATTATTGAAACTAGGCATTTTTAAAGCAAAGCAGGAAAAATGCCATCTCCCCCAGGAGATTTATTTTCATCGGACTTTATCTTTGTCCATGACGACACCTGATAAGCTACGTTACCTTTTGTAAGACACCCAACGGTCAAGAATAGTATGAGTCACTTCTGACTGTTGAATTATGGAACCAGGGAAATGAACTTGTAGCAGAAGTTCTAAACATTCCCTACGGCTTTCTGTGAAGTCCCCTTTTAGTTTTTTCAAGAGGCCGATGTCATTTGACTTATCCTTCGTAATCACTTTATGAAGACGTGCTACTTCCGGCAGCGATTGCAAGCCTTCACAGTACGTTTTCCACGAGTCACGCTTGGATTGTCGAATGAGTTTGTTTTACTCGGTGAAAGAGGAACGATAAACCTCCCAACGGCAGTTTTTTTTAGCTCGATTAAAGAGCTTCCTAACAATCCCTCTCATGGCTGTTAACATATCAGACCACCAAGGAATTTTACGAGACCCCTGGGTAGTACGAGTCGTGGTAAGAACTAATCAGAATCTCCCCGAGCAAATCAGTATCCAATTCCAACTCACAGATGGAGTCAACAACCGACGGAAGACTGCTAACTTTAGACTTGATTAGTTGATTAAAGATGTGCCAATCGGTCTTTCTCGGGAGGAAGACCTTGGACCTTGGCACCCGGCAATTCAAAGCGAATATGTTGATGGTCAGAGAGAGACGCCTCGTCAGAAACCCGAAAGTTCCAGACGAAGATAGCCACCCCTCTGCTTGCTAGAGTGAGGTCTAAAACCTCCTGCCTAATAGCATTTATAAAAGAAGGTTTACATCCCTTATTTACTATATCAAGCTGAGCTTGAGGAATGTAATTAAAAAAGACACTCACCTCTTTTATTGTTGTCACTGCAACATGGCGTGATGCGCATTTGCATCGCAGCCGACGATAATTTGCCTATTCGAGGCTCGGCAAAAATCAAAAAGCCGCTGCACCGTCAGCGGAGGAACGATGTCCTGTTCCCCAGGGAAGTAGTCCGATGCAATTACAATTTCTTGCACGCCTTTTCCTGTGGAAATGTCCACCAACGCAGCTGTTAAATCCCTTGAAATAAAGCTAGTCAGTGGGAAAAATTTTATGTTTTTATCAAAGAAAAGAGCCGTTCAAAGCGACTCTTCAGAGTGATCGTAGATTAACTTACCATTCGGACAGTTAATTCCACGTATCTTGCCACCGACCACCCATGGCTCCTGGATCAGAACCATAGTGGCCTCTTTTTTTGCGAATAACCTGCAGATTGTGGCCGACGCCCCCTTGGCGTTATGTAGGTTTGCTTGGAGCATCCCAATTGCGCTCACTTTCCCACGGCGGATTTGCGATCGTCTCTGCTTCTGGTTGGTGGGGTGTGGTGAGCGACTCCATTCTTCGCCTGCTCCGCGTTCTTCGTCGCTGGTTTTACCAGAGGCGACGACGTAGAACCCTGCCTTGCCACCGTTTTGGCCACCGCAGGGATTTTTCCAGTTGGCTGCTTATTTGTGGTAGCAACCTTTGCACTACGTGCCGCAGTAAGGCCGGCCGCCTTACTAGTGAAGGGACCAGGATTGGTCTCCACAACAGGAGCTGCTGCCGAAGTGGAGGGAGCACTAGGTTGCTGCGTAGCCTCTTGCATTTGAGCCTCCTCGGTAGCCGCTGCCTGGGGCTTGTTGTTTTTGAGGGTCAGCTTTATGTGGCTGAACCTGTACGCAACAACCCCCTTTTGTCACTAATGATCTTCAGGGAGCCTTCGTCCACCGCCAAGAGCAGGTGGAGTTGCGGCCCCTGTACCGTGCGCTACACGATGCGCCACAGAGACGTGTTGAGTTCGTTTTGGGAGCCAAGGCTCGCCAAAACCCTCTCTGTCGTCAAAGTGGCACTATGAGGGAAGTAACCTCTTGCTAAATGAGTTCTGGGGAACTCCTTCTCCTCAAGCAACTTGAGTCCGAAGCTGACCTTTGCCCTTACGTGACTGAAGTTGCTTTTTATCCAAGCCGCAGAAGCCACCCAGTTCTTGGGATACATCCCTCGAACTCCGGATTCACCCTGTCTGTCGGTTGCTCTATGGTGACGTCAATAATCGCCTTCTGTAGCACCTCCATTTGATTTACTGTGAAGGGACTATTATCGTCAGTAGCCGACAGGAATCCGAGTTTAACGCTACTCGCCTCCCGGCTATAGAAGGCTTTCACTGTGCCCGACTCTTTTTAGTGGGGTGAACCCCTGGAAGAAGAGACCTCTTCAGACCGAACTCTCTTGATGGTACTACCATCTGTTGCCTTGGCGTATTCTAAGTAAGGCTTTCACCCTAGAATAGCCGTTGGCTATCGCTTGCTTGAAGCGACGACGTTCCCTCGAAGTGAAGGTTACATAGCCTGGATCTGGGTTGGCTATGTAAGCAGCGGCGTCAGAGTTGACAGAAAGGGGGGCTCCTCCGAAACTTCGCTGCAGACTTCCTGTAGAGCTGGCCAAAATTTGAGTTTACTTGTCCGTGCAGGACCTCGGTGTCCATTAACAAAGTATTTGCTTGTAATTCAGGCGGTGAAGTGGTGAGCGACTCACTCAAGGTTAGCCCCTCAGTTTGAGCATTTAGAGCTGCATCGCACTCATTATTTTTTTTTGTAAAATCCATAAAAGGTTGTTTAATAACGGGAAGGAAGATCAACTGTGTCAGAGCACCGTTAACACAGAGGGTCTAGATAAAACTGGAGGGCGACAGGTATCCAGAGTCCGCATATTAGTGGTTAGATGCCCTCTAACCATTCATCCATCGGCATATGCTGTTCCACCTTGGATTAGCGGTTTTGTTATCGGTCGGATGAACGCGGCTACAGAGTTGGCACTGGCATAAGCCAGAGTACACTCTGTAGCATTTCACCCAACCACTAGGAAATGTTTCTTTTCCTCGCATAATTGTTTTGGCCAGGATGGAAGCAGAGACATGACAATACAACCATACATGTTAACGGAGGCCACCACGAGGAGGTAATAATCACACTTTCTGACTACTCAATAGTTACGGCAAGTGTATACAAAATACTTCATGTTAGTCCCCCTGTTGAGCAGCAGACTGACCTCCTCGGAAGAACTAATGTCATTGAGTTTACGGCAAGCGGGCAAAAAAGGAGAGAAGGCACCACAGGAAAACCCTTGTGAGATGCTACGCAGTTTATGTGGAAAAATCATGGATCTTGTTGGCATGATGCAAAATAAGAGGCACGACAACCCGGCAATGAAAACGATTGCCAAAAAAATTCATGCGCTACACAAATCAACAGTCTTCTGCTGCGGGGTCAGGGTGACAGCACCCAAAGTAAAGGACAAAGCCACGAGCCCACTACCATTACCTCAGAATAATATCCCTTCAAAAAGAGGCAATTTAAGCCCTACTCCACCTAAAAAGAGTAAAAAGTGCAAGTGCAACGCCAAAGCAGCAGCAAAAGGACGCAACTAAGCCTCTATCTAGAGTAAGCGCACCAAAGGCTGATCATAAAGCAGTCGAGTCCCCATACAAACTTTCCAAAACTCAATGGAAGGTGGTAAGGAAAAAATCTTAAAAAAGAAAGCCAACTTCAAGAGCCGACGCACTAATTTTAAAGAATAGCGGTGATCTATCGTATGCTGACATACTCAAAATTGTTAGGAGTGACCCCTCGCTTCAGGAGATTGATGACAGAGTCAAAGGAATTTGAAAAACGACGAATGGAGAGTTCCTCTTCAAAATGGGTAAGGCGGCAGACCCAGTAAAGGAGTCTCTCTAAAAGGCAATATCAAATGTTCTTGGAGAAAGTGACAACGATAAATCGGTCACAGAAATGGCGTCAGTGTCGATCAAAAATATTGACGAGATCCCCACTATCCAAGACGTAAATACAGCCGTAAATCGTAAGAAGTTACTTGCACAATAGGACGCTCAACTACGAAACTGCTACAGAAATGGAAAGCCTCAAGGCTCAGTCCTTGGCTCGTTGCTCTGGAACATAATGTATGAAGGTATCTTGAGAGTTCAGCTCAAGCAATGCTTCGCTTTGTCTGAAAGTTTGTAACGCATTAAAGGAGACGTCGTAGACCCCATAAAGTATATATATTCTTGATCAGCTCGACGAGACGAATCGATCTAGCCATGTCCGTCTGTCCATCCGTCTGTCTGTCTGTATATTTCTAGGCATCTTTTTTGTTGAAGATATAAAGATATTAAGCTGAAATTTGGAACTTAAGCTTTTCTCGGCAACGACTATTATGAGTTCGAGAATTAGAGTGCCACGCCTATTTTTAGGTATAGCCCCCATACAAACTTTCCGTTTTTTCCGATTTTTGTATAAAAATTGTAATTATTTATGAATGTATTCGCTCCCAATTGTGTAAAAACATTTCTTTTGTCATCCAGTGTTAAAACCAAGATGACACGCCCCCTTTAGGCATAGCCCCCATATAAACTTTCCGTTTTTCCGATTTTTGTATGAAAATAGTTATTATTTATGCATATATTCACTCCAATTTGGCTAAAAACACTTCTAATGTCATCCAATGTCAAATCAGATGTGCCACGCCCATTTTTTTGGCATAGCCCCCATACAAAATTTCCGCCCATTTTCGAATTTTTGTATGAAAATGGATATTATTTATTCATGAATTTCTGTATTTTTTAGCTCAAAATTTTAAATTAATATTGTGTGTAAACTTGGGTGACCACTGATGATTACTCATAAACTCTTTTAAGATTCGTGTGGCGGGTATTTAAGCTTCGGTTCTACCGAAGTTAACGTTTTTTCTTGTTTTAAACTCAAATCTGTACACTCATCTCTTTCGTACCCCTTTGTACTATTACTTAAGACTCCTTTGTAATACCTAATATTTTATTTTATACATATATTCGAAAAAAAAAGAAATAAAACACATACACACTTACACACATACATGTTATACATGTTGAACGTTGCAAAGTGCGGTTGTTGGCCGCGTCGGCTATCCATTTTTTGTCCAGGTAAACTGGTCTAAGGGCGTCGGCAGGCGGGAATTGTGCGTGGGGAACGTTGCTCAAATGTCGCGTTAGTTGTGGCGTAGGTAGGCGGGTTTCTGTCCGCGATCGTTTATTAAAACTTGCAAATCTGTTTGTTTTGTCCGGTGGCTCCATAGGCGAGACTGAGTGCGTGTGTCGTCTCGAGTGTGGCCTGGCGCCTTGTGGTGTCAAACACGTGTCTGTCTGAAATGGCAGTGCATACTCGTATGCGATGCATCGGTTTTGCGATACTGTTTTCAATACATACCGGGGTGCGAGTATTCGGGCGTTTTCGAACTAAGGGCTCCGCCATACAGACAAATTTATTTGTTTGTATTTGTTGCTGAGCTCCATCTTAAAAGTTGCACTTAATTAATGTGTAGGTTACATTTACATTGTTGTATGCAACCAATAGCAAAAATTAAGCTGGGAGCAAATCAGCTGTTGCGCTTTCTAGACTAGTCTACTTTAGTGTTGCCACAGTGTTGCCATACTGTTGGGCTATATCAGGCGGGTATTGCACGGTGCAATTGATCTTAGAACTTAAGAACGTTCAAATATGGGTGACAAACATTAAAACACCCATTAACATCAGCACCGAAGGTGGGTAGATCACCAACGAGATCTATAGCAGCAGCTTTAGAGAATATCGCCCCAAGGAGCGACTAGGAGAGTCTAGATGGTGTACTTGGCGAACTAGGTAGGAACGTTGCCGAGCTAATAGAAGCGTTTAGCAGTCAGCGCCATATTAACCAGGCAATGAGAGACAAGCTCTCTATGATTTCAAAGCTACACCTTAAGGCAACGGAGGAGAGCTCAAAGCTAAGAAGGACGCCCATACAAACGCCGGCTATCTGTACTCCAAAGCATAGCAGAGAGCCCAAAGAGAAGCCGAGAAGGACCCCACCAAAGAAATTGAGGTTGGGTGTAACGCCTTCGGTGGACATCCAGCCGCGCTTAGTAACGGAGACGCCGAAGTTACTCAGGAAGCCAACTTCTAGCAAGGAAAAATGGCAGCAGGTGGGTCCCAAGGCGAAAAAGAAGAGGGCTCCCTCAAGTAGAATGAGACCAGATGCCATTATCATTGAAAAGACGGGCAATAAGACTTATAGCGAAATTCTACAAATGGTTAAGCGAGATGATCGACTCCATACAGTAGGTGAAAACGTGTCGAGGATCAGAAGAACCCTGAAGGGAAAGATTCTTCTAGAACTTAACGGGTACATGAAGGACAACACTCAACAATTGAAGGCCGAAGTGAGTCTCGCACTTTCTGACCTTGCGACGGTGCGTGCAGTTACACAGGAGTCTCAGGTCGAAATCAGAAATCTGGATGACGTGACAACAATTGATGAGGTGGTTGCATCCGTTCAAACGCTTGTCGGACCAGATACCGAGATAAGCGATAGCTACGTGAAGCATGTTAGACCAGGGTATTCGGGTACACAAACCGCATTACAAAGTCTACCTGCGAGGACTGCGAAAGCTCTCGTGGATGCTGGAAAAATAAATATTGGCTGGTCCGTGTGCAGGATTGTGCAGCGAGTGGTCTCCAAGAGATGCTTTAGATGCTTAGAGTTCGGACACGTTGCTCTAGCCTGCAAGAACGAGGTAGACAGAAGATAGAGAAAGGTGCCAAACAAAAGTATTAGGTTTATACAGCTAAACCTAAATCATTGTGCAGATGACCAAGACCTTTTGCATCAAACAATGCGAGAAGCGAAGGCGGACTTAGCCATCCTAAGCGAGCCCTATAGAGGCATAAGTGCGGGTGTTTGGAGAGCAGATGCAACCGGCAAAGCAGCGCTTTTTTCGTGTGGAGCAGAACCAAAAAATATGTCCTCGGTGCGCTCTGCAACCTACTTTGTAAGGGCAAAATTTGATGAATTGTGGTTCTACAGCTATTACTTTCCACCTAGTATCAGTCTTCAGGAGTACGGCGACGTACTTGACGAACTTGTAGACGATGCTCAAATTCACCATCCGTACATCATTGCTGGTGACTTTAATGCGTGGGTAGTTGAGTGGGGTAGCGCTGCTACGAACACGAGAGGGAGGATCCTGCTGGACGCACTTGCGACGCTCGACGTAGCCGTAGTGAACACTGGGTCTGCACACACCTTTAGCAGAGGAGGAATAGGCTCTGTGATAGACGTGACCTTTGCTACCGCATCGATCTTTAATAAGATCACATGGTCTCTGAGCGATATGTATACCGCAAGTGATTACCAAGCCATAATCTGCGACCTAAACACCCATAACGAGCGTCAACCCAGAAGTCGTAGAAACCATGAAGTGAGATATAAGTTGGATACATTGGACCCGTTTACATTTCAAGCGGTACTTCCAATGGTCGAACTTGCAGATAATGCGTAATTAGACACCGAGAACATAGTGCAATCTATGCAGTTAGCATGCAATATTAGTATGCAGCGAAGGAGGAACTGCATTCATTTTCACGAATTAGTGTACTGGTGGAACCCGGAGCTTGCCAACGCACGTCTAGATTGCATCCATGCTAGGAGGCTCTTCCAGAGAGCTCGGGGCTCAGACGCGTACCACCATCTACGTATTCAATTCTTAGAGAAACGGCGTGTGCTAAAAAAGGTCATTAAGAATAGCAAACGAAGGTGCTTCTTAAAACTTTGCGATGAGGCTGAAAGTGATCCGTGGGGTAAAGCCTACAAAGTTGTCTTCAAAAAACTGAGGACGTCCAAAGATGCCCTACCCACGGACCACCAAGAGATGGCGCAAATTGTACGCACGTTATTCCCGCCAAAGCAGGCTAGCTCTCCTCTACGAGATGGAGGGACTTAAAGAGCATCAGGGAGGATCATATCTAAGAGGATTAAAGATTCTATTCTCCAAGCTGGCGGACTATCAGCATGCAGTTTGGTTTCACAAAGGCCAGGAGTACAATTGACGCTATCGCAGCTGCAACGCAGATAGCTCAAAAGGCCATCGAGGGTACAAGGATGCAGGGTGGCACAAAAAAATACTGCCTAGTCGTCACTCTGGACGTAAAAAACGCGTTTAACTCCGCAAATTGGGGAGCAATAATGGCAGCATTATACAACTTCGGTGTTCCAGGTTATCTGAGAAACATAGCTCGCAGTTATTTCGAGGACCGTGTCTTACTATATGTCACTGAAAGTGGGGTTAAGGAGTATGGTGTTACTGCCGGTGTACCTCAGGTACGTTACGGTGTTCTGAGACTACAGCAACCAGATGGCGTACGGACAATTGGTTTTGCTGACGACATTGCTATAGTGGCGGTAGCAAAAAATCCAAGGTCTGACGGCATTGTTATAGCGTGACAGTTAGTCGCATCCAAGAATGGCTCAGGACAGTCGGGCTACAGCTGGCTGAGCATAAGAAGGAGGTGCTCCTCATATCAAGCCGAAAAAAGTGGAGCAAGCGACTGTTACTTTCGGAAACAGCACAATTCTTTAGAAGCGCTCGATTATGCAGCTAGGTAAAGTCCTCGATTCGAGGCTCAGTTACAGAGAGCATATGGAGCATGCGATTTCAAAGGCATCCGGCTAAGTCAGATCACTTAACACCAGAGGACTAAAACAAGGACGATGGTCACTGCTTCATAGTGTTGTTACATCCATAATGCTCTTCGGTGCACCAATATGGGCGGATGCAATGAAGACCGCAACCTACAGGAAAGGTCTCGAAGCAACCAGATTCGGAGCTCTTCGAATATGCAGTGCTTTTTGAACTGTGTCCTAGGACGTTGCGTTGCTGATAGCTAGAATGATTCCTTTAGACATATTGGCGGCAAAGTCCGCGTTAATCTATAAAACGCAACGCGAGACTCTACAGCTTCTTTCACAACGTCGGAAGCAAGCAAGAGAGCAGAGTTTGGTTGAGTGGCAGGCACGATGATCTCGTGCAGAAAAAGAGCGGTGGCCATTCCGCCTCATCCCAGACGTGAAGCAATGGATGAGCAGAGCACATGGCGAAGTTAATTTCTACCTCACACAGGTTTTGAGTGGGCATGGTTGTTTTCGAAGCTACCTACACAGGTTTCGACACGAGAACCCCGGGTTGGGGTAGAACAGGCCCAGGGTTACGGATGAATGGAGAGGGGGAACATAGACAACATAGTACACACGGTAACAATAAAGAAATAAAAAAAAAAAACAAAATAAACATATGAAACATAGAAACATAGAAACATAGAAACATAGAAACATAGAAACATAGAAACATAGAAACATAGAAACATAGAAACATAGAAACATAGAAACATAGAAACATAGAAACATAGAAACATAGAAACATAGAAACATAGAAACATAGAAACATAGAAACATAGAAACATAGAAACATAGAAACATAGAAACATAGAAACACAGAAACATAGAAACATAGAAACATAGAAACATAGAAACATAGAAACATAGAAACATAGAAACATAGAAACATAGAAACATAGAAACATAGAAACATAGAAACATAGAAACATAGAAACATAGAAACATAGAAACATAGAAACATAGAAACATAGAAACATAGAAACATAGAAACATAGAAACATAGAAACATAGAAACATAGAAACATAGAAACATAGAAACATAGAAACATAGAAACATAGAAACATAGAAACATAGAAACATAGAAACATAGAAACATAGAAACATAGAAACATAGAAACATAGAAACATAGAAACATAGAAACATAGAAACATAGAAACATAGAAACATAGAAACATAGAAACATAGAAACATAGAAACATAGAAACATAGAAACATAGAAACATAGAAACATAGAAACATAGAAACATAGAAACATAGAAACATAGAAACATAGAAACATAGAAACATAGAAACATGGAAGACATGAAAACATGAAAACATGAAAACATGAAAACATGAAAAACATGAAAGCATGAAAACATGAAATCATGAAAACATGAATACATGTAAAAATGAAAACATGAAAACATGAAAACGTGAAAACATGAAAACATGAAAACATGGAATCATGGAAACATACAAACATACAGCCATACAAATATACAGGCATACATGCATGGTACCAAGTAGTTCTGTGTTTTTTAGCACCATCCCGCAATATGTATGTATATATATGCATCTTAAATTTTACTTGTGGCAATGTATGAACTTGTTTAAATGCAAACAAACTGTTGATCAATAAGTGGCTTTGGTAAAATTTGGAGAAGGGACTTAGACACAAAAAGGGGTAAAATTTTAACCAAAGGACAGAATAATCAACATTTTCTTGAAAAAAAATAGAAAATGGTTGCTGACTTTGCATTGGGGCTTTAGTCTCATAAATAATGCCTAATTTTATACAACAATTCGAAAATTGGCGGTAGGCTTGTATGGGGGCTTTAGCTAAAAATGGGCGTGGCACCTTGGATTTGACATTGGATGACATAAAAAGTACTTTTACCCAACTTGGAGTGACTACATTCATATATGATAGCTATTTTCATACAAAAAATCAGAAAAAACGGTAAGTTTGTATGGAGGCTTTACCTTAAAATGGGCGTGGCACTGTGATTTTAACACTTCAACTGCTTAGGACTGAGAAAAGCTTAAATTCCGAGTTTCAGGTCAATATCTTTAAAACTAAGCGAATGAATCGCATACATACAGACAAACAAATGGACAGACAGACAGACGGACATGGCTAGATCGACTCGTCTCGTCGTGCTGATCAAAAATATATATACTTTATGGGGTCTCCGATGCCTCCTTTAATGCGTTACAAACTTTCCGACAAACTAATAATACCCTTCACACTATGTGTGGCGGGTATAATAAAAACATACAAACTTACGTCATTTTACGAAACTAATCGTGTAAAGCATAAACAAATCAATTCGATAGACAAGATTTTGGCTTTTCGCTTTTATCTCACTTGACAATTGAATTTAGAATAAATTATCAACATCAACACGTCATGCAACGTAGAGATAATTTCTGATCTTGAGCGTCACTGTTTCTTGGAAAACATTTTTAGTTTCAAACATTTATTTATAGTTCTTTTTTTTTAGAACCACCGATTGTAACGCAAGCGCTCTTCATGTCTAGACTAAGAAACTCATATTTGTGATAAGCCAAAAAGAAAAAAAAAACTAACAAATGTTATTTTAATTTCAAACTCGCATGCTTGACCTTAAATTCCGTTCATTGTCGTCTGACCGTAACGTCTTATCTTGCATGCCTACAAAAATATTGCAAAACAACTAAAAAAAATCTTATTTTAATAAAAATAATGAATAAGCGCAAATACCGTATTTTGAATATTTTTCTATTACCGGAATATAGCGTAACACGTGGTTTTGTTCGCATATAAATTTGAATCTGGGTGGACCACGTAGTCTTTTACCTGCAACGAAGCGACATCCGAATGAGTACATACTCGTATTTCCCTACATGACTACTGTACTAAGTGCCGCAGCTTGATTGAGCAACCTTAAGCAATCCATCGCGTTTTCCCAAGAGTTTTAATCAGTCATTTAGTTGCCACCTTTTCTGTAAAAAGACAGCCCAGGTGCACATTCCCACAATAGCGGTAAATTAATTTTTAATTGTATGAGAATCTGAAAGTGGGTCTCTTTAAAAAACAAAAAAAAGTTACACAGAATGAGTCAAACGTCTGAAATATTGACCAATGCTGAGTTTTTCTCGTTTGACTCGAGTTTTTCTCCTCATTTAGCTACATCCCATTTAAGCATGCAGCCGTAATCTTCCATCATATTGTTGTCCCTCGTTCCCCTCAACCATACTAACATACTATAAACATCTCACTCTGGGTTCAGATTCAGCAGGAAATAATACATTTGAATTCACTCAAAAATATTTGAAAATTACTCAGCATTACGATTAATTTTAATTCTTACCTATTTGTATTACTTTTGGATGCATTTAAAGAGTTTTTATTGCAAATAATTAAAGGTAAAAATTAAAAAAAAAAAAAAAGTTTAATTCTAATAAATATATTATTTCTGGTGGATTCAGTTTAGGTTATCATGTTCTCATGCTTTTGTATTTTGAATAGATGTAGCTAGGCGCATATTTTTTGTTTACCTTAAATCTTTTCGCAAATTTTAATAAAGCTTTGAATGTGAACTTGTAAATAGTACAAAAAATTTGTGCGTTTTTCTGTCTAAAGCTTATATTAAACTGGGCATTAAACAGATATCTGAAGCGAAAGTTTTAAATATTTTTAGAGTACTTGACCTATGGAAAATATAGTAGATGTAGCATAGCAATTGTTTAAGTAAGTCTGATAAAAATTGTGTAAATCTTACCATAAATATTTTACGTTCGAATGAAAATGAATGAGAAGCAGAAATATAAACTATCTGATTGTACTATACATAGCAGTATGGTATGTACGTTTAAATGTGTATGTACCTATGTATACTATAGATGTTCCTATGTATCTGACTAGTTATTGGACTCGAGCGCGTCATATCGATATTGTACGAGTTTATTGATAGATGTTCGATTCCAGTAACTTCAAACTGATTTAAACTGTGTCAGAACTTAAGTGGTTGCCTATAATGTGCTCTTACGCTGAAGTGTTATGTCGTCGTTTTCGTCGTATTCGTTGTCGTCTCATTGAGTTTTGTGCGTTATAAGAGTATATGGACTGTCCAATACAATAAAGATATCATAATTTAATTAATACATACGTGATACGTTTAAGTATACAATAAAATATCTTTGATATCTGCTTATGGGTAGAAGGCAGAAGCTTCGAAATAGTGGAATTCAAACTGCGCAAAATATTCTAAACTTCAACAAATTAATTTTAACGTTTTTATACCCGTTACACATAGTGTAAACGGGTATATTCAGTATGTCCGAAAGTTTGTAACACATATTCTTGATCAGCTCAATGAGACGAATCGATTTAGCCATGTCCGAATGTCTGTCTGTCCGTCTGTCTGTCTGTTGCAAGGTGATTTATTCGCTTTATAAGCTTTTCTCGGTCTGTTTGTTAAAATTAGTATGCCACGCCTACTCTAAGGTGTATGAAAAAAAGATATTATTTATGCATGTATTCACTCCAACTTGGGTTAAAACACTTCTTATGTCATCCAATGACAAAACCTGGGTGCCTTGCCCATTTTTAGGTGTAGCCCCATACAAATTTACCGCCCATTTCTTGAATTTTTGTGTGAAAATAGGTATTATTTATGCATGTATTTACTCCAAATTGGGTAAAAATACTTCTTGTGTCAATCAATGACAAAACCAAGTTGCCACGCCATTTTACGTTATAGCCCTCATACAAACTAAACGCTCATTAAAATTTTTTTTTATAAAAATGGGTTTTTTTCACTTCAAATTGGGTAAAAACACACCTAATATCGTCCCAAGTAGACTTCACCGATATGATATGGATCGGGCCACTACAACGAATAGCCCTATTCTAACATACTTCCATGATATTTTCGTGAAAATTACACAGCCCTGCAAATTCCCATTTTTTAGATGCGAATAACATGAGACCTAGTGTTTCCGAAGGGAATTTTCGTGCTGAACACGAATCTGGTTTTCGAGATAAAGGTAATTGAAAACCCTAAAAATAGCGTTTTTGGCCATTTTTAAAAAATTGTAGATTAGAATCCTGAAGTGCTACGATCTCCGTTATTGTCTGTAATTGAAGGTTGAACTTTGCTGTTTGAAATGAGCCCTATTATTCGCACGCACCCTTAGAGTAGGGGGTCCACTTATGTTAAGGGGGGTTGGAAAAAAAGAACATAGTAACTTATTTACACCCAAAGTTAAGAAATACTTGAAGAAGCAGTGTTCCTATGGGTATTCAATGTCGCTGATTACAAATCTGCCGTCAGATTTCAAATATTCAAACACTAGGTCCCATCTTATTCGCAAAACTGATGCAGGGTTTTCCATTTCGGGCTTCCGAAAGTATGCAGCCCTGCGCTGACAACCGTTTGACATAGCTGTAAACCAAAGCGTCATATCGTTAGTTGAATATCTGCCATTTCGAGCATTACGAACGGATTTTGGTCGTCATGGACGACTATGTGAACACCCAAAATTTCCGTATATGGGGCTCAGAAAATACACACGTGCTTGTTGAGAGGCCATTGCATCCACCAAAAGTCACTGTTTGGTGCGCATTATGGTCTGGTGGAGTCATCGCCCCATATGTGCCGAAAAGTCCTCGAAAATTACCTGTTCCGGATCAAGGTGTGCGAGGAAGCCCTAGGTGGACATTTGAATGATGTTGTATTTCACATAATGGCATAAACCAAACTTTAATTTGAAATAAAAGTTTCATCGAAATTCGAATTCTAAGTGTGTTTTATTTCAATTTACTTTCGGAATTTAAAGTTGGAAAGCCCTATACATTCGAACATGAGACAACGTAATTATAATTTTGTATATAAAGGGTTGTTAAATTTCAAGGGCCGATGTTGAATGTGAACCACACCTTAACGTCAAGTTTTTTCCTGCATTTCTTTTGACATTTCTCAACTTCAGATTAACTCAATTTGAACCATGGAAAGATACACAATCGAGCAACGCGTTAAAGTTATTCAGGCCTATTATGAAAATGGGCGTTCAAATCAAAATGCATATCGTGCACTTCGTGATTTTTTCGGTCAATTTAATCGTCCAAATGTGCGTACAACGGAAAAATCGTGCAAAAATTTGAGCAAACCGGGTCTGTAGGAGATGTAAAAACACCAGTGCATGCTCGTACAGCTCGTACTGCAGAAAATATTGCTGCTGTTCGCGATAGTGTGGCTGAAGAGCCGTCCACCTCAACTCGTCGTCGTGCCCAACAATTGCACCTCTTACGCTCGTCGTTGATGAATATTATGCATAAAGACTTGCATTTACACGCTTACAAGATTTAATTGACTCAAGAACTAAAGCCTCTTGACCATTTCAAGCGTCGTCAATGGTCAGAATGGATGTGGACGATATGTGGTTTCAACAGGACGGTGCCACTTGCCAAATTTGATAGCCGAATAATCTCACGTCGCGGCGATATCAACTTTCCGCCAAGATCATGTGATTTGACACCCTTGGACTTCTTTCTTTGGGGTTATTTGAAAGAAAAGGTGTACGCCAATAAGCCAACAACAATTCAAGAGCTAAAGCATGAGATAATTCGGCACATTAACGACATTGTACCTCAATTATGCCTCAGCGTCATCGAAAATTTAAACCATCGGATGGACGTGTGCCGCCGAAACCGTGGCGGCCATTTGGCCGATATTTTGTTCCATACATAATTGAGTCATACCAATATATCATAATAAAAAGAAATGTCAATAATTTCCTTAATAATTCGTGTTTTATTCAAAATCAACATCGGCCCTTGAAATTTAACCACCCTTTATAATTACTTAAATAAAACAAAGAACGACATAGACGATATCATTAATTTACTAATACAATTTTGGTATTATAATATTGTAATTTTTTGAGAGTACTAAGTTCCGCAGCCAAAGTTAATAAATTATGCTAATGTATGAGACTGGATCTATTCCTCACTTTTGTGTTTCGGGCGTCCGATTGCGACTTATTCTAAATAGTCCGTTTAATGTTTCATTATGTTAATTTTTTTACTTACCCTATTTTGGGGTAGCTCTTGTTTAAATCTCTTCAAAATTTTTGATTATTTGTACGAAAGCTTGTTTGTTCCTTAGTTTCTTAAAATTTTCAAATGCAACGCGATCTCATACACCTCTGGGTAAAACAAGCTTTTCGGTTCAGTTTGAAGAATTTAGCTATGAAACGAAGTTATAAGTAAAACTTAACGTAAAAAGGAACACAATTTAAGGTTTTATATATTTTTTAAGAACTTTAACAGTTAACTAACTTTTAAAATGGTACTTATATCGGTTCATACACCTAATCCGAAAAAACAACTTTGCTGTTAATCTACTTTGCTTTACATCTTTTCAGCGTCAATCGTCTTAGGTTTTAACCTTTTCAACACATATCATGAAAACAGCAATCAAAATCAAAAAACCCACAAAAAAAATAAAATAACCAAAACGCATGTAAAAATTTTTGCAGGCAGCGCCAGGTTCAACAGAAATACACGAAATTATCAACTATGCTCGATTTTATTCTAATGAAGGAAAAAACGTTAACTTTTCTTGAATCGAAGCTTAAATACCAGCCACACGATACTTGGAATAGTTTATTTATGATCATCAGTGGCTTAGGTAAAATTTGGAGAGAGGAGGGGTCCATACAACCAAAGTTTAGACACAATAATAAAACTTTTCTTTAAAAAAAAATTTGAAAATGGAAGGTGAGTTTGTATGGTGGTGTACAAATATTTCTATTTTCATACAAAAATTTACAAAATGGGAGGTAAGATCATATGGGGGCTATACCAAAATATGGACGTGTTACCTTGGTTTTAACATTAGAAGTGTTTTTTACCCAATTTGTAGTAAATACATTAATAAATAATAACTCTTTTCATACTAAAATTCGAGAAACAAAATAATAAGTTTTTATGGGGCTATACCTAAAAATGGGCGTGGCACAGACAGTCGGACGGACAGACAGACGGACATGCCTAGATCGAATCATCTCGTCGTGCTGATCAAGAATATATGTATATACTTTATAGGGGCTACGATGTCTCTTTTAATGTGTTTCAAACATTCCGACAAACTGAATATACCCTTCACAATCAGAGCGATTGTTTTTACTAACTGCAGTTTCAACCGTACACGCGCTTACTCGACATACTGTATTGGATTGTTTTGATCCAAAGTGTGGTTTTTTATTAATCTTAATGCAAAAACCATTCATAAAACAGGTCGACAAAAAATGAGCTTTTTATTCAAGCATCAGACTAATCTTGTCTTATAGATTTTTCATCGCTGAATGCAAATCTGACCTTCAAAATTTTACATCACGTCGAGGCTTTGAGAAAAATGTGTTTAAATACTCAAAAAACAATGTTTTTTTTCATATAAAGCTGATAAACGTGAGGAAGTTGTGCTACATTTTAATTCGCGATTGATTCTTTGTTTTCTCGAACCTGCTCTTTTAACTGAAGGTTTCAGCTTCAATTAAACCCTAATTCTGAAGTTTTGTAGCTCCTCAGGTTCATCTGCTTTATATTATCCAAAAAAGTATTTTTTGAGTTTTTAAACATTTTAATGGCCAGATTCGCATCCAGCGATAAAAATTCTATTAGATAAGCCAATTCTGATACTTTTATCAATTTCGGTGTCGACCTGTGTAGTTGGTCCTTCCATATAAGTTTCAAAAGTTTTCGATAAAAATTATTTTGAATTTGTAGAATTCGATCTGTGATTAAGAGTATTAATGAAAATATATGACTATAAAGCGAAAGACCGATAAAATTAGACAGAGAAAAACCTTTTAAGCACTTATAGTAATAAAATAAAGTCTGTAATTACCTGTTAGTATTCCTGATAGGTAATTCAGACTTAAATACCACCTATCTAGGATAGTCTTTGAAGGTATAAATTGTTCAGAGACGAGGAATCGTGTTGCTGTCTTAGCGTTAACGAGGCTTCCACTGAAACACTGCATACAATACAGATCTGACCTTGACCAAACTTGAATTGTAAGCGTTGGTTGGTGAGAAAAACAAAATTGAATTCCGATATCAGCTGAATGTCATAAAAACAAAGCTAAAAAAATGTATCACAAATCGATTTACCTCGTCGTATCGATGAAGAATAAAAAAACTTTGGACAGCGATCCGACACTTTACCGTGAATTTTCTAACTTTATATTCCATGTCCTTCTATAATCGATTGCCATATACACTCTTGATATTAAGACTTTTCAGATTATGCTCAGAGTGACTCTTCATTTCTAACAAATTGATAATTAACATTGTGCAAACCGCAGAAGATTTAAAATTTTTTTTTTTAGTTTTAAGAATATAGAGGGGAGCCAGCTCCTACATAACCGGGGGACTAACATGTCGTTGTATTGCAACTATTATCTCCATCGCGTTGGCTCCTGAAAACAGGTTTTCAGAAAGATCTAGAATCTACTGACAGCCTGGCTAAAATAGTCTTGCGGGGATATGTGCTGATGTTTGGAGGACCATGACCACTTCAGTGTATCTCGAAGTGCTCATGTTCATCCTGATAACAACACTTGTCCTTTCCTCCCATGGGGCCGGATCAAGATGTGACGTGAACCGTGCCGATGATCAACCTGGCTGGGGGCCCCCAAATAGCACAGTCGCTATATAAAGACTTTACCTGTATATAGCGGATCTCCGTGCAGGCGGACCGATTTTCTCCGAATTAACAAATTCTCATGGAAAAAGCTAACAATAATAACAACATAAAACTACAGAGGGAATGCTCCGCGACACAAGCTGATAGTCAGCTTGAGGAAGCGCGACTGGACTATGTCCGTCCGCAGCAAGCACGTGCACAAGCCCGCGCAAATACAACACCCAGTGTACGGCCAAGGCCTACTCCAAGGCTGAGTACCAAGGACACGGGCGTCCAACGAGGCGTACAACGGCAGGCGGAGCGTGGACCTCCCGTAGAACGCAGACCAGGCGGCAGCCAGGTAGCCCCTCCACCAACTCGAGAGGGAAACACGACCTCATCAAAGAGCCCCTTCCTCCCACCACTTGGAGCACCAGGAGGAGGCGTACAACGGCAGGCGGAGCGTGGACCTCCCGTAGAACGCAGACCAGGCGGCAGCCAGGTAGCCCCTCCACCAACTCGAGAGGGAAACACGTCCTCATCAAAGAGGCCCTACCTCCCACCACTTGGACCACCAGGAGGCCTGGATGATCGACACCGCCGAGGACTAAGTTGGGCGGGAGTGAAATGGTACCTGCGGTATTTCGAGCAGGGCATGCCAAAGCAGGAGGCCAAGGCGAAAGCCTTGAGCCATAAGACCGTGCAGGAGCCAAGACCGGCCACAAAACAGCTAATAAGACGCTCACAGAGGAGCAAGACAGCTCTGCAGCGGATCTGGAGATGAGGAGGACTCGGGAAAATCCCGCACCTACCACATCCACCGTAACAAAGGAAGTGAGCTATGCCGCAGTTGTGAAAACCACAAATTACCCACAGGTGTTACTTTCACCGGAAGACCTGACGGAACTGGAGGATCTCATTCTCTTTATAGTTAAACAGGGCTGGAACCACAAAATCAGGTTTGATGCCGTGCACTTTCCTGCTCTACTTCAGACTGCGCCGATGAGATCACGACAGAATGGCTGCTGAACCACGTTCCGAATTTCAAGGACTGGAAAGGCCCAATCCTCACCACACTCACCGACCCTTTTAAATCTCCTGGAGTAAACGGGATCTTTCCTGCTCTACTACAATATGGGGGTAGGGAATTAATCCATAGAATTCAAAGATTTATGACCAGTAACTTGGCAACATGCCATGTCCCAACCCAGTGGAGAAGGGCCAGGTTGTCTTTATCCCCAAGGCACACAGATGATATAATTCGAAGATGCACTAAGGTTCTGTTTGTATGCAGGAAACTAGCAGGAAAATCCTGGGGATGCAAACACAGTACCATGCTATGGCTATACAACATGGTAGTCAAACCCATACTCCTATATAGGGTAATTGCGTGGGGTGTTAGGTCGAACCAACTAACGACCAAAAGGAAACTTGAGTCAGTACAGCGACTAGCATGCATAGGCATCACAGGGGCGATACGTACCTGTCCTACAGCAGCACTTAAGCACTTCTAGACCTGACACCACTAGACATAGAAGTGAACCTAAGGATGAGAAGCACACTCATCCGCATATTGATAAATGGAGACAAAACTGCATCTACCTTCTGCAAGAAACACCTGTCAACGTGGAGGGGAGTGTCTCAACTTTTGTCAATGCCAATGGACATTATAACCAAAAGATACAACATTGACAAAGACTTTACCATCAGATGGTCAAGTAAGAAGACTTAGACATCTGACAACGCTTACAATATAAAACCACACACCATCAAGTGGTATACAGACGGTTCACTCACCGACGAAGGCGCCGGGTTGGGTGTTGCTGGCCTAAGAACTAAACAATGGGAATCCCTGGGCAGATACACTAGCATCTTCCAAGCAGAGATCTGTGCGATAATTCCCTGCGCGCAGATCAATACTGGCAGGAACTATAATAACTGCGATATAGCAATACTGTTAGACAGTCAGGCAGCTCTTAAGGCGCTACTGTCAGACACAGTAAAATCTAAACTACTACAAGAGGCTAAAACCACCTTAAATGTACTAGGACAAAACAACAGGGTTCAACTATTGTGGGTACCAGGACATACAAACATCCCAGGCAACGAGCAAGCAGACTCTCTAGCCAGGAAAGGGGCTGCAACTCTCTATTAGGCCCAGAACTGTATTGTCCCGTTGGAAGCCACAAACTTAATGAGACAATACGTAATGATAGAAAACGTTCCAGGGAGGAACACTGGATTCAGGCAGGGCATGCGACAAGACAAGTTGTTAATAGAGGGATTCAACTCTAAGGTTACCAAAGCATTGGTTACGCTGGATAGAACTCAGCTAAGGATCATGAAGGGCTCTTAACAGGTCACTGCAGACTTAGAAAACACCCATATGTAATAGGTGGAGCAAGCTCCCCTGAGTGCCGATTCTGTGGTAGAATGGAGGAAACACCTATCCATATTCTATCAGAATGTTCAGCTACGTCCAGAAATAGAATGTCATTGTTACGAGGTCACACACTCTTTTTAGAGCAGGTTAGGAAAACCAAACCTATAAAAATGATTAGATTCATACAAAGAATAGGGCTAGAATCAGTAATTAAGCCAGTAAGAGTGTACAATATACCTCTATAGGTAGCAGTACAATCACTCCCTAAAGTATTAATAATAAGAACATAGAGGATTTCTATGGGCTGTGAAGCGGTTCGCGGCATCACGAGAATTTATTATCTCAAAACTTCGAGCAGATTTACCGGTGTATACGAGATTCCAACCACACCTCATGGCATTCTATAAAGCAAACATTGGAAACCACAACAATTTATGGTCAGTGTATGTAGACTTATTTCGTACACGCCGTGAATATGTACATTTTGCAGACGAACACGCATGCGAGTACATCTGTGTAGTAGGAAAATCAGTTTCAGGGTACGTCAATGTCAAAGAAACTTGACGATGTCTTTATCGATATTTTGTGAAAAATTCAATGAAACCGAAAAAAAGCTTTTGTTTTTACACTATTTAGTTATAAGCAAGTTTAAACTTAAAATTTAATAACTTAATTAAATATCAAGTATCGCATGGACATTAAAATAAAAATTATAATTATATCCTATCATTTTCTCAATGTCAACCACCTCATCATCAAACACAAGTCTTTACTGCCAATTTATTTTAAGTAGTTTAGTGGTTACTTTTAATCAAAGCAACTCTGGTTATGAATGCGTAGTCCATATCCAAAAATTAGGATAAGTGTATTTCAATTCTTCTGTGGCGTGCGAGCGTCAAGACTACTACCACAACAGGCTAAGCTTGACGTTTAAACCGTCTTAAAAGCGACTCCTCGGGGTAAGGTTGGTCGGCGACGTAAAACCAAAATAGTCATATAAAACACACACACAGGAAAAAGCTTTCTAATGCAATGGTGGCTAGTCTTAACAGATGTAATCCAAGTGGCAGACACAGAGGTGTAAATCTGCACGTGAATAATTCCGCGGCAGGGGCAAAGATTTTGGAGGCCCTAACTACCATAAGAGCAAAAAAAATGACGACTCCCGAAAACAATATAAGGATCACGATATACGTATATGCACCTGGAACGTCCGAGCCCTCCATAGAAATGGTGCAATAGAGGAACTCATTACCACTTTCAACAACTTCAGAGCAGACATTACTGCTATCCAGGAAATGTGATAGACTGGACACGGTTGCATAAGTTTAGCAACCTGTGACATTTATTACAGAGGCCATGAGAGGCAACACTTATTTGGATGCGTCTTCGTGGTTAGTAGGAAGCTACGTGAACTTGTCTCCAGGTTTACAGCTGTAGATGAACGTCCGGCCTCGATACGCACCAGAGCTCAATTTCTCAACATTACCTTAATATGTGTACACGCCCTGACATTGAATAAAGACGATGTGAAGAAAGATGAATTCTATGAGCACTGCCCCAAGTATGACATCAAAATTGTCATCGGTAATTTCAACGCACAAGAAATCTTTCGCCCAACCATCGGAAAATTTAGCATACATGACACCACCAACAGTAATGGAGGAAGGCTTATCTACGGGCAGAAACATAATTATAAATAGCACCAGATTCCCACATATCTACATCCACAAGCAACATGGCGCAGTGACAACCTAAGTACCCGCAACCAAATAGATCACGTGGCGATTGATGCAAAAAAATGCTACTAGCGCGCTTAATGTACTAGCGTACAGAGGTCCTAACATCGACTCGGACCATTACCTTGTTCTAGCCAAAGTACGTACTAAACTCAACACAGCGCACGCCAAGCGAGCTACCATACAACGAAACTAGATGTTGGTAGGTTAAAGTCACAGTAGACCGTCGCTGCCTTCTCAACAAGGGTATCCCACCTACTCCGAGAGATTCCTCCGGCCTCCGACTGTATAAACGATCAGTGGAAGCATATCTCAAAATCATTAGCCAAGGAGGCTATTGGCTATACTAAACCTCGATAGCAGACATGGTACGACGAGGAATGTCGCATTGCTACAGCAGAGAAGAATATACCACTACAACGAACTCTGCAGGCGGGAGCAAAACGAGCTGTTGTTGAGCGATATAGGGAGAAATGAAGAGAGGAAAAACGCCTGATCACACAGAAGAAAAGAGAAGTAGAAGTGGAAGTGGAAGAAGTTGGAGATGATGGGTGGCAGAAACGAGGCTCGAGGATTTTACCAAAATAAATCAAGCGTATGACCGAAAGTTCTAAGCAAACAACTTCGGTCTGCAAGAATGAACAATGGAACATAGTAACAGATGTCCAGGAATCACTAAGGTTATGGAAGGGCCACTTATCTACCCTACTTGGGGGCGATGACGAGAACAATACAGCCAGCGGAGATGATGAACGTCTCGATCACCGACTTTGAGGCTGTAAAAAACTTCGACAACCTGGGCACAGATTTAAACAGCGTCAACAACAACAGTCAGGGAATTAAACGAAGAATCACTCGCCGTTGCTATTTTGGTCTTGGTAAACAAATGCGAAGTAGAGTTCTGTGCAGAGAAACAAAAATTAATCTCTACAAAACGATGATAATGCCTGTCTTGACATATTGCTTAGAAGCATGGTTCGTGACAGAATCGAATAAGTCGGCGTTGGGCGTGTTTGAGAGGAAGATACTTCGAAGAAACTTTGGTCGAGTTAGAGTGGAAAATGACATCCGCAAGAACGATGAGCTGTACGAGCTATATAATGACATCGACATAGTCAGGCACATGAAATACAAAAAGCTGTCCTGGGCTGGTCACCTGTGTCGGATTGATACAGAGGCTCCGGCAAGAAAACTTTAAAAGCAAGTTGAGAAACAAATCGGAGGAGCATGGCAGAGAGGACGTCTACCGATGCGTTGGGAGGACCAGATCTTGTAAGACATCCGCAATACTGTATGTAGCGCAAAAAAAAGTAGTATATATATACTATATATATATATATATACAGTAGAATCCGACTATATCCGGCTGCTTATAGCGTCCGTCCGGTTATTGCGACGAAAACTCGATGACTTGGTTGGTCCCCATACAAACTTGTATGAAAGGGCCTTCGCTTAGTACCATAAAATAAACAAAAAAAAATTTTTTCGCTCCTTTCGGTTAGAGCGTCGTCCGGGTATAACGACGCAAAATCGTCGGTCCCTTAAAAGTCGTTATAACCGGATTCTACTGTATATATATGTATATAAAGGGTGGTTAAATTTCAAGGGCCGATGTTGATTTTGAATAAAACACGAATTATTTAGGAAATTATTGACATTTCTTTTTATTATGATATATTGGTATGACTCAATTATGTATGGAACAAAATATCGGCCACATGGCCGCCACGGCTCCGGCGGCACACATCCATCCGATGGTCTAAATTTTCGATGACGCTGAGGCATAATTGAGGTTCAATGTCGTTAATGTGCCGAATTATCTCATCCTTTAGCTCTTGAATTGTTGTTGGCTTATTGGCGTTCACCTTTTCTTTCAAATAACCCCAAAGAAAGAAGTCCAAGGGTGTCGAATCACATGATCTTGGCGTCCAGTTGACATCGCCGCGACGTGAGATTATTCGGCCATCAAATTTTTCGCGCAAAAGAGCCATTGTTTCGTTAGCTGTGTGGCAAGTGGCACCGTCCTGTTGAAACCACATATCGTCCACATCCATATCTTCCAATTCAGGCCACAAAAAAGTTTGTTATCATCTCACGATAGCGAACACCATCCACAGTAATTGCCTGGCCAGCCTCATTTTCGAAGAAGTACGGCCCTATAATGCCGCCAGCCCATAAACCGCACCAAAAAGTCACTCTTTGTGGATGCATTGGTTTTTCGACAATCTCTCTTGGATTCTCATTCGCCCAAATGCGGCAATTCTGCTTATTGACGAATCCACTGAGGTGAAAATGTGCCTCATCACTGAAGATGATTTCCTTCGAAAATTGATCATCCACTGTTGCCATTTCTTGCCACCATTCTGACCATTGACGACGCTTGAAATGGTCAAGAGGCTTTAGTTCTTGAGTCAATTGAGCCTTGTAAGCGTGTAAATGCAAGTCTTTATGCATAATATTCATCAACGACGAGCGTGAGAGGTGCAATTGTTGGGCACGACGACGAGTTGAGGTGGACGGCTCTTCAGCCACACTATCGCGAACAGCAGCAATATTTCTACATTACGAGCTGTACGAGCATGCACTGGTGTTTTCACATATCCTACAGACCCGGTTTGCCCAAATTTTCGCACGATTTTTCCGATTGAACGCACATTTGGACGATTAAATTGACCGAAAAAATCACGAAGTGCACGATATGCATTTTGATTTGAACGCCCATTTTCATAATAGGCCTGAATATCTTTAACGCGTTGCTCGATTGTGTATCTTTCCATGGTTCAAATTGAGTTAGTCTGAAGTTGAGAAATGTCAAAAGAAATGCAGGAAAAAACTTGACGTTTAGGTGTGGTTCACATTCAATATCGGCCCTTGAAATTTAGCCACCCTTTATTTCAATTCTTAAATTGTGAAAATAAATCATCACCTTATTCTTATTCTCTTAATATAGGTAAGTATCTCTTCCCTCATCCTATTTCTAATTTTTAATTTTATTTAATACGCCCGTGTCTGTCAAGAATACCACCACAGCACGCTCAGCTTGACGACCCTCAGGATAAGGTTGATTAGCAGGGTGTTGGCCCCTCAACCGGAAAACAACTGAAAACCATAAGAACTCACGAACCATGGATAAGACGGCTAGTAGAAACAAAACTACTCCAGGTGGCAGACACAGAAGTGGTAAGCCTATTTGCCATTTGGCAATATAGCTATAGCTAATCAATTCTTTAAGTCAAATGGTAATATTGATAATATATCTGCCAATAGAGGACGAACATCGGCAATAAGAGCTCGTGACAAAAGAGCCCTGGGCACAATTGTCGAGACTGGTCGTCACAAATCTTTAAGAAATTTAGCATTTGAGTGGTCTGAGAAAATCGGAAAAACTTATAAGCGTAAATGGACACGTCTCCAGATGAGAGATATTGGATATCGCTTCTATAAAGTATGTATTACGACAGGTTATATTTCATTCATAACAGCTAAAATGACTTGGTAAGCCAAGAAAAACCATTACTTACGCTTCGCCAAAAGAAGAAGCGTCTGCAATGGTGTCAGGAGAGGGTGCCATGGACTCAAAGGCAATGGAACACCATCATATTTACCGATGAAACTCAATTTGATGTGAGTGTCGGAAATTCGCGGAAAAGAGTCATTTGTAAAAAAAAAGAAGCATATCATAACGACTGTCTTAAGAAGACAGTCAAGTATCCAGCAAGCACTATGGTGTGGGGTTGCATGTCTGCCAAAGGAGTGGGACAGCTGCATTTTATTGACGGAACTGTCAATGCTGCAAAATACGTTAATATTTTGAAAGAGAGTTTACTGCTATCTATACCAAAACTGGCCGACTGTGGAGAGTTCACGTTTCAGCAGGATGGAGCAGCACCACACACTGTCAAGCGAACCAAAAATTGGGTGGAGTATAAACAAATTGAGGTCCTGCATTGGCCGTCAAGTAGTCCAGATCTCAGTCCAATTGAGAATATATGGGGAATCGTTAAAAGAAATTTAAGAAACGAGCCTCAAAGAACCCTTTCAGATTTGAAAATGAAGCTACAAGAAATTCGGAATTCAATTTCAAAAGAGCAATGCCAAAATTTACTAAAATCTATGCCAAACCGTTGTAGATGTGTGGTAAAAGCCAAAGGTGATGTTACCCAATATTAATATTGAATACGGGGATAAAAAACTATATATTTTTATGTTATATTCTCTACCGTACGAATTAATAGTGATGAAATTTTTTTTTATCAGTTAAGCAAAGCATTCTAATAAATTACTGTTATTATTGTTGTTGTTGTTGAAATTACAAAAAGTTTTTTCTTCTATCTTAAAGAGAATAAAATTTTCTTTAAGGGAAAATGACTTTGGATCTGATATCTGCATTATTTTTGCAAATATCGTATGTTAAACATTGCACACGCGTAAAAACGCACGCCGTACGAATTAATAGTGGCTTGGGCTCGTATATATATATTTATATATATATTAATTGCACTGGAGCCGATTGTTAGCCTTGGTAGCACGCAGTTGATACCAGTTCGGGATGCCGATCCTGCGGATGTCCTCCAAGATCTGGTCCTCCCAACGCAGTGGCGGATGTCCTCTCTGCTGCGCCCCTTCGAATTTATTCACGTCTTGCTTATAAACTTTTCTTGCCAAAGCCTCAGTATCCATCCGAAAAAGGTGACCAGCCCAGGACAGCCTTTTGCATTGAATGTTCCTGACTATGTCTATGTCAGTATATAGCTCGTACAGCTCATCGTTCGTGTGTATACGGAAGTCATTTCTCACTCTAACTGGACCAAAGATTCTCCCAATTATCTTCCTCTCAAACACGCTTAATGCCGACTCATCCGATTCTCTCGTGACCCATGCATCAGGACAGGCATTATCAGCGTCTTGTAGAGTTTAATTTTTGTTTCTCTGCACAGAACTCTTTTTCGCATTTGTTTACCGAGACCAAAATAGCTTAAGTTAGCAAGAGTGATTCTTTGTTTAACTTCCTGACTGGTGTTGTCGATGCCGTTTACATCTGTGCCCAGGTAGTCAAGAAGTTTTTACAGCCTCAAAGTTGAAGTTTTCTGTCCTCACAGATTGTCCACGTCGTGTTAATTGTCTTCGGGTTGATACCAAGTACTTCGTCCTGCTCTCGTTCACCTTTAGTCCCATTGTAGTGGACGTTCTTTCAATGTCTGAGAAAGTCCCCGTGCACGACTTTTTTTTCCAAATATGTCTATGTAATCGGCATATGAGAGCCGCATAGTTCTTTTATAGAAAATGCTGCCCTTCAGGTCAACGTTTGGGCATTGTTTCAGTATGTATTCCATCAGGAGGTTAAAAAAACTCGCACGACAACGATATTTACCGACCCTGACAACGCTTTGGGTGTTTGTCAGCGTCATCATACAAAGACGTACGATTTTTGCTGTTAGTGCTTTGAAAAACTTTGATCTGATTGGCGTGTCGAAAGCGGCTTTAAAGTCGACAAATAGGTGGTGTTTGTCGATTTGTTTTTCTTTGGTCTTCTCCAGGATTTAGCATAGTATGAATATTGGGTCAATGGTCGACTTCTTCGGCCTGAAACCACACTGGTAGTGTCCAACTATACTTCCTACGTACGGTTTCAGTTTATACACAATATGCCAGATATGATTTAATAAGCGATTGGAAGGCGACTTATTCTGCAGAATGCAAGGTCTCCTTTCATAAAAACTGGGCACACTTAAGCTCCAGCCATTTGGCATACACGCTTCAGTCCATATTTTGCGCAAGAGTATATGCATGCATCCAATCAAATCTTCGCAGGCGGTCTAAAATAACTCTTCTGCATACGCCTAAGAAAATATCAGTTTTAAAATTATAAATTCGTTTTTGTGTTTTCATTATTGAATTTATTAAATTACCCACACTCTAGTATTCTTAAATTAGTTAATTTAGCAATTTATAAACTATTAAAAAGAAAGAAAATGTATACATATGTACATAGTAATTGCAACAAATTAGTTGATGAAATCAAGCTGACATTGGTTGAGTCCAAGAATGTTAGAAAACAAGATTGTGCCCTTCGAGTGTCAAAAATAAATTGTTCTGCGCATGTACGTCACAACCGCCAACAGCTGATTGCATATATTCAAATTTGTATTGAAAATGCAAAGAAAAGAAAGAAAATTGTTTAAAAAGTTATTAAAAAGTGAAATAAAAAGAATAAAAGAATCATTTGGTAATTGATATATATCTATTTGTAAGTTATGAATGTATTTAACTATAAATTATCTTTTTTTATGCAGTGTATAAACAAAATTAATCAGCCATGTATGTGTATTTTGTTATAAAATTTTATCTTATATTTAACTATGGTAAAAACGTAATTTTACTTTAAATATTGAACTATTAACTTAAAGTTTTGTCCCATTTTCTTTTTCTTTGTCTGTTTTTTATGTGACTTCCTTATTTAACTTCCTTATTTTCTTTCCGAGCTCGGAAGAACCACCTTTTCACTTTATCGTTGCAAATGATTTCTTTTGCTTCATACATATGTTTTGTTAAGTAACTTTCAGTTATTAGAAGTTTATCTTCATTTAGCTTTTCAAATATTGCATGATTTGTGTGGTCGTTACTCTGACCAAACTAAATCAGTTCAGACCAAATTATTTAGTTCAGATGGCAATCGTTGCTATTCTTGGCGTTGCTTTAATTATCCTTTACATTTATCCATATCATACGCACTCAACTAAAACAATTAAATTATGATCTCATTCGACAACACACTGCAGAGACCTTCTATGCAAACCGATCAAAAAATTTTAATTTTGCGCAAACCGATTAACAAGTTAAAAACAATTTTAATTTTGCACAAGCGGTCTGTACATGCGTAAAAAAAAATCACACACTTTTAGACGGTTTGCACACCCGCCTGATTGCCCCGACGGTAAAAGCACTTTTATTTGGCTCCAAAGCAAAATATCAGTATTTGTTTTTAAACAAAAAATGCACGTAACGCACGTAGAACATAGTAATCATCATGAACCATGGTGAAGAAGTAGCAGAAAAGATGGTATTCAACAATACTATATATTAAAAAATTTTAATCGTGTATTGATCCACACTACCCAGGAGAAACTGCATACAAAGCTCATTTCCCCATTCCTACAAATATTATGGGTTACCCGGGAGGTATACTCTACCATTTAAATCCTACCTATAAATGGACCGTTGTTATGCGAGGTAGGCATTGTTTCAACTTCAACAACTTCTCTTCCTACATCATATATACGCCAAATTTTTTTCAATTTGGTTTTCATCCTTTCTAAACTGGCTCAAGGCAACTCACTTTCTATAGTCTCACGCGCACTAAGCGCTTAATGGAAGTGGAAAAGAGCTCGACCCCAAGTATCCCTACTTACAAAAGCCATGACTTCCGTATCTATTCTTACGAGATCAATCAACAACATAATACATATACATAGCTGTAATTAGGAAGCACTGCTTGAAAGGACTAACAAACTGGCTTCTGGTGCTTGAAAAAATTTGAAAATATAAAATGTGAGCCAATATACTTCACACTTCATTCTATTTCTTTTCTTTTATTTCAAATTTAATTTCTAACTTATAAGTTAGAAATACTAAATTATTTTTCGCTCGTTTCCATTAGGCCACGTTCCGCGTTAGCGTTAAAAACTCGACAAACTCGCGTTAAATCGTATACAAAAAAGATTGGCAGTTGGGTATCGAAAAAAAACTTTCGATAACACGCGTTCAAACCGATTTCACACCGATTTCAAACCGATTTCTCTTATCGGTTCGAATAATTTAATAATCGTAAGTTGTTCATATTTATGAAAACAGCTGACAAAGTAACCGCAAAAATTATACATTTACCCAGACGCTTTAGCTGCATATATCCAAAAGACGGCTTACCTTTTCATGCTCGATTTGGACAGCAGTTACTAAAGCAACAAAACAAACATCCATTCATTTGATTACATTTCAAAAAAAAATTTTTTTTTGCGCTGTACAATTTGTTTACTACGTAACCAACAAAATCAGCTGTTTGAACTCGAACGTTAACGGTAAAACACAATGGAAACACTGTTCCGCGTTTTTCGATAAATTGTTAACGCGATAACAAAACGCGGCTCAGTGGAAACGGGGCATTAAATGATTGTCGTTTCAATCAATTCAATGATAATTCAAAACGGGTAACGAATTTATCGTGTGACCGATTTTCAACCAATTTATCGTGTGACCGATTGCATAAATCGGCTCTTTAATAGAGTGTATGTGTCGCCATACAAAATATAAAGCATTCTCTTACAAAGCGAAAACAAGTTAGTCATATTGACGAACCATTTCGAGAAACTCTGCGCGTGAATACATATTATTCAAAATTTTCTTTATTTCTTTAAATTTATAAGACAATAATAAAAATATACTAAAACAATGGTTCGACGTGGACGTTCTGCTAGCCCACCACCATCCTCCAGAAGGTAGGAAAAAAAAACTGAAATATAAATCAAACTAGAAAGTTCTTTGTGAAAATCAGTGTGTTATGTGAATGTGTGCATAAATTTATTACCATGAATTATTTAAACTAAAAAATATGCAATTCATAAACATTTCTATATACATACGATTTAATAATTAGCACAGTTAAACTCTTTTTAAAACTTTTTATTGATTTTATATATTCGTTGACAACTAAAATCATACGTTACGTAACCTAAAAAAAACGAATTAAAACAACAACAGACACAACAAGCACAATTATTGTTTACCGTAGAATTTTCTTGAACTGGAATGTATCTACATATATTGTATTTAATTATTTGGTTCCTCTGTCTTTTCAATAGGAGTGCGCCCGCACATGCACCTTCTCCGGCTCCAGTACCGGCACGTGTAGCTGCTCCACCCCCGGCACCAGTTGCAGCTGCACCTAGTGCTCTGGGCGCACCACAACAACCATCAATGTTCCAACAAATGGCAGCTACCGCTGGTGGTGTAGCTGTTGGATCTGCAGTCGGACATGCTGTCGGACATGGTCTTACCAGCCTTTTTAGCGGTTCTGGTGATAAGGAAGTTGCTCAAGCAGCACCAACCGCTTCCCCGGCACAAGCACAACAGCAGTACTTCGCTCCTCAACCTAATGAGCCTCAAGGTGCATGCGCCTTTGAAATTAAACAATTCTTACAATGCGCTCAGGGACAAGCTGATCTAACACTCTGCGAAGGATTCAATGAGGCGCTACGACAGTGCAAGGTACAGCACCATCTTCAGTAAAAAAATTTTCTTAAAGATGAGAACGACGAACTACTCAGGAAGCGTGTAGGCATGTGTTTGGCAATAAGCATAATATCAATTATTTAGTTTATTATTGCAGAATAAGATTTTAGATTAAAGGAAGGATAAGCAAAACCAACATATAAAGTATGATTTGCATCGAACGTGAAAAGTATATTCTTATATTTTTTGCGTTCCTTGCAAACTTACTGACTTCCCAAAATTTTTGTTATATATATATATATATATATATATATATATATTGTTCAGCTGTGAAGTTTATTTACTTAAATGCCAAAATGTTTCAAATGTTTCGTTTAATTTACGGATATAGTTGTAAATTGTAGAAAAATTGTTGTAAAAAAAACAATAGAAAATCCGATGCCAAAAGCAAGCAACATTGGAACACCATCTTAACCAATATTTGCTTATGGTGTCACAAAAAAAGTAAACAAAAAAAATAATTATTGTACTTTTAGGTTAATTTTTTGCTACCCTTTTAATTTTACAAAGAATTGTGAAATATTTTCCTATTTGTTCCAATTAAAGTGCCAATTTTTCATTACATTGGCAAGGAACTATAGCATTTCTCTTATTTATAAACGTTTTTTTTTAGTCGCGTAAATAAATTAGTCATTAACGAAAGAAGCGCAAAAATTTCATCATGTGCGTAAAAGTTGCAATAGCCCGAAGTGAAAGAAAGGAAAATAGAACAAGAAAAAGCGTTAACTTTGGTAGAACCGAAGCTTCAATACCCTTCCACGAATCTTTAAAGAGTTTATGTGTAATCATCAGTGGTCACCCAAGTTTACACACAATATTAATTTCAAATTTTGAGCTTAAAATACAGATATGTACAACAACATATTTCTCGAAAATATCTGGAAATGGGCGGTAAGTTTGTATGGGCGTGGCACCATGATATTGGAAGAGTTTTTATGTTTCTTTAGTTTGGATTTGATGCGAAATTTAAGTTACAATAAAGGTAATTGCTTACACTAGATTTTGGAAAATATTGGCTTAAAACCGGAAATTAGATTTTAGGCGCATTAAAAAGATGGGTGAACAAATGTTCACGTATTCGAAGGATTTCCGATAATGAAGAGATTTGATATAAGGCTCTTTTGGGTTCTTTGGGTTTAGCTTGGCGACTATCTTAATTTATCATATGCTGGGTCTGTCCACCCACACTTGGTAACATTGACTCTTCTCTCACTACTCATTAAGAATATATTCAGTTGACAGGTTAAAGCAAAACACAAAAAAGAAAAAACGAGCAAAGCAAAAATATAAATATATAATTGCAAGTTGCAATTCAACTTATTGATTCACTAACTGTGCGCTCACATTATAGAGGGAGACGGCTAGTGTAGGTATGCACCTGTTTGTCTCGTACAATAATTGACTCAATTTGCGTTGCAATTATTATATTTGCCGCGTCATTTTCTTGTTTTTTCTTTCGAGATGTCGCGATACACATGTAATTTTGTTTATGCTTTTCATTTTGGCTTTATTCCATATTTGCGAAAAATTTACACATTTGAATGAAACTTTTATGCTAGAAAATTCTATTATTGTATTCCTATATTGAATGTAGAAAATATTGTTCGCAGATACTTTTTAATTTTTTTTTTTAATAGTTTTACTTGTAACTTGTAGCGTTGAAACACGAAAAATGCGGTATTTTTCATGCTTTTTTTAAATTGTTAATTGTCATCGTCTTTATTTTTGGTTTCTCTGAACAGTTCTCTCCTTTGCATTTGCAAACTTAAAGTTTTCTGTCCTGCGAGTGGATACCAAGTTCTTTGTTTTACTTTCTTTCACCGCTAGTTCCATTGGACGGGACTTACTTTCAATGTTCGAGAAAAACCTGGTTTTGCCGATTACGATTATGTCATCGACATATGTGAGCAGCATAGTTTCATTGTAGAAAATAGTGCCCGTCAGATCAACGTCTGAGCATTGGCGCATTAGGTTTTCTATTTGAAGGTTGAAAAAGTCACACGACAACGCATCGCCTCTGAAGTCTCTCTTGGTATGAAAGGGATCGGAAAGATTTTTACCGACCCGGACAGCGCTAAAAAGGCGAACGATCTTTTGCAGAGATACCAAATTCAGTCAGTGCCTTGTAGATCTTTGATCTTTTTGACGTGTCGAATGCGGCTTTGAAGTCGACAAATAGGTGGTGTGTGTCGATTTGTTTTTCTTTGCCTTCTCCAGGAACTGTCGTGTTGTGAATATCGGTTCAATGGTCGACTTCTTAGGCCTGAAACCAGACTGTTACTGTCCAACTATATCTCCTACGTATGGTTTCAATCTATTACACAGTACGCCAGATAGGATTTTATAAGCGATTGGAAGGAGACTTATTCCGAGATAATTTGCGCAGACTGCATGATCCTTTCTTTAAGACTGGCCAAAGTACACTAAGGTTCCAGTCAGAGGGCATGCGCTTACCAGTCCATATTTCGCACAAGAGTTTTTGCATACATACGACCAACTTCTTGCCGGTGGCCCTAAATAACTATGCGGGTAGCTGGACTGCGCCTGCCGCTTTGTTATTTTTGAGCTTTTTTATAGCTTTCAAGACCTGGTCATAGTCTTGTGGCTCCATAGGACACCCATCAACGATCGGGGATTCAGTACTTCTTCTTCTCCAACATATGTATGTATAAGTAAGTTTTTTGGGCCCATCCAGTTATGATTAGATTAAGTGAGTATAACTCTGCGCTGCTTCTTTGATGAGCTTGAGAATATATTTTGTTAAGGTTTGTCTGATTCAACTGGAGAACAGGACCGAAAAGCGTCTGCCGAAGCAAGAATCCATTAACTATAAACTTGAAGCTATTGATGTCAGGAATGTATTTTTAAATGACTAGTATAATTAAGAAAATTTCTATTCAACTACTAGAACCTAAGAGCTTGCAATGTGGCTTAGGTTTCGGTGAAAATGTGTGCGGCAATAGGGTACTTTTCATTGCGCCAAACTGATTATGTATGATATTTAGTGACGTAGATAATACTCCGCGAAGGGGTTGGGTCGGGACAATGGAGTGGTTTCAAGTGTTAAGCCAAAAATGCAGATACATGTTTTTTTTTTTTTTTATTAAATATAATTTTGATCTACAGGCTATCTTAAGATAATAAGTACAATTACAAAGGCACTTTGGTACATAACGTATATTGTGCTCCTGTGGACACAACACCGATGCTAACCGTTTGGAAATTATACTTTATGGGGTCTCCGAGGCCTTCTTTAATACATTACAACAAACTGATATTAGCCGTTCACATTATGTGTAGCTGATATAAGAAGAGAACTGTAAAAATAGGTTACCTCCAGATAAACAGTCATTTTATTATTATATAATATTATATAATAATAGTATATAATAATATTATATAATAATATTTGCTTGCATATACTCGTACATATTTGACTAGAAGCTTTGTTACAAATTTATCATAAAAAATGACATATGTATGTATATAAATAATTGAAATTGGGTATAATTTAATTTTTGTATAAGTAATCTTCAAAACCATTTTTGACTATGGCATTCCATTCACACAACCTTCAGTTGTGGTAGCAACATAAGCACATTTCACAAAGTTTGGCACTTTTCCTAAGATTTTAAGACCGGGCTCAATACTGCGAAATTTGTTAGTACAGCATTTTTTGAACTGTTTTTCCAGTTTGCCGGAAACGTATTTACGATTTAATGATGTAAGTGAGTCAAATGCGGTCTTTTTAAGCGCTTCATATTGCCTTTTAGTTTGCTGAGATACTCTTTTTGTTTCATACTTATTGCTGTGTGAAAGCGTTATAACCGGATCAATAATGAGTTTTCGACGGCGCACATCAACAAAATATCTAGGTTTTGGTGTTGGAGTGCGAGATATCAAGAACATTTTACGATGTGGTGATTCAAAATTTGTTATGGGCTTTTTTAATTGAATTGCATTAGGCGAAGAATACTTTAGTCTCGAATATGTGCGCGTCGGTGGAATAACACGCAGGGGAGAAATAAAACTAGAAAAATTGCTTTGACCTGAGTCACAGTCTGAGGAGAGCACATCGAAGCTGTCTACGATTTTAGGAGAAAGCATGTGAGTGTTACGCATGTGTTGCTGAAATATTTTAAAATAGAGTAGAACAATTATTATTCACACTGGAACTACTTTAATCGTTTGTGTACCTACGTTCACATGTTCTTCCGAGGTTAAAACAGTTTCACCTGGCAGATCAATGCTGGTTAGTTCCTCCGATTTGAGCACACGATGCGGCTTTGACGGGACAGAAATTCGGTCGGCAACAAAAATATTGTTTATGTTAGAATATGTATTTGCAGCCAACGGAGCAACTGTTAAGATGTCCTCTGTAGGCACCTTGCGTCGAACATATTTACGTTTTGCTGGCATGTTTTTTTCTGGTGTAACTAAGTTATTCTTTAAGACTGATTCAATACCTTTGTCTTGCATATCATTTCCGGCAAGCTCCTTTGAATCGGTCACACGACGCATATACGATTGCATTGGCAAAATATACCAGGGATTGGTAGCTAGATTATGGCACTGTTCTGCACAAACTTTGCGACGTTTTAGTGAATCAGGTACCGTAAAATTATTGTTGAAGATTTTATCCGTCTCATAATCGGATATATCAACATTCACAGGTTCCTCTCTATATGGAGCACGAAGCGTCTTTTTATCGTTTATATTCAAGGCCCCACTAGCAGACACTAATGTGTTCTTCTCTACAGGTAGTTGCCGACTAACATATTTATGTCGTACTTGCGTTTCATGATTGTTATCGTTTAGCACAGGTCCACAGTTTTGTAAACCAATTTTAACGTGTTCAGCTGATATGGGTGTGTTTCGCTTGTGTGTACGTTTTTGGTAAATTGATATTTGCCCGGCTGTACTGCAGTTATTAATAAAGTTCAATTTGTTTACTGCAAGTGGCATAGCAGCAGCGTATTCTTTCTCCGGAGAAAGTTCTTGTTGCCAATATCTTGATTTCGGTAACGTTATTTTTCGAGGGACACTGACATTAACACTACCCGATAACTCCGGCGGCGATATCGGAATATTGAAACCAGAATCGTTATTTGCCACATGCGCTGTCTCATCATTGACCTGCATATAATATTCCTGACCTTTCGGCCTTGTTAACATGTTCAATCGTTTGCGCTGTTGATTAAAATTAGAAGTTGCAAAATTTGCAAGATTGTTGAATGAATATGGTATTTCTCGTGTGACTCCATCGTTGTTTCCCTTGTCGTATAAAACGTGCCCTGGTAATATTTTTGTTTTTTTTCTGTTTATATTGCATACCATTCCTTATGTTCATACTGTTTGCAGTCAGCGGCTCTTGCCAATTGGAAATTTTATTGCAGCACCTGCGACTCGGTATGCAATTTTGGAAAATAATGCTCCCGTCAACTATTTGAGGCTCAAAGTACTCGGGCCTAATTCCAGTACACTCTACATGCACAATTTTATTGTTAACAATTTGTAATTTAAAAACTGGATATGCCATTCTTTGTTGAGCTTAAAACGATAAAAAGAAGAAACTAAACGGCTTTTTAAAGCGAAGCTATCGATTTTTTTGACTTTCACTTATCGGTTGGATCAGGGATGGAAATCAGAAAAGACTTATCACGTCCGTTTGAACAGAATTGGATTCAACTAAGAAACATTTCACAAAAAAACATATGCAGTTTTTAGAATTAGAAAAAAAATTATAAGATATTTGTATTCTTCGGTCTCCGCATGTTGGGTGCATGATTATTATTTCTCGGACGTATGTATGTATATATTTGTCATATTATGTATGTATGTATATTATTTTCACTTTTATCGTCTTAGTCAAGTGTCATACAGTGTTATATATTATCGCACAGTGTTGCAAAACGCAAACTGAACGCAAAGACTGTCGCACGCTGAATGAAGCTGTTCGATAGAACTATTGAATTTAATGAAATATAAATAAAGGGAACAACTCCGTTTCAGAGGATGAACCAATTCGAAAAAGAAATCATACAAGCCATATTGGTAGCTGACACCAGCGTAGAATATCTAAGGCCATATTCACAAGAAAATTCGACTGTAAGTTAAATACTTATAACTCTTTAATTTTTTGTGTTAATGAAAATAAAATTTTTGTTTGCAAAATATGGCAGGCACTGTTGCCGCTTGTAAATGTAAACATATTAGACTATGCCTTGGAGGCGCTGAATCGTAGTGGCATTGAAGAAGTCTTTATCTATGCTAGTCTACATTTGCAGACGTTACGTGGCTATATTAAGTAAGTATTGCCGGCGTATATACTTTACACTTACATTCCTTTGCATTCGACAGACAAAGCATTGCATCATTCGCGTCATGGTCTTTAAATATGACAGTTCATGTTATCGGCGGCGAAGGTTGCCGTTGCTTCGGTGACGCTATGCGCGATTTAGATGCGAAGGCGCTGATACGTGGCAACTTTGTTTTGCTGTGTGCTGACACTATTACGAATGCCGATCTACGTCCTATTTATGAACAACATAAGAAAACTGTTAAATACGATAAGGGTGCCGCCGCGACACTGATTTTCAAGGAAGCAACGACAAATCTACGCACTGGCAATGAAGTAATGGTTGCTATGGATACGCAAAATATGCGTTTGCATCATCATCAACGACTGCGTCCGAATCACAAAGAAACACACTTTGAAGTACCGCTAGAAGTATTCATCAATAATTCACGCGTCTCGCTTCAACATAATTTGATCGATCCACAGATAGCCATTGGATCACCATCAATGCTTTCATTATTTAGTGACAATTTTGATTTTCAGACACGCGATGACTTTATACGAGGCATACTTATCAACGAGGAGCTGTTGGATAGTCGCATCTATGTATCGCTATTGCCGCGTGAACAATATGCACGTAAAGTGAACAATTGGCTTGCCTATCAGTTGGTTAGTCGCGACATAATCAATCGTTGGGCATATCCACTTGTGCCCGATATGGGCGTATACAAATTAGAGCAGCAGTACGTCTGCCAAAAGAACAACATATACAAAAGTCCACAAGCAAATGTCGCTAAAGTAGCACTACGCGAAAATGTTGTGGTACAATCGAACAGCGCCATTGAGGCCGACTGTATTGTAAGCAACAGTGTAATCGGTACTGGCTGCCGCATTGGACAGAATTGTGTGCTTAATCATGCCTATATCATGGACAATGTACGTTTGGGAAACAATTGTGTGCTTGAACATTGCGTTATTGGCGCTGATACAGTAATCGGTGATGACTGTGTGCTCAACGAAGGGTGCGTAGTCGGCGCTAAATGTGCACTGCCGAACAAAAGCAAAATATCAAAGGTTCTAGTATGTGCAACTCCTTCAAATGGAGATGACGAAGAAGAGGATAGTAAGTATAAATGTCAAGTTGCTTGATAGATTAACTTATCTAATTTTTTACGTTTAAAGCTGTTCTTATGAAACTTTCTGCGAATGCGTTTGTTATCGATGATAAGCTGGCTTCAAATGACATCGCATCCGATTCGGAGGATGAAGAGCTGCTGCAGGCGGATACGATCAGTATACCCAAGTTAACCAAACTTACGCAGACATACGAAGAGAGCGACTTCAGTTCGAGCAGCGATGACGACGATGAATCACACTTAGTGACGCCACTTCCCGACGATACAAACAGTAACAAAATTATATTTTTCGTTTTTCAATCTATAACTAAGTTAACATATCTTTACCAATTTGTTGTTGCTATTGCTCTTTTACTCATTTCCGTTTGCTATGTGGTTCAGTATTTTTATCGGAGGTCATGGACTCGTTAGCGCGCGGCTATCGAGAAAAATCGAATCCGGATTTTCTTATATTGGAAATAAACTCATCGCGCTATGCCTACAACATGTCGCTCAAAGAAGTTAACTTTTATGTAGTCAAGGCCGTCTTCAGCATGCAGAGCATACGTGAACCGACAAACAGTAATGTAGTAGTGGCCATCAACCAGGTACTCAAGCAGCTCGGTCCAGTTATACTGAATTATATAAAATCGGAAGATGCTATGTTGGATTGCTTGAGCGCGCTAGAGGTAAAGTTATTTTTGTTAAAGTCTTATGTTTTGTTTGTTTTATTGCCAAAATAAAAATAATTTGTTTCAGGAAATTTGCGAAGAGAATGAATTGATACGCGATAAAATTTCGCAAGTTGTACATTGTCTTTATGGCAAAGATTTTGTTACAGAGGACGCAATACGTACATGGTACAATCAATTAAACGAAGAGGAACATAAAACGCTTAAGCAAAGTTTATGTAAACTTATTGAGTGGCTGAATCAATCAAGCGAGGAAGATAGTGACGATGATGAAGACAGCGATTAAAATAAAGACAACCTTTTGCTACCTCAGTTCTATTCACAGAATTATCTCTTTTATTAAATAGCATGTTTTTGTGTAAAGATAAACAAAGAAGTTGGAAGAACTATTTCTGTTATACCATTAATCCTACCAAAAATTGTACGATTTAGAGTTGTTAGGGCAAGCTGTACTTCTTCTCGTATATAATCTTTATGTAAAATCTGTCCCTACTGGGACAATAACCCCAGACACAGAAGCATTTTGGCACGTTGGCCTGAAGGATTTAGGCACGTTGACTTCGAATTCGCGATCAGAATTGTTCCATTTCCCAACCTTTTTTTGAGATATAAAAACTTGAAAATATCGTTTTTTTTTACGTTTTCTGGGTGAGAATATCTCAACAGCCATTGCCGATGGCATAATTGTGAGAACGAATTGGGAATCAGTGTTTCAAAACCCTTGGATGCATTATGTCTAGTCTCTGGGTCCGGCCTTCGTTAAAACACAAATTTTCTGGGTAAGGTTATGCTATGCTATTTTTGTAGCATTCAAATTTTCTCCTGCTACTGCTCCAAATTTAAAAGGAGCATAGCATGTAGCAGTGGCTTACTTTTGCTCTGCTACGGAGCAATATAGTAGCAGAGGATAGCATGCTTCTGACATGTTCCACAATGAAATATATATATATTTTGCATTAATTGAAAATAATGGGAGGAAAGTCTTAATTGGATGATCGATGATATTAATAAATATATATCGTAATTTTTAACATTATTTAGTACCCAAAAGGCCAAACATAAAGATTTTTTGAAATTTTTGCATATTATCGCGAATATTTAAAATTTTAAAAATTATCACAACTTTTAAAATTTTTGAAAAATTAAAAAAAAAAAAAAAAAAAAAGTTGCAAATTTGGAATTTTTCGGAAGTTTTGAAATGTTAGCAAATTCTTACATTTTTGCAAGTTTTGAAATTTTTATACCCGCCAGACATAGTGTGAAGGGTATATTCAGTTTGTCTGAAAGTTTGTAACGCATTGACGGAGACGTTGTAGACCCCATAAAGTATATATATTCTTGATCAACTCGACGAGACGAATCGATCTAGCCATGTCCGGCTGTCTGTATATTTCTAGGCATCTTTTTTTTGAAAGTGCCACGCCCATTTTTAGGTATAGCCACCATACAAACCGTTTTTTTTTTTTTAGATTTTTTGTATAAAAATACTAATTATTTATGCAGGTATTCACTCCCAATTGGGTAAAAACACTTCTTTTGTCAACCAATGTCAAAACCAAGATGCCACGCCCATTTTTAGGTATAGCCCCCATACAAATTTTCCGCCCATTTTCGAATTTTTGTATGAAAATGGTTATTATTTATTCATGTATTTACTCCATATTGGGTAAAAACTCTTCCAATACCATGGTGCCACGCCCATTTTTAGGTGTTTCTTCCATACAAACTTACCGCCCATTTCCAGATATTTTCGAGAAATATGTTGTTATACATATCTGTATTTTTAGCTCAAAATTTGATATTAATATTGTGTATAAACTTGGGTGACCACTGATGATTACACATAAACTCTTCAAAGATTCGTGTGACGGGTATTTAAGCTTTTTTTTTGCTATTTTGAAATTTTTGCAAATTATTGCAAACTATTGACCCTTATGAAATCGTCATGATCGACTCGTATGCCATATTCAACATGCAATATATCTGTATTTTTAGCATAAAATTTTATATCAAAACACGGATTTTGTAAGACCATTGATTCCAATCCATTCTATCTGGAAAGTTTATTCAAGACACTTATGAATATACAAAAACTATTTAAAGATTTGTGTGATGGCTATTTAAGTTTCCTTGCTTTTAATTTAAAATAACTTTGAAAAAGTCTGTGTCAAATACCTACTATATATCAAGTATATCTTGAGTGATCTAGTTTCACTGCCCTTTTAATATTCATCGAAACTAATATGAAGCAAAAACGTGCCAATTTTTTTTTAATTTTGAAAGCGGTCTAAGTCCAGTATTATTATTTTAAATTATTATCCCATATGTACATAAAGCACTTTCAAAATTTAGATATATTTTTTGTAAGAAAAATTCGCAATAAAAGACTTTCAATTCTAAACTTTATGCTTAAAAAGTAGGGAAATCAAAAAGCGCGCATTAAAATTAAAACAAGACAAAAAAAAAAAAAGATAAAAATGTAAAATTAAACAAACACAAAAAAAAAAAAAAAAGGTTTTTGCTTAATATTAGGCTTGGCCAATCTGTTCCTCTTCCATGTTGTTATCCATATCTGAGTCTACCTCTTCGTGGTATTCAATTTCGTCCTCTTCCAACCGTTCCTCTATTTCGTGCTCTTCTTCGCCTAATTCCATATCTTCCGGCATATCTTGTAAGCGTTCTTCATCCTCATCTTCATCGATTTCACCATCGCCTTCGACATTATCGTCTTCGTGAACAGTGTCTTCTTCTTCATGTCCTTTAACATCCTCCTCATTTTCTTTATTTTGTTTGTTGCTTAATTCAGTTTTGACATCACCAGATAATTTTAACTTCGTTAAAGAATTACTCAGCGAAATATTCTTTCCAATATTTAAAGACAAATGATGTAGCGGAAGTTGTACGTTTTTATGAAAGACACTGGCATTATCTCGTGATACTAAACCAGAACGCACCTCCTCCATGCAACCTTCAAGTACTTTGCCCACTTCATGGGCAGAGCTGTCAGCGCCAATGCGTGACGCTATCAAAAGCAGCGTAGAAAGATTTTTGATTAATTTCAACATTTTTTCATGTTTTACGACGGAACCACAGTTTAAGCGTTCAACCGAACGATTTGCCATTTCACGACATTGTTCGCGTAAGAATGTCGGCGCTATCATGGCCTGCACATGTGGATCGCGTGATAAACCTGCAGAGAATTTCTGTACGTCGTTAAGATACACCATAATTTCGTAGTTAAGCTTTTCAATTGATATTATGTTCGATGCATAACGTCGCTGAAATTCGTCCGTTATTAGAATCATATCATTAGACGTACCGTTATCATTACCGCCGTACTTTGACGTTGACTCAAGGTTAGTGACCTGCAACTCGGCCTCGTTATTCATGTTGCTTAGACGCTGCACTTTAGCGCTCTTCATTTCAGTTGCACGTCGCAACCGGACTAAGTTTTCGAGCAGTTTTGGCGGATAGCCATGATTGCGTGCCAATTGCGATTTGTATGGGCTACTCGCAGCGATTGCCTCCTGGCCAAGCAGTGGGTCACTCTTGTTAAGTTTCATATTGAGCGCCGAACGCACACCCATTATGCCGCCCATTACGTGTGGTTTCTGTGTTGTAGTATATGTACTGACTCTACCGATTGCAGTGCCATTGCTATTGAAGATACTGACCAAATTGGGCCGGAAGTCTTTGGTAAAGGTATGCAGCGGCAACATTTCGTGAAAATTTTCAGATACAATTTCAAAATCAGATATCGAATGTGTGCCTAACCCGGGTCTTTCGAATGTCACGCGATATATTGCATGCAGCGAATCATATGCATCGACACTACCGCTAAATATGCCATCCTGCGGCAAACGCAAACGTGCTGTTACCTTTGTGCCAACCGGTAGAGGCATCGGAATCTTGTCAGGCATATCATGCAACGAAACTAAATCCTTTAACTCACCTGGCTTACGTGATTGTAATGTACGCAATAGCATGCGTTTACGCTCTAGCTCACGACGTTCCTCATCGAAAAATGCCTGCGAGCAACGACGTGGCTTGCCTATGCTACGACGTATGTAACGCCATTCGCCGCGCGTTAGCTGATGTGTGCTAAGACCAGGATACAACTCATTGAAAAACGTTAAAAACTCGCAATCGCCTTCAAACAATGGCTTGTCAACATACGAATAGAACCATTCAGCAATAGCCCACTTATGCGCTTTCGGCAACTTTAACAGATTTCGCAAAGAAAGTCCCAAAGACTGACCAATTTGCTTAGTGCCGGCACACTTCTCATCCGCGTCAGCCATCATGTCATGCTCATTATTGCTGTTTTCAGTTTTGGAACGTTTTTTAACATTACCAGCAGCTGAACGTTTCAGTTTTGTTTGTGCTGCTGTCATCGGTTTTATTTTATTATTATTTGATACTTGTATACCGGCGACACCACTGCCAACGTCACCACTATAAGTGCGTGCCGCTGCTTTGAGCACATTTCGATTAACTGCATTCATGGATAGTTTCTTTTTATATTTTTGATGTTGCTGTTGTTCCTCGCCTCGCATATAACGTGATACAACACCTTTACGCTTCTTAAGCACTTTTGATGGCGTAGTAACAGGTGCTGTTTTACGTGGTAAACCACGTTGTTGGTGTTGAGCGCTTATATTATTAATGATGCTGTCATTACCACCAACACCAATGACACCAGCTTTAAACGATAATTTTTTGGGCGAAAGACTCATACGTAATGGTTTATCATCGTTAATAATATTCTCGTCATAAAAGAAGCGATTACGTTTACGTATACGCGCTGGCATACCACGTGCATTTAACATTTGTACTGGTGCTTGCGGTGCTTTCGGTTTCGGTGGTGGTATAGTACCGACACGTTGCAGGCCCAATGTGGCCAAAGTAAATGCAGGTTGCGCATTTTCGTCTACATCATCATTATCATATTCTTCCGTTTCTGACGCAGTTTGCGATTTACCGCGGTTCGATTTTATATCATCTTCAGCATTACTTGATTGATCGACATCATCATCAGCAGAGGGTGGTGTCTCAAAGTCTTCTTCCTCAGACATATTTTATGTTGATTTTTCTAAAAGCAACTGTTAACTAAAAAAATGAAACAAAGTTAAACGTGTTGAGTAAGTGAATTTAATATTTTATTAGTTTTTTTATTTTCTATGCTAGCTACTAGTTTGGCTGCTTGTGCTGCTAAATGAAGAGGTTTTCAATAAGAACACAGATTTATATACATATAAAAAAATTGAGCTGAATTTTATTTTAGTAAATAAGTACGAAACTCGAAAATGTTTAAATTCTTCACCAGTATTCATATCTGGAGGAACAATGACAATTGATAGCTTTTTCATAAAGACCAACAATATAACTGAACCTATAAATATAAAATCAACGGCAATCAATCGAACTCGGATGTGTAGAATATCTAATTGAACATACAATTTCAAGTCCATTCAATTCTGGGGAAAAACAGTCTTCCAACACGGCACTTGACTTTCATTGATGAAAAAAATCAAATCTACGGCATGAAATTCACAATGAAGTCTCTTAAAGCAGAATAGCCTCGTTCCTTTTTTTTTTTTTTTTTTTTGAGATTCATGTTGTCGAAATCTGATCGCTAAAAAAATCTGTTTTCAAAAATATTGTCAATTTCCTTTATATATATTGTTTTTTATTTAATTATAATTAATACTTTGATTGAAGGACATTAAATAATTTAAAGTAAGCACAATACAATTTCTTCATAAGTTCTTTTTCACATAATATATATATATATATTTATAGTTTATTTTATTTTTATATGTCATTTATAATAATAAATCTTTCTCTTAATTTTTTTCTTTTTGTTTTTTTTCTCTTTTTTTTTTTCATGTACATATTAATTAAATTTTTATATATATTTATTTATTTATATAAATACAATAGTTGCATTTGCGCGGCAGACGAATGTTGCTACGCCTTAGCTTCTGGCAAAATAAAAATAATAATAAAACATATAACATTAACAACAATAAAAATTATTTATATAATAGTTAAAAATAATAATAATAAAATAAAAGTAAAAACACCTAAGTTGCACACAACAAGGATCTTTCGACTGAAGTCTAAGTTACGCCCCACTACTTCTTCAGCACTTTTTGGTGTATTATTATTATTATTATTTTTTTGCTTAAATAATTTTGAGGCTTTACAAGAAATTGTTTAACAAATGGAATTATTAAATATTTATGTTGTTTATTTTTTTTATGTGATTGCATTTAAAGTGAAGACAGTTTTGCGTATTTATATAAATTTGTATTTTAAAAACAAGTTTTATTTTTTTTTAAATACTAATTATTTTAGATTACAGAATAAGAAGCAAAAGGAACAAAAACGTAAAAAAAAAAAACAATTATTTTCTTTTTTTTTTCATATTGTATATATATATTTTAAATATAACAGGTAATTTCTTTTGTGTAACAAATATCAATAATAACACTTTAATCTTTTTTATCTCATAGTCATAATATTTAGAAATAAATCAATAATATAATTAATAATTCTTTGCATATTTAATGGTTTATTATTTTCGTTTTCTTTTTATAAAATTTTAATAGTTTTTTTTTTTTGTTTTCATTAGTATCAGTTGTTGTTGTTGTTTTTCTTTTTATCGTTGACATTTTCATTATTATCCAATTCCTACAAATGTTTTCAATTGTTCTCATATTCCTTTTTGTTAGAAGAACGCTTAGCAGAAATAGCGTTTAGGGTCACGTTGTTTTTGAAATCTGTATATCCCTATGTCTCTGTCTGTTTAGCTAAATATCGATTGATTAACGAAGAAATTCAAGAAAACCCTTTTAATGAATTTGAACGTTACAAATTCATTCACTTTAGACATTAAAACGCGTCTCAGAGCCATCGGCGAGCATTAATGTAACCGTTCGATTATTTATCCATACTAGTTTAGCTAGACGCATTGGATTAAGTCGTGATACATCTGGTATTGGCGCAGTTGAATAACCTTTGGTACAGCGTGTCTGTGATTGTCCAAGCCCGAACATACCGGTGCTAGTTTGCCAAAACGATAGTCGATTTTCGCTGCATGAATAGGATACGAGATACTTGCCATCTGGTGAAAATGCTAATGATGTTATTGAGTGTGTATGCGCAGGTATCATTTGGCACTTGTTCTGTCGCAGCTCGTATATTGCCAAATGACCATTGCTTGCACCCACTGCTATGCGTCTCGTTTGTGCGCAATGTGATATCTGATTGAATTTGCATATGGATGGACATACTTCGACAAGTCCACGATTTTTAAGCTCGTTATTGTCAACACAATGTAATGTAATGTCCATCACCTCAACTAGCAATCCGGCAATCTCTGATTGCATTTTATCAATTAGCATTTCGACGCATTGTAATATTTCGCTTTTTGCTTTAAACAATACAGATTGAGTTAGCGGCACATTGATGGACTGCGCATTTTGTTGCATTGTATTGTAACGTGCTACTTCACGTGCCATTGTCGTTATGAAAGCAGCCGGGCGTGCAGTTGCAATCAAACGTAAGGCGTGTCGTGCTGTACGGCATGCGTCCGCTTGGGGTGTTAATGGTAATTTGTAGTTAAGATTTGGTACCGATTTACCCTCGCACGATATTTCCAATAGACCGAGCAATACCTTTGAAACATCTAAATATGGCTCCCATACGGTAAAGCCGCGACCAAGTAAATCGATTGCAGCACGTCGTAATGGTGTATATTGCGGCAGCTTTGCTGACGGTGGTGCATACAGTAGATGTGCCAGCGCCATTGATGTTAGACGTGCCAAATTGTTTGCAATGCCAAAACCTTCAACGACAGACGATTTGCGACGTTCAGTGGTGCCAACAATGCTGCCGCGATGGTTTGGTGACTCTTGTGAAATATCCTGTCCGAACTCTGCACCAATAACACCTAAGAGTATGACAGCCGTTGTTTGTTTACGTTTTAGCTCCGATAGACTTGACGGTTTTCGTATTATTTCTTCCTCTTCTTCTTCATAATCTTCATCCTGATGCTGTTCGGCACTGGAGCCTGTAACGTTAGCTCCATTACTACTATTGTTGTGTCCATTTGCTCCTGCATTGACACTATTATTGTGTGCTCCTTGCAGTACACCAACAATGGGTTCTGTATGTGTATAAAGTGGCAAATATTGCGCCCAACTCTCAACTAGCTGTTTACGTCCTTTCTTGCCAATTCGTGTTAGTTCACCGAGTAATATTTGTTGTGCTGCTTCGCGTATTTCAATGCAGTGATGTTGCCAACGCTTAACCATCATTTCAACTTGAGGCCGTTTAAATTTCTTCGGTTCAAGCGATTCAATTTTATCGGGCAGCAAGAAGCAATGATGAGTAGAAAGTAGACTCCAGCCTTGTTTAATCTGTGAAGTGTGATGTGCAAGCAGTTCCTCACGCTCCTCTTCGTTGCTCAGTGTTGATTCCGTGCGTTGTGCCAGCCGCGCTAGCTTCTTGTTCTTTTCACTGTCGGGTAAAAATGATGCCGCGTTCATTGACATTAACGTATTGGACATAGCCACCAATGCCAGTATATGGTTCGATGTTAGTGTAGTGCTCAATTCCCAATGCAGCCGAGATGTAAATATTGCAGTCAATTGTTCCAAACGCTGCAGTTCCTCTGGTATGGCGCGCTTCTTTGAACTAGTTGGCAACTGAATGCCCGATGGTATTTCATAGTTATTTTGCCATGTGGGCAATAATAAAGACATATAACCAGCTTTGGAAAGCACCCCGTACGATATCGGCACAATTGGACGCAACAATCCCAACTGTGATTCGCAAACCTTGTCCAAATGTGGATCCAAACCCCAGGAGTGCAATAATGAAAGCAAAAAGTTGTGCGACTTCCATTACATGTGTCACTTCCATTTTTGAGGCTATTTTACTCTTTAAATCCTGTTGCTCCTCGTGCGTCTCTACGACTTTTTGGAAACTTTCCACTTTAGCTTGTACTTTCTTTTCGACAATTTCCGTTTTTTCCTTAAACTTCTGTACCAAACCATGTTTATCCTTGTCCTTGAGCATTTTTTCCATATCACCAGCTTTGTTCTTTACCTTTCCAAAGAAATCACTTATCTTCTTTGATGCATCCAAATGCATTGACTTGGCATCCTTTGGATTGTTCAACGTTACACCAAGTGATTCTAGTGCAGCAGGTGTCATTTGTGCATACTCTTCGCTATGAAGCTCAAAAATAAGACCTTCTATATCAAAAAACAAAATGTGACTCTCGGCGTCTTTGGGATTTGTGCGCAAACCCTGTATTACCAACGGATTGCTTCGGTGTTTCATCAGAAAATCAAAATTTCCCTGATTGTGTCCCTGCAACTGTTGCAGTTGATGGATGCCGCGTTGTGTTGCGTGACGTATTGCATTCATGTTGCGCGATTTAAGGCCTCGGAAAAAATGTACAGCCGGATTGGCCATGCCCATTTCAGATGTAGTTGACGCCGAACCTCCATTACCACCGCCGATGACACCATCTTCAATAACCTGTTCGTCACATGCGGAAAGAACTTCCTCGGCTAACATCCCATGTAAAACACGATCTAAGTGTCCCGTTTCCATTTGCCAAACATAAAGGGAACCATCGGAACATCCAACAATTAAAAAGTCATCCAATGGACGCCATTTAATAGTGACTACAGGAAACAAATGACGACTTGCTAATGTTACACATTTTCGTTCCTGTAAACTTACTAACGTTACCGAATGATCAGACGCTACTGAACATATACATTTTAGTATGCGTGGACTACATGTATCTGGTGGAACCAAAAGTTGTGTAATCTCACCAGCATGGACACAAAAACGATGCAATAAACTGCCGCTGTACAAGTCCCATAAACATATCGCAAAATCAATGCCACCACTCAATAAGTGAGATTTTTCATATCTCGGGTGCATCATCGATGGACATAGCAAACAATTAACCCGTCCACGGTGTCCGTAAAGAATTTGATGTGAAGGCCATTCGCTAAAGTTCTGTTTGATACCGACAAGTAGCTGCATCATTACTGTTTGGGTTGCTGGCACAATTACAATGCTACCATCCTCACGTCCAATAACCAGTCTACTCTGTTGAGGCAAATAAATGCTTGACGTTAGTTTAACTGGCGAATCAGTGATGCGCGACAATTGATCCAGTATGCCAACTGGAGGTGGATCCATAATAGACCATGCTTCTACTAATGATGTACATACATTTGGCTTGAGCACACGAGGTGGCATTTGTTTTGCCTGCAAAATACTTATGTTGTCCAATGGTACTTCCGGTACATTCCAAACGGAGATATAACCCTCTGAATCGCCTCGCAGCAAATAATGTTGATGGGGCTTGCCATCACGCGCCGTCCCCATAAGTAACTTCATTGCTGGCGGACACGATAGTACCTTGTCACCAGGATGCTGTAACATATAATACAGATATGGTGCATCACGCACAACACTTTTCGAATGAAACTCCTTATTGTCTGGTATACAATTCGCTGGTAACTTATACAAATATCCTTTGCCCTCGTCAGTCCATAGCATGACACGATCTGATGTAATAAAATCGCCGCCTTGCCAGCGTTCACGTGTCGGAGCAATGACTGAACAAAGTACTGTAAAATCACCAGCATCGTATATCTGCCAGTATTTGGTACACACCATGAGCACTGTGCGCTGATTTTGTGCACAACAATTTAACGTAATTGCATTTAAACAACGTATCTCCTTTGATTCGTTTTCGTATATCGGTTCAGCGTGTTTATTTTCATTGCCCGTCAGCGTCCAAACCTTTACTGTGCCTGTAGTTGTGATGGCTAACACAACATCATCCTTACGTCGCATTGGACGCAATACATGTAGCGCTGAAATCCAATCTGGTTTTACCTTTGAACTCAGTGCATAAATCACTTCCAAACTAAACGGATCCATAACCATAATCTCAGCATAATAGCCAATGCAAAACAGTCGCACATCTTCACTATTTGCAGTGTGATAGCTTTGAATTTGTGTATGCACCTGTGGCAATTTTACTGATTCAGTACACTTGCCATCTATTAGATCCCATGTGCACATTTCGCCATTTTCTGACGACGAAACAAGGAAATTATTCTCGGGTAACATTGACGCACGCACCAAACATAATACAGGGGCCGAGTGCCCGACCAGCAAACAACGCGGCGACATTTTTAATGTGTTAGGATCCACTTGCCAGAGGCAAATCTGTCCGTCGTAGCAGCCTGTGACTAGAGTGCTCTGATCATCCGAAAGAAAAACGCTTGATATACAATGTGTGGGTGCTGTAGGTCCCCACAGCACCACCGGAACGACAAGATTTGTGGTAACCATTTTTAAATTGTGACACCAATTTTATATTTTTGAGGTTTGTTTCTTGTTTTTGGTTTTTTTCGTTACTGTTAAAAAAATTTTTTTAAATTATTATAAACATCTAAAATAATTCGTTAAACACAAAAAATTTGCAGATGTTACCGATACCAAATCGCTTGCATAAGAAGTGAACGCTGTGATGTAAATCTAGTAAATGGATAATTTGTGGAATTTATGAAAAGCAAGGAAAAACGGTAACTTCGGTGGATCCGAAGCTTAAATACCCGTCACACGAATTTTTAAATAGTAAATGTGTGATCATCAATGGCTTAGATAGAACTTCGAGATGGGTTGGGTGGGAATGAATGGTCTGATACAACGCCAGACAAAATCAGATATAACAATAGTTTTATTAAAAATATCAGAAAAGCAGAGCTAAATTTATATAGGGCTGTACGTTATAGTAGCCCGATCCGTATTATATTAGTGCTGTGTACTAATAATGATATTAGATGCGATTTTATCCAATTTAAAGTGAATACATTCATAATAAATAGTACCTATTTTCATACAAATATTCGAAAATGTACGGTAAGTTTGAATGGGGGCTGTACCTAAAAATGGGCGTGGCACTTTCATTTTTGAACTTAACCTAGTCGTTGCCGAGAAAAGCTTAAGTTTTAAATTTATTTTAAATATATTTTAAACGAAGCGAATAAATCGCATAGCAACAGACAGACAGACATGGCTAGATCGACTCGTCCAATCGAGCTGATCCAAAATGTATGTACTTTATAGGGTCTACGATGTCTACTTCAATGCGTTACAAACTTTCCGACAAACTGAATATAAACGTTTTCAATATGTGTAACGGGTATAAAAACGTTTTTAGAATCTTAATATTACAGCCATTCCGACTAAACGCAATAGTTATACAATGTTACTACAACATTTAACTTTATTTAGTTTTGAATACCCTACCGGCTTAAATGACCTAACTTAAATCTAACTAATGCATAAATAGTAATATATATATATATAATTTCATAGCAATTGAGGATCTTAATTTTTTACAGATAAAGTTTTCCCGATTCACACTTCCGGTCATAGTTTCTCAAAAAATGAGAATTATTCATTATTCCTCCCTTAATATGTTAAACACTGCATAGTAAATTCAGACATTTCACACATCAACTAATTACTTCGTTTGTGAATTTCTAACTGTGTTTATATTTCTCACGCCAAAAAATATCGTTTTATTGTTACAGTAATTGTTTTGATATAAAGATAGAAGAAAAAAATAAATATCGTCTAGCGATGGGTCATACTTTGAATAATCTATTTGCAATTTTTTGTGAAAAGTAAAACCTCAATTTACGAAAAAATTTTTACAAATTAATTTAAACAGCCACATTTTCAAAAGAATTTTTTAAACTTATCGATTTGGAAGACAGTGAATTTCTTGTTACTGAGCTTTCTTTCTACTCGGATTATGTGTGCATTCTGATATAACTAAAGACAATAAAGATACTATTCTGACTAGTCGAGTATACGATTGGGCATAACCTCTAACGTTAAAAAGACTATATTTCGATGTCCCAATAGAGTTATAGCGAATAATTAACTATGTAACTTTAAGTTGAACACTTCGGCTGTTTATAGAGAGATCTGAAGGTAACAGGTTGATGTGATAACAAATTCGTTCATTGTATCTTGAGCTGTGTCAGTAGGCATATCTAAATCGTGACTAAAAATCATGTTGTGCACGAGTCATGGAGTATAACTCCAAAGTAGTGTAATAATACAGGTCGACACGGATAATGATTCAAGCATCGGACTAGGCCTATCTTATCGATTTGTCATCGCTGAATTCGAATTTTCTATTTTTAAAAATTAAAAAAACACTTTTTTTTGATTGTTTTGATCATATATAGCAAATGATCCTGTGGTGATAAAATTCCGAGTTTGGATTAAATTGAAGATTGAATCTTTCAATACAAGAGAAGGGTCGAGACTACTTTTTTTTTGGTTGTTTTCTGTTTTTTAGAAACAAACAGACTTCCTGTTGAAGGTGATGACGTCATCGAACGGCTACAAAAGAGCTTCAAATCAGCAGCAAAAACGGTGTTTTTTTGAGTTATTAAACATTTTTTTTCTTAAAAGGCCAGACTCGTATTCAGTGATTAAAAGTCTGTAAAATAGGCCTATCTTTAATCAAAAAAGGTCTTATTTTGTCGACCTGTGTATGAATACAGATGTACGGCATAACATATAAGCACTTCTGGCAAACAGTCATATACCATACTTTAATTCGATTGATGACGCCCAAATCGGCAAAGGTCTCTTTGGAATATTAACTAAACCACGTGTAGAATTGTAGATAAATGTTGCCAAAATATATAAAAGACATTGCTACCTAAAACAAAAGTACGGAAAAGATCAGAGGTACAAACGAACGTTGAGCGTAAAAGTCATCTTTATTTATTAACATACCACGTATATGTGCGATCATCGCAATAAGTTGAAACGATCTAGTCTTGTTTTCTTTGTTTATTTCTCATAAAACTTTAAATATTATGTGTTGCTTAAAAATGAGATTGTCATCACAGTGTAATGAACAAAGCCCGCCTAATATCATCTAGTCCACAAAAGCTGACTGTCAAACATTTTTAGTAGCACCTAATGAATATAAAGTTTTATTTCGGTTTTGCCGTTTCGTACGAAGTAATCTATGCTCAAATTGGAATAGTAAAATATGCTTTGAAGCTCACAGCTACTAGAAGTTTGTATATACAGTATATACCTACATATGTGTATCTATATATTTTGCACAACGTGAAAAAAAAAACTTGCTAAACCTAATCAGAAAAGCGGTGTATGTATCGCAGTAAAAAAAAGATTTAAACTTGATGAATTAATAAAGAAACTCACAGTTAAGTATCAAAAATCGCATAGAACAACATGAGCAGACAAATCGGCTTCGACAACCACCAACTATTTAACAATTAAACTATTGAATTAATGAATTATTTCAATTTACAAGATTTACAGTTTTAAAGAAGCTGTTAGTCTGTCTGTCGGAATGATATAATTGCTTTGAAAATTATTAAAAGCATTGTTATATTTACAATCCAAAGCTGCTGTACAATTTGTTGTAAAACCACCAGAATTCCGTGATCCTAATAGTGGTTCTCGTTCATTTCATAAAATTATTTACTGATCTTTTTTCTAACGTTTACGCGTTTAACCACTTTAATAAGAAAAAAAAGAAACACACATATTAAATAGTATCTGTATGTAGCGTTATCTTCAAAATGGAATCTCTTTTCGGAAGGGTAGTTAGATTATATTGGCTGTTACATAAAACTTTGCCGAAACAACGAAACAAAGAAAAGTAAAGCGTATAGAAATTTTAGATTCTTCGAAAATACAAACATATTTCACTTTTTGTTTTTGTTATTCATTCGCACATCCCGCACTGACACTGGCACGCAAGCAGGCTCACTAAATATACTAAAAAATGTTTCATACGTGCGTGTATATTATGAAGCGAATTGGTTTCAGCACTACAAGCAAAAATAAATTAATATGCATTTGGCTAACTTTTTTCAACGTATCCACCACCCTCACCGCAGTTGTCGTGTTATCGTATCTGTCAGTAAGGTGGGTGGTGATGATGGTAATGATGTTTGGTGGGGGTGTTTTTACTGTTTTTGTTGTCGTTGTGTGCTCCACCAGCTGGTACACTTCTGCTGCTGCTGCACTTAACTTTAAAATTGCCGTTTGTTGATTTTAGATTGTTTGCTAAAACGAAACGCTCCAACGTCGTCGCCGCTGTCGTCGTGCTGTTTCCGCCACCTGCTGCTGCTGGTTCCCCTCATTCGTCTCCTCAACTATTGCTGCTGAAGCGCACAGTAGTTATGGAAAACTTCAATGTCGTCGTAGTATAATCGTTGTAGTTGTCCACTTGTCGTCACACTGTACGTCGTTCTATAACTTTCCGATGCGACGTTTCATGTGATTTTAATGTTTAATATATATTTAATTTTTCGTTGTAGTTTATATCTGTCATCTTTGTTTAATGCACAAAAACATATTGCACTATACGTATTTAAAAGAATTATAAAACTACACTTCTACCCATCAAAATTTATATTATGAGTTTTTTTTATTGTCTACCGTATCTTCACTTTAAGTGTGTAGAAACCAACCAATGAAGAAAAAAAAATAATAAAAGTATCGACCGAGCGAAAAATTATCGATTACCACGATTGTTTTTTAGTTGTTGCCAAAGCATACGCAAAGAATAAAAAGACATATATTACCACGCAAATACTAAAATATACCATGTACTTAGTAGTGACATGGCATGGTAATACTGGCAACATAAACGAACTCGCTTTTCTTTTTTAGCCAACAATATTAACCTAACGTATGTTGCCTACCTTTATTTGTTTGTAAAACAAAAGCGCATGAACCATTTAAAGAACAATTTAAACACTTGTTTCAACTTAAACATTCGATTTTTATCATTGAATTTGTTTGTCTTTGAACCTTTGCCCAATTTAAAATCAGTTATTTTTTTTGTCGCCGTTTTCTTAAACGCTGCAACGGACGACAAATGAAAGGTCAACAAACGTTAAATTTGCAAAATTAAAAAACGAAATAAAAACTCAGGCTTAAGATTTTATCGAATTAAGAACATATCTTGAAATCAATATGTTTAATAACTCGCTGTACCAATCCTATATACTGGTAAGAATAGAAGATAACAAACTGACACTGTAAGTGGCAATTGTAGCATTTATATTAATGCTTTGTAATTTTTTACCTTATTCCTAACTTAAAACTAATAAATGTTGTGCATCGTATACTAAACACTTTTTACTTTTAGATATGCATTGCATGGCTTTCTGCATAAACACATTCAATGTTTTAGCAACACAAGCAGCGCTATACTTCAAGTAGCGACCATTGCTTACTATTAGTTTTATATATTACCATATTTATAAATCGAAAATTAGTATCACGTAATGCGAATGATAATAAATCTTACTTGTTTGCAATACGCACTGATATGTATTTCAACGGCTAAAATGTGTTTACAACGTTTTTTGTGCAGTTATTATACAAACACACACTTTTGAACGAAACCAAACTACTAAGTAATTTCAGTGCAACCGATTGAGCAAAAACGCAATTAGATTAAGAAATACCAAACAGTAGTGCCCGCCAAATTTAAAACAAAGTATTATAAGCGATTTTTAGTTGATTTTTGTACAAAATTGTTTTGTGTGGAGTGAGGGGGTTAACTTGAAACTGCTAAGAGTTAGTGAGTCTAGTTAGTTATTAGAAGAAAGTTACAATGCAAGAATTTTACACCTATAAACTTTTTTTTGAATCGACTTTCAAATTTTGTAGTCCGGAACTTGTATGCTTACTCATATGCTCAATTCATATCCACAACCAATGTTATAAATTTACTTTTTCTCTGTCCATCGTTACGTTTTGAAGTTATTGATAATATTTTCGTACATAAGCTTTTCTTAACAGTTACTATGATAAAAATTCATGTATTCAGATAGGACCAATATTTAATATGAACGCTTCTTATTTGAACGCCAACATAAGATCTTTGATTCGGACCATTGACACCTACCCACTGCCTTTGCAAAAATCTATCTACAGCATATGTAGATGGTGCTCGAAATTTCGTTGGAAGGGTACTACGTGCTCATATTACTTTACTATCTTAAGTGTTGACTTAGCATACATAATCCTGGGTTCTCATTGAAAATTAAAGTTGTGTAACAACCGGTCTGGAACTACGCATTCTGAGAATTAAAAAAATTCGTAGATTTTACAGTCAAGTTTTATAATAAACTGGAACAACATATAATAAACTACAAGAGTTGTCTGACCATCCTAACTAATGAATCTTTTGAACAAAAGTTTGACAGTAAGAAAATTAAAGCGTCAATCTTTTGGATATTCCAACCAGTGCTTAGATGTGACTTTTTGTCGCCAAATTAAATAATACTGTGCGACACAAAAAAATGAAAATTGCGACCGCTCGGAAATCTTATAGTAGAGGTTGCAGGTCTGATCAATTAAAAAAAAACTGAACACTTAGAAAGGGGACCTCCAAAATCTGGATCTAGGGTCAAACATTTATGTTTAATGGGACAAATCTGATTATAATTGACAAATTTATTAAACTTTTAGTAAAAAAAAAAATTCAGAATTGTTTTTAGAAAAAGTTTAAAATATTCGTCAATAATTGGTACGTAATTTAATGAATTAAATCTCTAAAAATGAAAAAAGGTGAAACCATTAGTTTTTTACCTTAAATTCAGGTTTTGGTGGTCCCCGAAAATTGTAAGTAAACAGGTCTTTTTTTTACTCGGTCTACAACCTAGGACCTACAACCTCTACCATAAAATTTGATTTTTTTTTGTCTCCCATTGTAATTGATGGACGATTACGGACAGGTTGTAAATGAAAATTGTACAAGATAAAAATGGCTACCTCATCTTAAATCGGGTTTAATTACCGTTTAGACTAGATCAGTCCTCGCAGTTCACTTAGTGAGCTGAGTAGTCACCAAGACCCTTTGGGTTTTCGACCAATAGTGCTTTTATTCACAGTCATGATTCATGGTCCAAATGGTTGTATTTAAAAAAAAAAAAAAAAAAAAAACAAGAAAAAAAGTTTGCTTCGGTTGGACCGAAGCTTATATAACTGTCACACATCATTTGACGTGGATAGATCTTCGTGTGCAGCATTTGTATTAAATTTTATCTTAAAACAGAAAACAAATTAAAAATATTCTTAAAAATTCGCGGTCCGATTTGAACCTATTTTAAACTGAAGATTTGGCAAGCATTTGTACCATATTTGAAGCCATTCGCTTAATAAATATAATTTTTTTCTTATAAGAACTTGACAAAATGTTGTACTTTTGTATGGGAGCTATACCAGAAGTGGGCGTGGTACATTGATTTTAACATAGAAAGTACACAGGTTCTAGAAAAGCTTAAGTTTAAAATTTTCTGCCCAATATCTTTGAAACTGAGCGAATAAATCGCGCAGCAACAAACAGACAGACGGACATGGCTAAATCGATTTGTCTCGTCGAGGTGATCAAGATATATATACTTTATAGGGTCTACGATGCCTCCATTAGTCCGTTACAAACTTTCCGACAAACTGAATATACCTGTTTTACACTATGTGTAACAGGTATAAAAACAGAATTAAACAAAATACCAATGAAATTGCAAAATATATTAAAGCTCAGCATTCAGAATATTTATGCTAAGAAAAATTAACCAAGAGCATAGAACGGCGTGAAACTCGGGCTGCCACATCAACGAGTTTTTAAACCATCAGGATTTTATGAAATCTGAACCATTATTAGTGTTCATCGATGTTCCATATTTAATTGTTTTTCCAAAAACTTTTGTATAAGTATGTACTAAACTAAATTCTAGCACAACTTTATTTTTTATTACAAGAACTGTTTTTTATTTTCATTGTATCAACAACATAATACCTTAAAGTTGAGAAAACATATGTAGATTAATAAAAAAACAAAATGTTAAACTCAGCTAAAATATGTATAAAAGTTTCGTCTATAATTTTTGTGAAGAACGCAATGCTCCATCCCGTCTAGTTTTTTAATTCCAGTCGTTCTCCTTAAACTTACTTAATGGTCCTTTCACTCTTTTAGAGCAAACTTTTTTCTTTAAATTAATTTTCTAAAAAAGAGGAGATAGAAAGTTAGAATGATAAATATGATATGATAAATAATAAACAATGACTGCTATGAAGTTTTATTTAAAAGTACTTTGTTCAAGTACAATATGTATGTATACATATAATGGTATGAAATTAAGGCCCCATTTCCATTAGGCCGCGTTCCGCGTTAGCGTTAAAAACTCGACAAACTCGCGTTAAATCGTATACAAAAAAGATAGGCAGTTAGGTATGGGAAAAAGTCGCGTTAATTTTGAACGCGACTTTCGATAACACGCGTTCAAACCGATTTCAAACCGATTTCTCTTATCGCTTCGAATAAATTGGCAATCGTAAGTTGCGCATACTTATTAAAACAGCTGACAAAGTAACCACAAAAAATAAACATTTACATAAAAGCTTCAGCTGCATATATTCAAATGACGGATTACCTTATCATGCTCGTATTGGACAGCAGTTACTAAAGGAACAACACCTACATCCATTCGTTATATTAAAAATCAGCATTTCAAAAAAATTTTTTTTTTAACCTGTACAATTTTTTTACTACATAACAAACAAAATCAGCTGTTTTAACTCGAAAGTTAACTCGAAAGTTATTCCGCATTTCCACTGCGGCATTATGCCGCATTTCCACTGAGCCGCGTTTTGTTATCGCGTTAATAATTTATCGAAAAACGCGAAACGGTGTTTCCATTGCGTTTTAGCGTTAGCGTTCGAGTTAAAACAGCTGGTTTGTTTGTTATGTAGTAAAAAAATTGTACAGGTTAAAAAAATTTTTTTTTTTAAATGCAGATTTTTAATATAACGAATGGATGTAGGTGTTGTTCCTTTAGTAACTGCTGTCCAATACGAGCATGATAAGGTAATCCGTCATTTGAATATATGCAGCTGAAGCTTCTATATAAATGTTTATTTTTTGGGGTTATTTTTAGGGGGGTTTATTAAAAAAGAAAACATAAAAAAAACAAAAAAATAAAAAAAAAAAAAAAAAAAAAAGTAGTTATCGAAAGTCGCGTTCAAAATTAACGCGACTTTTTCCCATACCTAACTGCCTATCTTTTTTGTATACGATTTAACGCGAGTTTGTCGAGTTTTTAACGCTAACACGGAACGCGGCCTAATGGAAACATTATAGTTTTATTATTAGTTTAGGGGATGATTGTACTGCTACCTAAAGAGGTATATTGTACACCCTTACTGGCTAAATTACAGGTTCTAGCCCTATTCTTTGTATGAATCTTATCATTTTTATAGGTTCGGTTTTCCTAACCTGCTCTAAGGAAAGTGTATGATTTCCTAACAATAACATTCTACTTCTGGACGTAGCTACACATTCTGATAGAATATGGATAGGTGTTTCTTCCATACTGCCACAGAACCTGCACTCAGGAGAGCTCGCCACACCCATTACATGTAGGTGTCTTCTAAGTCCGCAGTGACCTGTTAAGAGCCCTATCATGATCTTTAGCTGAGTTCTATCCAGCTTAACCAATGCTTTGGTAACCTTAGAGTTGAATCCCTCTATTAGCAATTTGGCCTGTCGCATGCCTTGCCTTGAACTCCAGTGTTCATCCCTGGCACGTTTTATATCATTACGTATTGTCTCATTAAGTGTATGATTTCCAATGGGACAATACGGTTCTGGACCTATTAGAGGAGTTGCCGCCCCCTTCCTGGCTAGAGCGTCTGCTAGCTCATTGCCTGGGATGTTTTTATGTCCTGGCACCCACAATAGTTGCACCTTATTATTTTTCCCTAGTACATTTAAGGTGGTTATAGCCTCTTGTACTAGTTTAGATTTTACTATGTCTGACTGTATCGCCTTAAGGGCTGCCTGACTGTCTGACAGTATTGCTATATCGCAGTTGTTATAGTTCCTGCTAATATTGATCTGCGCGCAACGGATTATCGCGCATATCTCTGCCTGGAAGATGCTAGTGTATCTGCCCAGGGATTCCCATAGTTTAGTTCTTGGGCCAGCTACACCCAAACCGGCTCCTTCGTCGGTGAGTGACCCGTCTGTATACCACTTGATAGTGTGTGGTTTTATTTCGTAAGCATTTTCAGATGTCCAAGACTTCTTACTTGACCATCTGATGGTGAAGTCTTTGTCAATGTTGTACCTTTTGGTTATAATGTCCATAGGCATTGACAGAAGTTGTGACCCTTCCATCCACGTTGACAGGTATTTCTTGCAGAAGGTAGATGCAGTTTTATCTCCATCTACCAATATGCGGATGAGCGTGCTTCTCATTCTTAGGTTCACTTCTATATCTAGTGGTGTCAGGTCTAGAAGTGCTTCAAGTGCTGCTGTAGGACAGGTACGTATTGCCCCCGTGATGCCTATGCATGCTAGTCGTTGTAATGACTCAAGTTTTCTTTTGGTCGTAAGTTGGTTCGACCTATCTCCCCACGCAATCACCCCATATAGGAGTATGGGTTTGACTACCATGCTGTATAGCCATAGCATGGTACTGGGTTTGCATCCCCAGGATTTGCCTGCTAATTTCCTGCATACGAACAGGGCCTTAGTGCATCTTAGAATTACATCATCTGTGTGGCTTTTCCAGAGAAGTTTACTATCCATAGTTAAGCCCAAGTATTTTGCCGCTGTACTAAAAGGTATTTCTACACCTCTCAGTACAACTGCCTTGAGTCTTGGTAGCTTGTACTTCCTAGTGAATGGTACAACGACGGATTTGGCCGGATTTATATTTAGTCCGACCTCCCTGCACCATTCCTGGGTTATACTTAGACCCCTGTTAATTATGTCACATAGGGTTTCTTCGTATTTTCCTTTTGCAATGATTACAATGTCATCTGCATAGCCTTGACATTGTATTCCATTGTTGCTTAGTCTAGTCAGTAGGCCATCTACCACCAGACTCCATAGCAGAGGTGACAGCACGCCCCCCTGCGGACATCCTTTGACGGTTTGTACCCTAATGCTCGTGCCATTTAGGTCTGTTTCCGCCGTTCTAGTGTTTAGTAGTGAGTGTATCCAGTCGACCACCAACGGTTCGACCCCTCTTTCTACTAGGACCTTGCGTATTATATCGTGGTTCGTGTTGTCAAACGCCCCTTCGATGTCTAAGAAGGCACAAATAGTGATTTCTTTGTATTCAAACGAGTTTTTAATTACTCCAGTCAAGTTCAAAAGGGCAGTGTCAGTTGATCTTCCTGCTCTATATGCATGCTGGTCCTTATGTAGAGGTTTTCTCGTAAGGACCGTCTGTCTAATATGCCTATCTACTACCTTTTCCATTGTTTTTAATAAAAACGATGTCAGGCTGATAGGCCTAAAAGATTTGGGGAGAGTGGGATCCTTTTTCCCTGCCTTGGGGATAAAGACCACCCTGGCCCTTCTCCACTGGGTTGGGACATGGCATGTTGCCAAGCTACTGGTCATAAGCCTTTGAATTCTAGGGATTAATTCCCTACCCCCATATTGTAGTAGAGCAGGAAAGATTCCGTCTACTCCAGGAGATTTAAAAGGGTGAAAGGTGGATATTGCCCACTTTATCTTGTCCTCCGTTATTATTCTCTTTGCAAGCAACAGGGTTTCCCGACTTGCTCGCCTGTACTCCACCTCGGGCTGAGACTCATCGTCTCTGGCTCCTGGGAAGTGTGTTTCTAGTAGGAGCCTAATTTTTTTGCTCCTCGTTTTCCGTATAGGAATTGTCTGGCCTGCGAAGTGCTATATTCGCTTCGGCCTGGACTCCTGCCATAGCTCTGTAGATACGGGCAGCTGTGGCAGTGGAGGAAATACTCTCGCAGAAAGATCTGTAGTTCCTGCGTTTCGCTTTTCTTAGTTCTCTGTTATAGAGCGTGAGCTCCAGTGAGTACTCCTCCCACCGGTCTGTGCTTTTCGCTCTATTAAACAGTTTCCTTACTTTTTTCCTTTGCATCTCTAGGCGTTCATTCCACCATGGGGCGTCATTTTCGCGCCTAGAACTAGCAAATGGGCAGGCATCTTCATAAGCCCGGGTTATATTTTCGTTGAGCTCGAATACCTTCTGTTCTAACTCAAGGGGATGTCTGGAGTAATTAAGCTCCCCTCTGGGTGTTATGCTAGACAGATTATTTCTATAAAGATCCCAATTTGTTTTCTTGGGATTTCTTTTTGGTAAGCGGTGGGTCGTACCCCCCCCTTATGTTGAAACGTATAATCCTATGGTCTGACATGGAGGGTTCTTGAGATACATGCCAGTTGCTAATTTTATCTTCTAGCGCTAGACTACTAAAAGTTATGTCTAACACCTCCTCCCTTACTCTATTGACAAAGGTTGGTGTACACCCCTGGTTGTTAGTTGTAAGGTTATTTCTAATTAAAAATTCAAGCAAACACTTACCCCTTGAATTTGTGTCAGTGCTGCCCCATACCTCATTATGGGCGTTGGCGTCGCAGCCCACAACAATCTGGATACCTCGCTGGTTACACAGTTCCACCAGGCCTTCCAGTTCCTCTGGTGGTGATGGATTCTCGGCCGCACAGTAGGCTGAGGCAATAACCACCTGTCTTCTGCATCCATCAATTTCTAGCTCGGTGGTAATTGGAACGCAGTCCCGAGTCAGGTATTCTGAAATTACAGTATAATTAATGTTATTTCGAATCAATATGCACGCTCTAGGCTTTTCTTGCCTGTTGTCGCATATTACCTTTGTATTCCTGGTGTATAGACCTTTTACTCGGCCTTCATGGCACCAGGGCTCCTGGATAAGCGCCAACCCAAGGTGTTGTTTTGTGAACGTCCTTGCTATGACGGCTGATGCCGCCTTAGCGTGGTGGACGTTCACCTGGGCTACGCTTATCTCGATGGCGGGGCTATTGAGCCCGCTCATCTTCGAGTGATGCTTCCATCTCCTCTGCGACGAGGGTGGTGTCCTCATCACGTAGGAGCTCCTCCGCCTCCCGTAGCTCTTGTGGGGAAAGCTCTGATCCCTCGTCCTCAACCAGTATGACGTCCGAGTTCACGGACATCGGTGTGCCTGGTCGTTCCGACTTGCATTCTGCGGTTGCAGGTGTAGGTTCTGGCATCTCCGGGGAGATGCCTTCCACTACCTCATCTTCGGCCGCTGCCTCTGATGATGTTTCTACCGGCGTTGCTTCCTCTTCCGCCTCCTGTCGCTTGCGCTTCAGATGGACGGGGACGAAGCCGTAGCGGAATCGGATTTTTAATCCGTTTTCTACAAGGGTTTGCTTGCTTTCGTCATCAACTCCTATTACTAGGAGTTGGCCATTACCCTCCTTCCGTGCGGAAATTACCTTCCACGACTGGGTGTTGAGGTCATTCATTGCTTCTATTAAATTCAGAAGCATTTCTGTTTTCCAGCTTGCGCACCTTGGAAGGAACAAGTGGATAATCTCCGTCGAGGGAATGTCCTCGCCGGTAAGTGTGGTGAGGATTGGGCCTTTCCAGTCCTTCAACGTCGGAACGTGATTCTGCAGCCATTCTGTAGTGATGTCATCGGCGCAGTCGATGATCAACATTCCTGGTCTGAAGTGCACGGCATCGAACCTAATCTTATGGTTCCAGCCCTGGGCAACTTCAAACAGGATGAGATCCTCTAGTTCCGTCAGGTCTTCCGGTGATAGTGACACCTGCTGGTAGTCACTCGGAAGGACTGCCACCTTTGTGGTTTTCACAACTGCGGCAAAACTCACATCTTTCGATACACTAGATGTGGTAGGTGCGGGGTGCTCCCGAGCCCTCCTCCTCTCCAGGGCCGCTGCCGACGTGGATGGTCTTTCGTCCAACCTGTCCTGCACCCTCGGAGTAGTCCTGCTCCTCTTCCCCTTGTGCTCAGGGGGTGTGAGCGTCTTGTTGGCTCTTTTAGCGGCCGGCCTTGGCTCCTGCACAGTCTTATGGCTCAAGGCTTTTGCCTTGGCCTCCTGCTGCGGTAAGCCTTGCTCAATGTACCTTAGGTACCATTTCACTCCCGCCCCACTTAGTCCTCGGCGGTGTGGATCATCCAGACCTCCTGGTGCTCCAAGTGGTGGGAGAACGGGCCTCTTTGACGAGGCAGTATTTCCCTCTCGTGCCGGTGGAGGGGATACCTGGCTGCCGCCTGGTCTGCGTTGTGCAGGGGATCTATGCTCCGCCTGCCGTTGCACGCCTCGTTGGACACGTGTGTCCTTGGTACTCGGCCTTGGAGTAGGCCTTGGACGTACCGTTGGCGTTGTGGTTGCTCGTGCTTGCGCACGAGCTTGATGCGGACGGACATCGTCCAGTCGCGCTTGCTCAAGCTGACTAGCAGCTTGTGTCGCGGTGCAGTCCCGCGGTAGTTTTATGTTTTTGTTTTTGTTTCTTTTGTCCATAGTACGGTTTCTTATGCGGAGAATAACGGTCCGCCTGCACAGAGATCCGCTATATGCAGGTAAGGTCTATATACTCCTCGAGGCGACCCGGTGTCGAGGAGGTACCGTTAGCGACTGGGCTATTTGGGGGCCCCCAGCCTGGTTGATCATCGACACGGTTCACATCACATCTTGATCCGGCCCCATGGAGGGAAGGACATGCGTTGTCATCAGGATGACCATGACCATCTCAATGTGCATTGAAGTGGTCATGGTCCTCCAAACAACACCACATGTCCCCGCACGACTATTTTAGCCAGGCTGTCAGTAGATTCTAGATCTTTCTGAAAACCTGTTTCCAGGAGCCACCGCGGTGGAGGTAATAGTCGCACTTCTCTTACAGGGAACCGTTACGGCATGTGCAGCAATACCTGCGACATTTAGTCCCCGGTTATGTAGGAGCTGGCTCCCTAATGGAAACATACATAAATATATATAATTTAAGTCAAATATGCACCGTTTTGTTCGCCATTTGGAAGACAACTTCATTTTGCCTCCTTATAAAACCCTCTCCCTATTTGCAAAAACTCAGAAAAAACACGAATTAACGCCAACAAATCTTTTGGATCGCATAAACGCTTGTGATACGCTGCTGAAACGGAACGAACTCGACCCATTTTTAAAGCGGATGGTGACTGGAGATGAAAAGTGGATCACTTACGATAACGTCCAGCGAAAAAGGTCGTGGTCGAAGCGCGGCGAGTCAACCCAAACCATCGCCAAGCCCGGATTGACGGCCAGGCAGGTTTTGCTGTGTGTGTGGTCGGATTGGAAGGGAATCATCCACTATGAGCTGCTCAACTATGGCCAGACGCTTAATTCGATCATCTACTGCGAGCAACTCGACCGTTTGAAGCAGGCGATTGACTAGAAGCGGCCAGAATTGGTCAATCGGAATGGTGTTGTGTTCCACCAAGACAACGCTCGGCATCACACATTTTTGATGACCCACCAGAAGCTACGGGAGCTCGGATGGGATTGGTCCTATCGCACCCACCGTATAGTCCGGACCTGGCACCAAGTGATTACCATCTATTCCGGGCCATGCAAAACGCATTTGTTGGTACTACGTTGGCCTCAAAAGAGGCTTGCGAAAACTGGTTGTCTGAGTTTTTTGCAAATAGGGAGGGGGTTTTATAAGGGGGCATAAAGAAGTTGCCTTCTAAATGGCATATTATATATATATATATATATATATATATATATATATATATATATATATGTATATATATATATATGTATTTATATACGTTTCTATGTCCGCTATTCACGTTGAAACCGTCCAACCGATGAACCCCCAAACCGGTTACATTTGAAAGTAAACAATGCAACTAAATTGAAATTCCACTAAAACAATGCCTAATTGATATTCGGTTCATTTAAGAAGTCGATATTCTAATTTTACCAAACAAAAATGTTTTGCTTTTTTAACATAAACCAAAAACAATAATAAACAAGCAAGAACGTTAACTTCGGAAGCACCGAAGCTCAAATACCCGCCACACGAAACTTTATTAATTTTCTTGAAAAAATAAAAAAATAGAAGGTGAGTTTGTATGGGACTATGTGTTATAGTGGCTCGATCCTTGTCATATCGGAAGCATATTAATAGGAAAATAGTAGAAGTGATTTTCCACAGAGTGAATATATCCATATATAAGAACTATTTTCATACAAAACCTGAAAAATGGGCGCTTGGTTTGTATGGGGGCCATATCAAAAAATGGGCGTTTCTTTTGAAATTGGTTGTCATAAAAGTGCTTTTATCCATATTTGTAGTAAATACATTTACAAATAATAACAATTTTCATACAAAAAATCGAAAAAAAATGGTAAGTTTGTATGGGGCTATATCTAAAAGTGGGCGTGGCAACTTGGTTCTAACATACAAACTGCCTAGGAGCACAAAAAGCTTAAGTTAAAGTTTCAGGTCAATATCTTTAAAACTTTCCGAGAAAAACGCATTGCAACAGACAGACGGACGGACAGACAGACGGGCATGGCTAAATCGATTCGTCTCGTCGAGCTGATCAATAATATATATACTTTATGGGGACTCCGATGCCTCCTTTAATACGTTACAAACTTTTCGACAAACTGATAATATCCTTCACACTACGTGTAGCGGGTATAAAAACAGCTGATTTCAGCTTTCCCCAATATATTTTGTGTAAGATCAAAAAAAAAAAGTATTTTTAGTATGTTAGCCCCAGCCCATTTTGGTTGCGCTACAAACAAAAAAAGAGCAAACCATGGTACAATAAAACAAGGTATCGCTACTTTATCAAATAAAGAACTTGTTCGTTGCATGATACAATTAATTGTATCATGGTTCGTTGCACGTGTGTATGAAAGAGATAGATGAGAGAGAGAGCAGAAAATATAAATGCCTGTAGTTTTGTTGTTGGTTTTGAAAAAATTTTGTTGTTACACACGATGAAAAAAAAAAAACGAAAATTGTGTTTTGCCATCGGTAGCCGAACATAAACGACCTATCGATACGACGTTCGCATTCATACTGAAAACAAATAAAGAACCAAACGCTGGCAGAGAAACGAGCAATGGCGATACCTTGTTTTATTGTACCATGGAGCAAACAGTAAATGCCATCAAAAAGAACTAAAATTGCACAAAACACAGCAGATGCAAAACGAAAAACGTACAGCATAGTAGCACACGCCGGGTATCTGCTAGTAAATAAATAAATATTTATTTATTTATTTATTTATTATAATTAGATACAATATAAAATGTTATATCTAATACAACTAAAAAAATGGCGTACAAGCTACTATGGCCTTCGACGCCAAATAAATAAATATAAACTTGAAAAGGCTTTAGGATCATTGCGAATGTTCGCGTTTTAAACTTTATATAAAAAAAAATCCAACTCGATGCTTCAGCAATACCATTACCAGTCGAACGGTTAGCACTATCAAGATAAAGCTTTAACGATAGTTGTGAAGTACTTATGATGATAATTATTTTCAAGCAATGTTATTGACGAATTCTATTAATGGATATACCCAAACCATTACCCACAAAAACATAATATGTTATTATGTTTTTAAAAAGAAAAGGAAACAAGGAAAACGGCTGAACCGAAGTTTTAATACAATCTACTTAGGAGAAAAGAAAAATCTTAAGTTTCGAATTTTGGCGATTTCTTCAAAAGAAACAGTTGCTCGCCGAGTTCGTTCGCGCTCGGCGAACACCGTTTAATTTGTTCTCTTTTGCTCCGGTTGTTCCCCGACCGTTTGGTTGAGTGAAATGAAAATAAGTCTTTTGGGTGTGTATGCGAGTAAACTTATTATTTGCGAAGTGAAGGGTTTAGGGAAATAATGGATCCCATTAACAACTCACTTGGCATGAACCCAATAAAGTCACGAAATGTAACGAATTTTGTGTCTGTAAGATAGCAGTGTCGCTCAAAATCGATGTTGCCACTAGAATGGATAAAGCCATTCTAAGTGACAATTTGCAAATGATCCACGTTTGCCTATATCAAACTGAGATCGTCGTAAAATATTAGGCATGATTCAGCTGGAAGATTCACACACTGGAATATATATTAAAGAAGATTGTTGAAATCCTAGACGATTACGAAATAAATCTGGATCAAATCTTCAGGTAAAAATTTAATAACATACAATATTTAATATATATATATATATATATATATATATATATATATATATATATAAGTTGTAAGATTTTAACATTTATACACACAGCATAACATCTGATAACGGAAGAAATATGGTTAAAGCCGTTCCAGTTTTGAATGATGCCACGGAAGAATATCTTTTTGACGATGGCACGGAAGGCGAAAATGTTATGAAGGAACTGGACTCCATTGAATTATCAAATATTCATCTTGTGAGATGTGCAGCGCACACTCTGCAATTGTGCGTATTTGATGTCAATAAGGTCGACGAGATCATGGATAAAGTTAGTTCCTGCTGCAAATTGTGCAAATTGATGCGCAGAGAAACTTCTAGGTAAGTAATGTTTAGTTTTTCTAACATATTTTTGTATACGTATATATATATATATATATATACACCCGCGGCTTTGCTCCTCCCCTCCCCCCCTTTTTTCCTCCTTTTCTTTTCTTTTTTTTTCTTTTTTCCTTTTTTCTCCTTTCCTTCCTCCCCCTCCTTTCCTTTTTCCCTTTTTTCTACTCCACTCTCCTTCCCCCTCCCCCCTCACCCTTTTTTTCTCTTCTTTTTTTTCCTCTCCTTTTTCCTTTTTTCTCCTAAACAAATAATCATTCGCTATCTAGAAAATTTTTAACCAACATCCGGAAGTACACTAGCCTTTTTCAAATGACTTCGTTTGGCGCCAAAGAAATAAAAGATGGAACTATTTCTAGAAAGTTAAGTCTTGATCTTTTGGACATTTAAAAATTACCAAATAATACATCGTACAACTATTACCTTTTAAAAAAAAAATTGAAAATTAAACACAAAACTATTTAAATCACTTATTTACTTACTATTTAAATCACTTGACAACGGTGAAAGAATTTTTTAAATCGGTCCAGTAGTTTCGGAGCCTATTCAAAACAAACAAAAAAACAAACAAACAATAAATCAAACATTTTCTCTTAATAATATGTTATTAGCAATTTTATTTCGCAGCGCACTCGATTGAAGGAAGGTTTTTGTTTATTTTTTTTACAACTTGGGTTAGATTATTCAAGTTTTAGTAAGCATCCTTAATTTTTTTGAAAATGAAACATAGCCTATGTCACTCGGGAATAGTGTAGCTTGCCAACGGAAAGAATTTTTTAAATCGGTCCAGAAGTTTCGGAAACAAACAAACATTTCCTCTTTATATATGTGTATATATATATATATATATATATATATATATATATATAACCAAAATATGTTAGAAAAAGCTAAACATTACAAATGTGAAATCTGTGTCCTCTACATACTAATGAACTTTATGTCAGAACAACAACAGAACTGAGGTTCAACAGGACCATCCGTGACAAGTTGCCGGATATACGGGACATTGTAGAGGAAGTTGTGGACTCCTCAGCAGAGATAACGACCTTGTCAGCAAACAAAAAGGGAAAGAAACAGCCGATAGGAAAAGAGGCGCCAAAGAATTGGACATAAACATTGGAGACAAAGTGTTGGTTAAAAGTTAAACGAAATGTAAGCCATTGTGAAAAGATATTTTCCGTACAGCCACCGACTGACAATGCCAGGGTGAATGAAAATGAATCAACGTTTCAACCGGGTAATCTCCGCCCAACATCTCCAGCGGTACCAGATCAGTTGGAACTAATGCCGCCAAGTCCATCTCCAGAACCAGTCATTAGGACAGACATTCTACCCAGGAGAAGCCAACAGGAGGGTTAAAGCTAAATCTAAAAAAAAAGGGAAGAGATGTGGCAACCCTGCCATACGAATAATGATTGATGTCTACAGAGTGGCAGCTCTACACGGAGTTGATGACTGACAGCCGATGCGAGCTGAATTGCGTCAGAAAAATAATATTGGAATTACAATTAAAAAGTGTAATCAAGTGAAATACACAATATATAAAGAACCCAAATAATTAGCGTTGTTACACATATTATGTATAATACCTATAAAAATTAAACAGCAAAAAACATTTGCAAATAAATTTAAATTGTAGTTTGAAAAAATGTATTTCTTTTTAATCTACAAGGCAAAATAATGTGAAGACCGTTTGCATTGAGTTTTTCAGTCATTCTCTCATTTACTGAGTCTCATTGTGCAACTTTAATCGTATCGCTCGCTCACGATGCTCGTTGAAAGAACGTCACACGAATAGCTCAACTCAATGCGCTCAAGATAAAACAAAAACAAGAAGAAACGAAGTCTCATGCTCAGAGCGAGAGCGCGTGTGTATGCAATTTTTCGGTTGTGTTCGTGGACACAGCTTAAAAAATAAAACGGTCAACAGTTATTTGCGAGCTATGTTTGACATAAATCAGCTGTTCAACAAACAATAAAAATTTCATTTGAAAAATTGCAAACCATTTATTCTGAAACATTTTATAGAATCTGGAATAATACTTTAAATATAAACAAGCAAAACGTTAACTTCGGTTGGATCGAAGCTTATATAACTGTGACACATAATTTGACGGTAATAGATCTGCGTGTACTGCATTTGTATCAAATTGTGTTTTAAAATACTAAACGAATTAAAAATATTCTTTAAAATTTAAAAATCGTGGTCCGATCTCAACCAATTTCAAACTAAAAATTTGGCTTGATAAAAGAAGCATTTGTAACATATTTCAAGCATTTCGCTCTATAAATACATTTTTTTCGTATAAGAACTTGACAAAATGATGCATGTTTGTATGGGAGCTACACCTAAAAATTGGCGTGGCACATTAATTTAAAATAAAGCGCAATATCTTTAAAACTAAGTGAAGAAAAAAAATGAAAAAACAAAAAAAATCAAAATCAAAATAGTTGCTCGTTACGGGTCAATATAAATTTAAATTCAGTCAGTTGTTGTTGCTTTTCTAGTGATGTGTGTTCTGTAGCAGTCGATTTCAGCTTTTATTACTTTTCAACACTGTTATTTCGCAATGCAACTTTGCGCTTAACACTGGGTTAAAATGAAACCTTGGGTTATCTTCTGTTTTTTTTTTTTGTATGTGTTTTGATCGGCAAGCTAGTCAAGTTGATTTAAATAATAATCAAATAATTAAATTGCACCGCAAAATGTCTTCGCTTTTTCCCGCTTATGGCGCTGTTAATTCCGACAACGTAAAAAGTGCCGATGCGGAATGCAATGGTGAAACCAGTGCAGCGAAAACAGAATGGCTCAACGATAGTATGGCTAGCTACACTGTTGATACCGCTGCCGAATCTCGACGCATACGAACTAAAGGAGACAGAAGCTCTTCTACACCATCTCCGCTCTTAGAGATTGACAGTGAAAATAGCAGCGATGCAAACCAAAGTGATTCCAGTACACTATGCGATAATGAAGTGGTGGTTGTAGGAATTAATGAAGACATTGAAAATAAAATAAAATCACTCGAGTTTAACGGTAAAGAAGAATTTTACATTGACAAACGCCCAGAGCGTAGCTATCTCAATGTAAAAACTCTACATAAACCAATACGTCCACGTTATAGCGTGCGACTTCGTATGGTACAACTAGAGAAAGCCGCATTTCAGTACTTTGGCGCGACAAAGAGCCACAAAAGACACAAACGTTATTACAAATGTTTGTCAATGCGCAATGAAATAGTCGGAGTCGATCCTTCTATAAGCGATTTAGAGCGAAGTAAACATGTTGCACGCATAGCACAGTTAAACGGTAAAGTATTGGATGAGCCGGAAAACCTAAATAACTGGCTGGAATTGTACGAATTGAACAAATTAAACTTGTACAAATTAACAAATAGTTTAATGCTTGCCGAGAGACAGCTACACATTTTGAACTGTGCCTTAAAACATCATCGTAGTGATGAGCAACTTCTGCGTCGCTATATCGAAGTGGCTAATGCAAATTTTCCTTCAAATGAGGTACATTGAGTGAAGAGAGTGAAGGGAACAATCTTTGGTAAGCCAATAAAAAATTCTTTCTGTTTTAGGTCAGTGCAATGTTGGATACACTACTGGCTGAAGATCCCTATAACTACACACTCTGGACCGCACAAATTATGACAACGCAAGGCACAATGGCACGCTGCAACATACCCGATGTACTACAAATCTACGAAAGAAGCATGCACCGAATGCATCGCGTACCACGTCAGCCAGCTTCGGAAGTTAATACAGATCCCATATTGCTGGCACTGTTTCACAATTGCGCGCTCTTTCTGCGTCAAGCCGGCAACTATGAGCAATTCTTTGCATTGCTAAAACTGGCCCTTGAGCTAAATATAGCTGGCGTAAATTTTAATAACCTGACGGCCAAAGTGGAAGATGAGCGTACATTAATCGATTATGAGGAACTGATACTGCAATCTGGTTTGCCAATGAATGAAATTTGGTTACGCATTGAGAAATTGCGACAATCCTACAGTTTTCTGCCATATCCAGCGCAAGCTGAAGCAGTTCATTCAAATGGAGCTAGTGTCATAGATCCACAACGTTGTGTATTCAATGAAGATGTCTGTCATTACATTTATCCTCTTCAAAACCCGAGCAATGCACTACAGCTAATGTTACTAATTGTACAACTGACAAAGTTACCATTTGTGACTAGTCACTGTCTAGCGGAACGCTTATGTGCACGCATTGAGTATATTGGCGATTCGGATGCCATTGAAATGATATTGGGGGTAGCCGGGCTACGCAGTTCATATGCGTTACCGCTCAAACAACAAAATCATTATCTACAGACACTAAACGATTTGGCAAAGGAGATGTCTGTTAGTCCAACATTTTTAAGTCACAGCATTGGACATCACTTGTACGCAAATTGTTTAAGTGAATTGTTGCTTAAATGCGCCACAGCCTATACAAGCGCAGCTGAGCTTGAACCAAAACGACGCATTTTTATGCTGCTCTGGTTTCGATTTCAACGTTTACGCATGGTACTAGAGAAAATAAGCGGTAAACTAACGGAAGAGTATGTGCGCGCAGGACGTGCACAAATGAAAACTTTAATAAAACAGCCAGCTAATCGGCATACAATTGCTTACTATATTGAATTCGGACTCTATGAGTATGAAGCAATAAAAGACGAAGACGAATATACAAATTTGCAAAGCGCATTTAAAATTTTCGATAATATTATTGGTCAAGTGAACATTGATGGAACTAACCAGGAGAACCTGGATATGATGCATGCTCATGTGATATACGCTGAATTGCTATTGGCAAGAAACCAACAAGAGCAGGCAATGCAACTATTGACCAATTTAGCATTATCGAAGACAACTAACCAGCATAATTCTTCGAGCATGATGGCCGGCGTCGAGCGTTTCTTACAGCGCCTAAATAGAGAAATTAAAGAGGAAGCATCTCGAGAAACAACCGAACTGCCGTTAACTGAATATTTTATGCCAAATAAACTTGTTTTACTACTAAAGGCACGTTGTCTATTGCAATGCACATTAGGTCAAAGTGAACAGGCGTTATGCTATGTGGAAGAGCTGCTTAACAAATGCGTCCCAGCCACGGCAAACACGGAACGTAAACGTTATATACGTGAACAAATCTATGAGCTTAACATAGTGCTGCTTGACCTGCCATTTAAGTATGCCATGAAAAGAAGCCGCCATGCAGCAATGATCACAAAACTTACTGCTGCACTAACTGAATTTCCGCGCAATTTATATTTCCTACAACGTTGGGGCATGCTTTCCACGTTACCGTGGTATAAGTTACGTGCATGCTTTTTAAGCATTGATGCGAATATCTTATCGATACTTTATCTGATTGCTAGTGCACGTTTTCGTTTTCTGCAAGCAATTTACACCAATGCCGCCAACGACAAAGTATCGGTAATGCTCTTACCTTCAATGGATCGTAGCAGCTTAGAATCTATGGCACGCAATCGTATACTAAATGTTTTAAATGCAATGACAACAAATAAGAAAGAAACCGCTAGCAAGTATGCACATTTAAAACGAAACGCACTCTTCTGGCGTTTTTGTCTTCGCTGTCTTTCCGATAAAAGCACATCTTTTGAAAAAGTAACCCAATGTCTATTGAGGGCACTGGATGAATGCCCATGGCATAAAGCGCTCTATTTAGATGGAGCCACATACGTACCACAGGAATCGGCTCATATGCAAGATCTCTTGTCGGAGAAAAGGTTACGTGTCTACGCATTGCCAGAGGAACTCGAAATATTACGCCAAAAATAATAAACGTACGAGTATCTGCAATAAAAATGGATCTACAAATTGCTAATACAAATGTATTTGTTACCTTTGCTGATTGCAAGTTGCACGAAATACAATGATGGAATGATAGAAACGAACTTAAATACATACATCTATATGTACAAATGTAAGTACATTTGGGTGGGTCATTTTTTCGCGACCAAGGAAAGTGAGCTTTAACATATTCTTAGAAATTTTTTCCCAAAGACCCACAGGTCAAATGTAGAGTCTGACCTTCCATATTTTCATTTGAAAATTAGCTGCTAATATTTCTTAAAAGAATACCATTTTCTAGTTTTTACCCAAAAAGAACTGGTTTTCTCAGCACCTATTTCATGTGTTTTGCGGCGTAAAAGTCAAAAATGGGTACAAAAAAATATTTCCAATTTCAAATGATAAGAAACGTTAAAATACAAAAAAATAAATATTGATTTTTCAATGAAAAAAAATTTCAAATTATTTTTCCAACTTTTTAATTATTTTTAAAATTTTTAAATTAACAATTTTTTGTTTACACTGAAAGATCAAATAAACTTGTTTCTATTTTAACGCGTGTTAACGATAATTTTCGAATGAAAATTCGAAGGTCAGATGTAACTTTTGACGTATGGTTCATTGGAACACTTTTTCAAAAATTTCTTAAAGTTTACTTTTCTGCTATACGCTTGATCACGTTTTTTTGACTTAAACAAATTGACCAACCCTAATGACAAAAAATACTCATATTTACATACGTACCATTTGTATCATGTCGATGCAGCCAAGTACAAATACTTGTTATTGTTGCGCTAATACACCAAGCCAAATTAAACCAATACTCCTCCGTTGACGCCCTCTTTGAACTTGAGCATAATTTGTTTAGTAAAGCTTGTAAATGTTGAATGTAAAAAGTAAAAAAACATGGAGTAGATAAAGGAGTAGATTGTCAATATGTAAATACAGAAGATATAATAATTACGTTTCCTATTAAAAAATTGTTAATTCTATCTGAACCAGAAATTTATTTGTACAAAATATTTGCATGCGAGCAGCAATGCACTATATAGTATAAGATAAGTTTGATCTTATCGAATCTATACATTGTTTTCGAAGATTAGTAAGACATCAGCAAGACGACATCTTTCCATGGAAGGATGCCTCAATTTGCATACAAGACGATCATTAAAGCAAAACTTGGTGTACTTTTCGAAAAATGCAAGGAAATACGTTAACTTCGGTGGAACCGAAGTTTAAATAGCCGCCACACGTATTTTTAAATAGTTCATGTCTTATCCTCAGTGGCTTAGATAAAACTTCAAGATGGGATGGGAAGGGGTCAATGGTCTGATTCAACTCAAGTTTATACACAATATTGATATCATATTTTAAACTAAAAATTCAGTTATTCAAAAATACGAATGCCCAAAATATTGATATTGGATGATGTTAGAAGTGTTTTTATCCTATTTGGCGTCAATACATTCCCAAATAATAACCATTTTCATACAAAAATTCGATAAGGGGCGGTAAGTTTGTATGGGGGATATAGATCGACTCGTCTCATCGAGCTGATCAAGAATATATATACTTTATGGGGTCTACGACGTCTCCTTCAATGCGTTACAAACTTTCAAACAAACTGTATATACCCTTCACACTATATGTGGCGGGTAAAATAAAAGGACTAAGCTAAAACCGAACATGAGCAAATACTTTTACATGAACCATCGGACATCTCGAAGATAAAAGTGTGCACTTACGTAAAGGGTTTTCCAAAAGGAACGATACGATTTGATTGAAAAAAAAAAAAAAACAAAAAAAGTTAACTTCGGTTGGACCGAAGCTTATGTACCTCTCACACATCATTTGACGTGGATAGATCTTCGTATTCAGCATTTGTATTAAATTTTATCTTAAAATAGTAAATAAATTAAAAATATTCTTTAAAATTTAAAAATTCGCGATGCGATTTGAACCGACTGAAGATTTGGCATGATTTAAGAAGCATTTGTACCATATTTGAATCCATTCGCTTTACAAATAAATGTTTTTCTTATAAGAACTTAACAGAATGTTGTACTTTTGTATGGGAGTTATACCTAAAAGTGGGCGTGGCAGAAAAGCTTAAGTTTAAAATTTCAGCTTTATATCTTTAAAATTGAGCGAATAAATCGCGCAGCAACAAACAGGCAGACAGACGGACATGGCTAAATCGATTCGTTTCGTCGAGGTGATCCAGAATATATATACTTTATAGGGTCTACCGACAAACTTACACACTATGTGTAACAGGTATAAAAAAGATAAAGTATTTTGTCCAAAAATAGTGCGTTGTATTTGGATAAAACAAAATAACGTACGATCCTTCCGATTTTGGATGACCTGATGCAAAATTTTCGATGGAAAAGCAGCAATAGTGGATCGAATTTTGTCCTCAAACTAATTTGTTGGCGTAAACCTTAGACTTAACATAGAAAAAAGGCCAATGGTGTTAAGGCACACGATCTTGGTGGTCAGTTGTTAGGACCATTTCGCAATATTATCGATTGACCGAACTGTTCACGCAATAATTGCATCGCAACGTTTGTTGTATGGCCATTCAACAAAAAAAGTCGGTCAAAAAAGTACGGTCTGATGTTGCCAACATACCAAAATGCACACCAAACAGTTAGTTTCTAAGGGTGGGTGTAATGGTGCTTCATGAACAACTTGTTGGTTTGACTCACACCAATAACGAAAGTTTTGTTTGTTGACAAAGCCATTTAGCCAAAAATGCGCCTCATCCGAAAACATTTTTCACAATTTTAAATATCAACAAAACTTCTCGACTTTTCATAATAAGTTTGGACAATTTCCAAACGTTGTAAGAGCGTTTACTTATTCATGATTAAATGGTAAAATTTACTGAACGCAAAAATTAACGTATGTCAGATTTCTGAAATCAAAGATGGACGCTATTGGAAAAAACTGTACTTCGTATGCAGGCAGATCTACGTAGTATTACATCGGGTCAGTTTTTTTTGCCTTATTATTGGTCTGGGCTGGGCAGGCATTCCACAAAATACAAATCGATCCCAGAAGGCTATAATGAATTAAGTCACTAATTAGCAATGACACTGGGACTTGTTTGAAAAAGAATTTTGAAGGACGTTAGACTACCATTAAACGATAATACTTTTTGTATCTACTGTAAATTTGATTATAAATAAACTAACCGCAATCACGAACTAAAAAAAGAAAAACAAAGTTTGCGTGACAACACAAATCAACTAAACAAAAAAAAAAAAATATAAAAGTAAGGAATTTTTAACTTTGACTTGTAACCATAGCCATAATACTTATTTTGAACGACTCAACCAAATAGAAAAAAAAATGAGAAAGAGAGCTTTCGTCATCTTTTGTCGAAGGACAGCGGCCCTCACTTAATATTTTTCGGTTGCTCAATACGAACCAAATTCTTAATATGGAAATTATCTAAACAAAATTTTAATCTTTTTAAGAAAGGTTTAATTTGATGATTCAAAAATGTTTTTTATCAAAATAATATAAAATTGTGGGAGTTTTGTTTAATGGGTACCTCTTAAATTCTAATTGTTTGCTCTACTTATTATAACCTCTCATAGCCAGATCTACTGGAATAAATTCATTCAGCACAATATTCTCCGATGCCTTGTGATTTCTAGGTATTTAAAAAAATTAAGAAACAATTTAGAAGAAACAAAAAGACTACTGTAGATAACACAACCACACAAAGAAAAAGTCATGTCACGTGCGACAAAGTGTCAAAGTTTCTTCGCGTTTTCATTTTATCCTCAAAATATGAATTTATGGTACACGCCCATTTCTAGTATTGTTTGGGTCGCTGAATTCGAATCTGAAGTAAGAATTCGAATTTGAATTTGTGTGGCTATGTAATTAATGGTTTGTATTGTAGGTTTCTCTTACAAATCTCAATCGCTCTCTAATGTTTCATATTATTTTTTTCTTTTAATTCTAAGGTTTGACATAACAAATCAAACATTTTAGTGTTCACCACGCATGCGATGCTAGCATAGTCTAACTACACAGTCGTATAGTTTCAAAATAAATTAATGCATTCAGTTAATGTTTTTATTTATTTACTTATTTTTTTCATTTTTAATTATAGTTCCAAATTTTAGTGCAGCAAAAACCGTAAGCCGTTGAATGGAGGACGTTCGGTAACTCGTTCCGCAATAAGATGCTCGCCGTGTATGGTCATGGTACAACGTTGATTCGGCGCATTTATAAAATTTAAGTCTTTTACAAGATCAGCCTCGATATTTAATGGTAGCCAACCGTAGACCTGACTTTCCAGTAGTGGCAAACCCAATTTATTGCGACGTTCGCCTTTCGAAACTTGTGACAATGTCAAAACCCGTTCCGGCTGTTTTGGCTGCACTTTTTCATGATTTGCATAGAACTTGGACGTTAATGTGTACACTTTAAGAAATATAAGAAGAAGAAGAATAAAGAAAAATCTAAATACTAAATAATTTGGTCGCTTTTTCTCTTATAGTCTACATATCTTGCGCCTCAACCCAATTGAGAAACGTTTAAGAGTTTCATATAACAATTTTTGATGGTCAACAAATAAAAAGCTGGACCGAAACTTTCATTATGGGATCTACCATGTATTCTACTTTTTTGTATTATTCTAATTTACAATTTTTGGCTTCGTCGTGTGGGGTTGTTTGCATGGACCTATTTCCATGTATTATAGAACGCAAATTCCAAAAATGGCCGAGATATTTTCTTCTTAATAGCCTTTTACGATATATCTTAAAAATATCTTAAAAATCTAAAGAATGGAACGTTTTTTTAAGCTGACCTGTGCATTTGTGAAAGGTATTTTCGTCCTCTATACAACGATATGCTGCTTGTGAAAATCGAATAAAAAAAAATATTTTGAAACACGGAAAAAGTTTAATTTTTATGCTTTTTCGAAAATGACTAATTTTTAATACCGTTTTTCAGTAGAAAAAAACTATTTGAGATGGTAGACAGATAGAATTGAAAACGGACGAACATATTTGTATAGGCTATGGAGGTCGGTTTTTAGTGGAGTTACGAATGGTATTTGGTATGGTACTCGTATACTAAAACTTATGTATGTGAAATACACTAACCTTTGTTAACTGGTACAAAACCACCCTCGCACGCGTATGTGTTTGTTTGACTTATTAATTAATTCCTTTTCAAAAGCATATGGCAATGGACGTGGATCGCCCTCTATATGCTCCTCGTCGGCTTCCTCAGTAGTTTGTGTATCCTTTGTCGATATTGCCGCTGGATCATCACCATTTGAAGCCATGCTCCGCTCTGAAGTAGCTGTAATAAGTTGCGCGTCCAAGCACAATCCGATGCGCACTGATTTGGCGCGTACCAGAGAAGCGAAACTAAAGATAAGTTTACGGAGGCATTTTTGATGTAGTATAAAGCTACAACATAGAATATCTATGTATAGACGTTAGGGTGGGTCAATTTTTTTCGCGACAAAGCGTATATCAGGAACATAATATTAGCTGCAAATATTTCTTAAAAATATATTGTTTTTTTCTGGCTTACATCTGAAAGGAGCAAGTTTTTTCATTCACCTATTGCATGTGTTTTGGGGCGTAGAATCCAGAAATGTCTACTAAAATTTTAAGAATATCTCATTTTTGAGGATATCTCAAAAACGGTTATTAGCAACATTTTTTAGTTGACAGTTTCGCATTCTACGCCCCAAAACACATGAAATAGGTGAATGAAAAACTTGCTCCTTTCAGGTGTAAGCCAGAAAAAACAATATATTTTTAAGAAATATTTGCAGCTAATTTTCAAGTGGAAATGCGGAAGGTCAAATTTGACTTTTGATGTATGGTTCCTTTGGAAAATGCTCATAGAATATTCCAAAGAATACGTTCCTGCTATACACTGGGTACATTTTTTTGAATCGAACAATTGACCCACCCTAATGTACGTGTGTCTATACATATAACCATCACTACCAAAGGGAGGTAGGTAGGAGCAATACGTTATGCCAGTCCTTCTTCTGTGCTACCTTTTGATTTTGTGTACATAAAATCTACTTTTGTTGTCATTTATAAGTTGTGCTCATTAAAGTTTTGGTATAAAATTGCCGCACTACATGTCTGTCTGCATAGTGTAAGCATTAAACTTTCGTGCTACGTCAGTTCAGTTCGGCTCAAATTTAAGTTGATACTGGTTGGTATGCGTTCGTTTCTACAAAACTGCGGTATCGGGTAGCGTCATCGGTGGCATCGCTGTCGACCTGACCGCTTTTCTAGCTTATGAACTTATGACGTCGTTCACCTCATGCTGCAGTAACTAATTTTTAGCTGTATGGAGAATCAATCTACAATGCTACCTACAGTGCGTTTCATAATTGTAAAGATGTGACAAAAACCATTAAAAATGAAACTAAAATTTAAATATTTAAAAAAAAAAGTAAAAAAGTTAACTTCGATTGGACCGAAGCTTATATACCTGTCACACATCATTTGACGTGGATAGATCTTCGTGTGCAGCATTTGTATTAAATTTTATCTTGAAACAGTAAACAAATTAAAAATGTTCTTAAAAATTTAGAAATTCGCGGCCCGATCTGAACCAATTTTAAACTGAAGATTTGGCTTGATATAAAAAGCATTTGTATCACAATTAAAGCCATTAGCTCTATACTATATATTAATTTTTTTCTCATAGGAACTTGACAAAATGATGTACGTTTGTATCAGGGCCATAGCTAAAAGTAGGCGTGGCACATTGATTTTAATAAAGAAAGTACACAGGACCTAGAAAAGCTTAAGTTAAATATTTCTGCCCAATATCTTTAAAACTGGGCGAATAAGTAGCGCAGCAACAAACAGACAGACGGACGGCAAGACAGACATGGCTAAATCGATTCGTCTCGTTGATCAAGAATATATATACTTTATAGGGTCTACGATGCCTCCTTTAATGTGTTACAAACTTTCCGACAAACTGAATATACCTGTTTCATACTATGTGTGTAAAAAAAATGAATGGGAGACTCCGGAGACACCAGAAAGTATTGACGAACGATTTGTTTCTTCGGCTGCTTTTACGCATTAACGTCTAAGTAAATCTAACATCTTTTAAAAAAAAAATCATGAAGTCAGATTTTCTAAATGGCGGAAACAATATTACGGAAGAATTCTCGTGCAACCCTAGACATTAACACAGCCCCTGCACAAAGGCTACATGAGACCAAGTGTTATGTTGAAATAGACCTTGGTTTAAACATACAAAGTACTCATTCCCGAGAAGAGCTTAAGTTCCAAATTTCATCTTTATATCTTCAAAAATGCGTAGACTATTTAGTATTTTAAGTTTAAATTTAAAACAAATACTGAACTCGATGATCTATCCACGTCAAATGTGTGAGAGGTATATAAGCTTCGGTCCAACAGAAGTTAACGATTTTTTTTGTTTTTAATTAAAATTTTTTCTACAATTATAAAAATCAATTTAGAAATTAATTGATCCACGAAAAAGGAAAAAAAGAAACTTTTTAAACATCTTGTGTAATTTAAAATCCACAGTTCTGTTTCCGTTGTGGTTGTTGTACTCTACTTCTTTTTAGCACATTGTTATAACTCTTTTCTGTTTTTATATTAGGAACATTTAACATTGAAAATGACGATATTCCCTTGCGTGGATGAGTGGTGTAACATTGTTTTACTTATGTTGGCGGCAATTGCAAAAAATAAATGAATCTTGCGTGCAACGTTGTCGCTTCTTCTTTTGCAGAAATGAGTTGTACAAATTGATTTACATATACGTAAACGCCTTCAATTAATACAAACATGCACGAACGATTGATGATTAGAAAATAGTAATAAAAATTCTCTGGTTCTCTCATAGATTTAAACATATTTGTATCTTAAGCTTATGAGTTGTAATTTTATGTATATCTTTAAATATATTGAAATGTTTACTTAATTACTTATTGATAGAAATATTAACTAGAGTTTATTTTCAGTCACCGTTGCAATAGCGGAGCATATCGCTTTTGTCGTCATTAAACGCTTGGAACGAGTATGTACATTATATAAAAAGAAAAAACAGTTACACTGTTTTATTTTACAGAATTATTACCGTTGTAGTCGTCGGTTTAAATTGTAATCACATTAAGGCGTTATTGTTCCTATTATTGGATAGTATTCTCGGTACGCATAACTCTCAATAAACGTTGGACGCTTGCACGTAAATAAAGCATATTTCAATGCCTTATTCGAACTGTATTTCTGCAATGATTTTCGAGTCTTTTCTAGAAATAAATTTTCATTAAATTTAGTACGCGGTGCGCTGCCTGTTTGGCGTAATATAGTTTGCACGAGCTGCGACCAAACAGAGTTGGAATCTTTCGCATTTGAATTTGTTTCGTCAGCATTTGCTTTTTTGTTATTCGCATCAACCGAATTAGATTTAGTACTTTCGTTTGGTTCTATGATTAGTTTATCAATATGTTCCGTTTTCGTGAGCTCAGCTACATATATCTGATCCACATTAAAGTTATTACCTGTTTCTTCTTCTTTGCTTTGCACTTTATCCTGCATTAATGTTTGCAGACTATTAACTGTATCCGTCATGCGTTTCTTGAAATCAATTATGCGTCGCGTGTATACAAAGAGTTCACGCGCTTCCACAATTGGCAGTTCATTTATATCTAAAGTTTCAAGCTGTTTAGCGTTTAAGAATGGTTTGAAATTCAGTTTATCTTCACTTGTGCCACTGATGTAGATACGTCGCAGAAACTCTTGCATTGCTGTTGTATTGACTAGAGCAAATTTATAGCTTAAATGTGATTTATGCACTGCACTTATTATTTGCATTTCAATATCTATGGCTTCTGTGGTATGTTCTGCTGTACCTTGATTTCTATAGAGTCCATCAATTATATCAAGCATATCGCCTAATTGTTGTTTTAATTCATTGTTTTGCGTACTAAGTAGACCTAATAGACGAATTAATTTTACGTTTGCTTTGTAACGTTGCTCCAGTTCGTATAGCTCCCAAAGCGTACGCATGCGCGACTCAAATTCATTTTGAATTGATGAACCTAAAATATTTGTCAAGCTACTATCGAGTATTTGTAAGCCGCGTATAAAGGCAACATCCATGGTAAAGTTGCGCATAAATCTTCGTACATAGGAAACCGTTTCGATAGCATCTTGTAATTGTAAAACTTCTTTTTCGAAGAAATCCTGTAGATCATTAACGGTCAACTGATTGCGCGTTGCGCCATGCAATTCAATGCTTCTGTTAAATTCACGCTCCTGTTTTACACGTTCAAAATTTTTAACAAGCACATAGTCCGCTGGATTGTTGTGCTCATCAAAAACCTGTACATCGACAGATATACTTGAAGTATCACTTGACTTTGAATGCGACGATGAGGCGTAGTCCATTTCATACATATCAGTTGAACTCATTTTTGTATTAAAGTTACACGGAGTTTTCTTGTTCATATATATTTCGCGTTCGGATTTCATTAGAGTTACATCGCGAAATTTGTCAATATCTAAACCCGCATAGATATCTTCATTGATGTTGTGGCAACAATGTAATGCTGACATATCCATTGGATGTGCTTCTGTATTAAAAATATAGCTACCTGCATTAACAACACAGACGCCCTGGTTCAATTCTTCGCGATCGCCATACTCTGCATTACCGTGCAGAAAGTTGTCTTCGTCGAAGAGCAAATAGAGATATTTCGTGGTCTCTGCTAGAAAAAAAATGATTCCATTCGATTTTCTTTCTCATGTGTTACAACATTGCGTATCTAAATGAAACAAAATAACAAAATTTTTGATAAAAAAAAAAAATGAAGTGCTTACTGTCGCATAGCCACATCTTGTCTTGGCGCTAAATTCCAAAGTCTCCAGTATGTTTTCTCCAACTTCCAAAAACATTTGATTTTTTGTTGAACGATACAAATACATCGCTGATTCAACTAATTCCGGACGCAGTGGATATACTTCGCGATTAGCAGCAGCATCACCTGTTGGTATATTGTAAAATTCTGGCAGGAAGCCATACTTCTGCCAAACGCTTATATAGTTTGTTATAGTGCGAACAGCGGGTTCATGATCGCCAATAATGCTGAGTATGCCAGGCCAAAATGATTCGAGCGATTGAAAAACAGGCAGTGTAATTTGTCCCTTGTTCATGCCTGCCCATATATACCAATCGTCCTTACGTAAATATTTGTCTATCGATGTGCGTGCTTCATGGAACAAGTCTAACAGGTCCGGGCGATTAAGCAGAATAGCACCCTTAACAAGATATTCAAAAAACGAATCAACACCAGCGCCAATACCGGAATCCAATGCAGTCCAGCGTCCAGTCTGTACATCAATGTGATTACCAAAAAGCCCAATTGGGGAACGTCGTTCCCAAAGCGCATATACCGCATTCAATGCAACTTCTTCATATATGCTATTGCCCGTTAGGCGACTAAGCGTACCGAATTCTACAATAAATGTGCCAACACCTGCTGTGCAAGTGACCGATGTTTCACCCTTGGGTACGCCATAGCGCAAATTCACTGTGCCGAATGGCATACCTGTGGCTGTTTCAAAAGCAGGTAGAAGTCGTCGCGCCACATCTTCAGCCATACGCAATAACGGTCCTTGACACGGCCAGCCTTTTTTCCAACTTCAAACCGGCACGTTTGGATAGTAAATGTGCAGACAAAAGTCCGCCAACAATACGTATATTCGTCTCAAACACGGAAACATTAATATCTTTATCGAAATTCATTTTGTTTTCGAGTAGCATTGCTACTCGCCGAAATTCACTAAAGTTGCCCATAGTCGCTAGTGTGTCAAGTGCATCAATCAATGTCAAAGAATAACTACCCCACGTGTCGTGTCCATCGCATGTTAGCGGACGTAGTTCATCATAGTTAGAAGCGTGGCGGAGATATCCGTCGTAAGCATGATGAAACATTTGTCGAACATTCTCACTGCATTAATTCATATATATGTTTCAATGATTTATATACATATACTCGTAGATGAAATAACTTACCGAAGTTCCAGTTTACGCCTTTTGGAGTAGTATTTATTTGAAAATTCTTCTCTGTCGGCATGACATATTTCTGCCAGCAACAAAAAGATCATGAACAGAACATTTTCGCGAGTTTTGCTCCGCATATTTCACAACTTTTCAGCAAGTTTTGGTTACTCACTAATCCAATTATTGGCATTATCGAGTATGAAGCAGACGTTCGGTCCGACGAGAACGTTAGAAAGTCAACGTCATTAAAAAATTAAGTGCTACAAAACAAAAATCAGCTGATTCAGCGATTCATTTATGTCAGGGCTGTCGTTGTACTACAACAAGGGCCGGCGAAGTTTTCCAATAATATTTGATTTTAATTAATAAATTTGCTTTAAAAACAATATTTAATATTTCAAAGCCATACGTATTGATACAATTTAATGCCAACAAGCTTATGTACCCTTCAGTACTACAATTCCTTAAGGAACATTTTTCTAGACAGTACTGCTAGCGTCGTCGTGAGTGTGAAAGAGAGACTGTTATCTTTCGTTTTTTCTCGATTCTCGATTACGCTCTAATACTTCTATGTTATTTATCTTATATTTTTACTTTTAATTTACAAACTTTCAACTTTCACTTATTTACATTAAACTATGAAGCGAACTGGACTAGTCCAGAACCCACCCTATGAAGTAACACATCCTCCTGATTTTTCCATATAAGTATATAAAAAATAATGAAACTCGTTCAATTTTAGATTTTTTTTTGGTAGTTTAAGTATATCTGAATCTAACCTCATACCTTTTTTTGCTGTCGACTTTTCTGTATTTTGCAAAATTTATATAGAAACAAAATCTTTAAGTAAAGTTGATTTTTTGCTTTAAAAAAAAAAAACTTAATGATATCGGTTCAATTTTATAGTTTTAGTTTGTAGATTTGAGCTCACCCTATCGAACCTCATATCTCTTATATTGTTGACTTTTCTTTGTTTTGAATTATTTGGACAAATGTTCGTTAAAATAAACTACAACTTTTTTTGCCTAATTTCTATTCTACTATTAATGTTTTCATAAATGTAATGCGAAAGAATCGCGAATAAAATGTTTATTTATGAAAAGTATTTGTGTAAAACATTAATGGTCTAAATTGGCAGGTTAGCGTAAGAAATGTATTTAATTATTTCTATTTAATATAAAGCGGAAATGTTTGTTTGTTTGTTTGTTTTTTTGTTTGTTTTGAATAGGCTCCGAAACTACTGGACCGATTTAAATAATTCTTTCACCGTTGTCAAGTGATTTAAATAGTAAATAAATAAGTGATTTAAATATTTTTGTTTTTAATTTTAATTTTTTTTTTAAAAAAGGTAAAAGTTGTACGTTGTATTATTTGGTCATTTTAAAATGCCGAAAAGATCAAGATCTCAACTCTCTAGAAATAGTTCCATCTCTTATTTCTTTGGCGCCAAACGAAGTCATTTGAAAAAGGCTGTTGTACTTCCGGATGTTGGTTAAAAAATGTTTAGAGAGCGAATGATTATTTGTCAAAAGATTTTTCATTGGCTGTGGCGGCTTACTGAACAAAATGTGGAAACCCTCTCAGAGTCCGCGCGCGAGGAGGATAAAAAGAAAAGGGGGAAAAAAAGAAAAAAAGAAGAGGAAAAAAGAGGAGAAAAGAAAGAGAAGGAAAAAAAGGGGGAGGGGGGAAGGAGAGGAGAAAAAAGAGAGAAAAAAAGAAAAGGAGGAGAAAAAGGAGAAAAAGAAGAGGAGAAAAAAGGGATGAAAAAAGAGGTGAAAAGGGGGGGGAGGAGAAAAAGAAAGGAGGAAGGGGGGAGGTGGTTTAGGGAAAAAAAAAGGAAAAAGGAGAGGAAAAAAGAGGAGGAAAAAAAGGAGGAAAAAGGAGGAAAAAAGAGGAGAAAAACGAGGAGAAAAACGAGGGGGAAAAAAGGGGAGAGGGGAGGAGAAAAAGGGGGAAAGGGGGAAGGGGAGGAGAAAAGGGGGAGAGGGGAAGGAGAGGGAGGAGAAAAAGGAAAAAAACGAAAAGGAGGAGAAAAAGAAAAAAGAGAAGAAAAGAAAAGGAAAAAAGAAGAGGAAAAAAGGGGAGGGGAGGAGAAAAAGGGGGAGGGGAGCAGCAAAGCCGAGGGTACCTGCACTCGTGTGAAGCCGGGGAGAGTTGCTATATATATATAAGTTATCGTGGTGCACTGTTCCCACGATAAAAATGTCAACATTGCAGTTAAATAAAATCACGAAAACTTTCCGTTCAATTTATGCTGACCTAAAGTCTGCATTTTTGAACGGAATCAAATAAACAAATAAACAAAATTCGACAGCAACGAAATATGAAACGTTGCACGCGCGGAGCAAGCAGCGACGTCGACGGCGGATTCGGCGATCTTGGCTTGAGTAGTTTAGAATTAAGTTATTTTAATTTAGTCTTAATTTTGATTCAAAAAATAATAAGTTGCTTGCACTAGTGCAGCAACCATAAATTAATAATAAATAACTAATAAATAATCTAATACTACTTGCACTAGTGCAGTAGTCAATAAATAAATATTTAAAATTACAAGTTGAGTTTTCATTAATTGGCGCCCAACGTGGGGCCGCGCTTTAAAAGTAATAAAATCAAAAAAAGTGAACCCACAAATATTAAATACGAAAAATAAATAATACAATAAAGTTTACAAAAAAAGTAAAACACTACAATATCGAATAAGTGATAAATAAAATAATTTCTTATTGCCAAAAAATAAAAAAATTTAAAATTTAAATAAAAAAAATTTAAATGTCAAGTTTTAAAACAACAAAAACAACCAATAAAAAATAATCAATAAATAAAAAAGTTAAGAAAAATAATGTTTAATAAAAAGTGAAACACTACAAATATAAAGTGAAAATAAAAATTTCTAAATAAAGTTGCGATAAAAAGTTAAAAAAAAAAAAACAATTTATGTCGCAAGTTTTAAAAAACAAAAATAAAATAAAATAAAAAATAAGTTGACTAACACTACAAATCATAAGTTGTAAAAATAATAATTTCTTATTGTGATTTTAAAATTAAAAATTAAAGAATTTATTCACATCCAAAACAGAAATAAATAAAATAAAAAGAAGTGAGACACTGCGAATCGTTATTGAAAATAATAATTCCTAACTGCAGATAAAAATTAAAAACCAAAAAATTTCCTGCGCAGCAAAAAAGAGCCGACGACTACGAATCGAAGACAAAACACCAGGCGACCACACCACAACTAATAACCACAGCATCAGCAGCAGCCAAAATTATAATATAATTATATTAAAATGATTAAAATTTTCATGTAAGTGAAGCGTTTATTTTCATTCTTTTCATAATTAAAAATATTTTTTTTACACAAGAAATTCGTTTTTTTTTTAAAAAAAAGGTTAAGAAAAATTTAATTGTCCAATACGTATTTGAAGAAAGTAAATTTTTTATCTTTTGATAATATTTTTAAAAAAAATTTATCTGCTTTTGTTATATTATTTATGAGTGGTATTGAAGTAGAACTAGGAAACTTGTTCAGCAATTTAACCTTAGTATCAGAAACAATGAATGAGATTCAAGTTAAGGCAATGATCGACTCCGCAGTGGGGGTCGCTTTATCGAGGCAAAAGCGTGAGTTGGAGGTACAAATCCTCGGACTAGAAGAAAAACTGACTAGTTTAACGGTTGGTACAACTATCGTAAAATATGATAGAATTAAAATTGAACAAGGGAAGCGATGTGACGAGCCTTTGGACGTCATAAAATCGCTCCCAGAATTTAAGGGTGAATCGGGGTCGTACGTAGCATGGCGTGAGGCTGCTCACAATGCGTATGAAATCTTCGAACCCTATAATGGATCGTCGCGGCATTTTCAAGCCGTCACCATATTAAGAAACAAAATTACGGGTGGCTGCAAATTCTATTCTGTCCGCTTTTAATACAGTTTTGAACTTTCACGCTATTATTGCTAGATTGGATGAAACGTACTCAGACAAACGTCCAATCTATCTTATAGAACAAGAACTATCTGTTCTACGACAGGGTTCAATGTCTGTCCTTGAATTTTATGATGAGGTGGATAAAAAACTTGCCACCCTTACCAACAAAACCAAAATGGACTGTGTGGACAGCATTGCAGACGCAATGAATGACAAGTATAGGGCTGATGCACTAAGAGTATTTATTTCAGGCTTAAGGAAGCCTTTGTGCGATATTTTGTTCGCATCACGTCCTAATGATATGCCCACCGCTTTGGCGTTGGCTCAAGAGGTGGACTCAAACCACGAAAGATACGTGTTTGCCACTAGCTTCGCGAATAGAGGAAACGACAAGAAACCTCGTAACCAGTCCGGCGCTGACACACAACACGGGCCTGCACACTCACATAAGAAGAGTCCGCATTACATAAACGCTCAGCAACAACAGCGGCACCCTGGTGGTCATCCCAATAATGGCGGCCACAAGCCAAAACAAGGAGGAAATCAACAGTCGCTGCCACCAGCGGAACCAATGGAAGTTGACTCCTCTCGCTTTAGGGCCTCAACTAATAATAATAATAGAAACAGCGGCACCCATGGTGGTTCGAATAACTGGCGAACTGGTAAAAGAGTTGCAGACTCTGAACGCCAAACGGGTCCAAAGTTTCAGAGAGTAAATCATATGGGCCAGCAGGACCTGGAACCGAGTTGCCCATCCGAAGCCTCCTATGAGGAAATGGCTATTCAGTCGGCTGATGAACTGGAAACTGAGGAACTTAATTTTTTAGGGGTAAATCGCTCCTACCCTGGATTTCCAGGACAATAGGAGCGAAGGATTTAAAAATCCTGGTGGACACAGGGGCCTCTAAAAACTACATCAGGCCCTTACCGGAACTCAAAGGAGTAAAGCCGGTTAACCAGGTCTTCGCAGTTAAGTCCATCCATGGTCTAACCAATATAACCCAGAAGTGTAAGGTAAATTTATTCGGAGTAAATTCCGACTTTTTCATTTTGCCAGATTTAACGTCTTTTGATGGCATTGTAGGACTCGACCTACTCAATCGGGTCAATGCCAATATTAACCTTAAAAACAAATGCATTGAGTATGATTCCGGATCGGAGGACTTATACTTCCTTACTAGCAAGGATGTCAGTCATCTGCAACTGCAAGACCAATCTGTCCCAGGTTGCGTAAGAGAAGAGTTTAATGAGATAGTAAGTGACCTGTCGGCAGTTTTCGCGGATCCAGATGAGGCCTTGCCATACAGCACAAACATAATAGCGACAATTAGAACTACGGATGAATATCCTACATATGCCAAATTCTACCCTTACCCACTCGGAGTAGCCGACTTTGTGAAGTCTGAGGTAAAGGATTTACTTAAGAATGGGATAATACGACCGTCTAGGTCACCTTATAATAATCCTATCTGGGTGGTCGACAAAAAGGGAACGGACGAGAACGGCATCAGAAAAAAACGAATGGTAATCGATTTCAGGAAACTGAATGAGAAAACTATCGAAGACTCTTACCCCATCCCGAACGTTGAGGTAATATTAGCAAATTTGGGAAATTCCCAATTCTTTACGACCTTAGATCTAAAGTCGGGGTTTCACCAGATAGAACTATCCGAAAGAGATCGCGAAAAAACCGCATTCTCAGTTTGCGGTGGCAAATATGAATTTTGTCGCCTACCCTTCGGGCTAAAAAATGCCCCCTAGTATTTTTCAGAGGGCCATCGATGATGTCCTCAGGGAGCATGTGGGGAAATACTGTTTCGTCTACATAGACGACGTAATAATTTTCTCGAAAAATCAAAGTGAGCATATCAAACATGTGCAACTTGTGTTGAATAGCCTTTTAGAGGCCAACATGAGAGTGTCAGTGGAAAAGTCCAAATTTTTCAGGGAAGAGCTAGAATATTTGGGATTCAACGTTACCAAAGGCGGTGTGAGAACATGTCGTGATAAGGTCGAGGCAATCCAGGGTTTCCCACAGCCCATGACCTTAAGGGGTTTGCGTTCATTTTTGGGTATGACAGGATATTACAGGTGTTTTATCCGTGATTATGCAAAAATTGCGAAATCCTAAGAGGTGAAAATGGCAGGGTCTCAGCGACCCAATCAAAAAAGATAAGGATATCTTTTGATCAGAACCAAATTAACGCTTTTGAGAAGTTGAAACAAATCTTGATGTCGGAGGACGTTATGTTGTCCTACCCGGATTTTCGTAAACCTTTTGATCTTACGACAGATGCGTCTTCGCACGCTATAGGCGCGGTCTTATCACAAGGAGGTCGTCCAATTACCATGATCTCTAGAACTTTGGAAAAAAGAGAAGAGAATTTTGCTACCAATGAACGGGAATTGTTGGCAATAGTCTGGGCACTGCGTAAGCTTAGGCATTATTTGTATGGAGTGAAAGATTTGAACATCTACACGGACCATCAACCGCTAACTTTTGCGGTATCAGACCGTAATCCTAATGCTAAGATTAAGAGGTGGAAGGCCTTTATCGAGGAGTATAATGCAAAACTGCATTATAAACCCGGCAAAGAGAACTTTGTCGCGGACGCTTTGTCACGCCAGTTTATGAACCCAATGTTCACAGAACGGGACTCGGATGTAGCGACGGTTCATAGTGAGGAGTCACTCACTTACACGATTGAAACGGTCAATAAACCAGTCAATTGTTACCAAAATCAATTGGTCTTGGAATTAGGGCAGACGCCCTCTAAGAGAACACTGGTTCTTTTTAAGAATAAATTACGACACTTGGTCGTATTCACGGATATAGAAAACTTAATGCCAACACTGCAAGAAGTGGTCAAGTTAGAAGGAGTAAACGCAGTCCACTACGACCTTCATACCTTGGGTCTTATTCAACACAGAGTGGTCGAAACATTTCCTACGGCAAGTTTCGTCACACAACTAAAATCGTAACGGTTTCGATCCTAATGAACAATTGGAGATTGTTAATCAGGAGCACAATAGAGCGCACCGCGCTGCTCAGGAGAATGTAAAGCAAATTCTGCGATTATTTCTTTCCTAAGATGGAAAAAATCTTAAGGAAACTACTAACTGCCGTGTTTGCTCTAAAGCGAAATATGATCGACACCCATAAAGACCCAATCGGTGAAACTCCCATTTCAGGATGTGCCGGGGAAATCCTTCACATCGACATTTACTCAACGAATTCGCTTCATTTTTTGACTTGCATCGATAAGTTCTCAAAGTTCGCCGTAGTACAGGCGATTGCTTCTCGAACCATAATTGACGTTAAACCACCACTACTTTTGTTGGTGAACATCTTCCCAGCTGTGACAACTATATATTGCGATAATGAGCGGTCCCTCAATTCGGCCTAGGGGTTGTTTGAAAGATAATTTTAATATAGAAATTGTAAACGCCCCTCCATTGCATAGTACTTCGAACGGACAGGTGGAAAGAATCCACAGTACTTTGGGTGAGATCGCCAGATGTTTAAAAATCGACCGGGGTATTAATGAAAACATCGGATTTAATAATGTTGGCTACAGTGGAGTACAACAAAACTATCCACTCGGTCACCGGTGTGAAACCGTCCGATATATTCCGCTCTAATAAAACTACCACAAACGATATAACCGATCGTCTTAAAAGCGCTCAACATTTTGTCCTTAAGAACCGAAATACCGACAGGGCAGCTATAATTTACAAAAAGGGCGATAGAGTTCTTATTAAGTCCAACCGCCGACTGGGGAACAAACTTACTCCATTATATGTGGAAGGGCTAGTTAAAGAAGATTTGGGGAGCACTCTAAAAATAAACGGTAGAATAGTTCATAAGGATAACATTAGACGGCCTTAGCACTTAATTTCTTTTCCTTTTTGTTTATTTTAAGAACAGACTTATAACGGTAGAATTACTTTGGACAACGGTACGGACCCAAATGACAGTAATTGACTATTCGCACGCGGACTACATACCAGTCACGAACGGAGACCTGGTGCTGTATGACTCATATAGTTATTTCCGGCACACGACAAACTTGACTCAATACGAAATGATAGTGGACGAAACCTACGACGCACTCGGACACTTACCACATAGCCACATGACGAAGCTTATGAGGGCTGACTTAGAACGGACTCACCAACTAATCCGGACACTAAACGGACGACAAAGGTGGACGCGTAGTCTTAATGTCTTAGGAACGGCATTCAAGGTTATTGCGGGCACTCCGGACTTTGACGATTTTTTACAGGTTAAGATAGAGTTAGGCGAACTTAGCGATAGCAATAATCAGCAGGTAGAATTAAATTACCGGTTTCAAGAACAAATAAATAATATAACAAACGCAATAAATAATATTATCAAGGTTCAACATGCAAACCAAATTGATACGGGTCGCCTTTATGAGGCGCTACTCGCCAGAATTAGAGCAGTAACTTACGATTTGGACAATATAATTTTATCTTTAACTTTAGCACACCTTGGGTTATTAAACCCAGCACTTTTGGAAAATTCAGAAATAAATTTAATGAATGAAAATAGACATCTTTGCAATATTTCCGTAACAGACCTGTTGTTAGTAAGTAAGTTTAAAGTTATTAGAAATGATAATGTAATCAGCTTCTTAGTTAAGTTTCCAAAACCTAAGCTAGCATGTAAGCGATTGGAGATCTTCCCGGTGGCTCGTGACGACAAGGTTATTAACCTTCAAGAAAATAATGTCGCGATCTGTGATGGCACTTCGTATTCCGTTAAGGACTGCATGGAATCCGGTGTGCTGTTCTGCAAAATGTCCACTGAATCCAGCTGCGCGCAACAACTAACGTCAAACTCCGTCGCACACTGCAAATCAGCTTCCAACATACTCGTCCCCGTTCACGAGGTAGATGACGGGTTGATTATAATCAATGATCGATCGGCCAAAGTGAACTCACCAAACAAAACGGTGAACCTCAAGCAAGGAACCTACCTGATTGCCTTTCCATTTAATATATCTATAAATGGTTCAAACTTCTTCAACAGGAACTCACTTCGCACACGTACAGCGGAGCTATCCTGGGCCACAGTCATCAACATAACTGGCCACGAAGAAATGAGGGGCCTGCCTTACCTAGAAAACCACAGTTTGCAAAACAGATTCCAAATTGGCAAACTTCGTGAGGAACTAAAAACGGGTACAGGTATCGCTATGGCAATTATCACTATGGCGCTAAGTATTGGCGTCTTGTTGAAGGTCTACACTTATGCAAAGAAACGTAGACAAAGGATGAGGTTAGCGAAGAACATCGAAACAATTATCACAACAAATGCTATGAGGACCCGGGACGTATCCCATCAAGAAGGGGAGTAGTTATCGTGGTGCACTGTTCCCACGATAAAAATGTCAACATTGCAGTTAAATAAAATCACGAAAACTTTCCGTTCAATTTATGCTGACCTAAAGTCTGCATTTTTGAACGGAATCAAATAAACAAATAAACAAAATTCGACAGCAACGAAATATGAAACGTTGCACGCGCGGAGCAAGCAGCGACGTCGACGGCGGATTCGGCGATCTTGGCTTGAGTAGTTTAGAATTAAGTTATTTTAATTTAGTCTTAATTTTGATTCAAAACAATAATTTGCTTGCACTAGTGCAGCAACCATAACTTAATAATAAATAACTAATAAATAATCTAATACTACTTGCACTAGTGCAGTAGTCAATAAATAAATATTTGAAATTACAAGTTGAGTTTTCATTAATTTATATATTCATACCCACTGAACCAAAAAGCGAACATCTGGCGAGAGTATCGCAAAACTATCGCACTCGAGCTCGAATATGATACATGAAGCGAGCGTTGAGCGATAGTAATAAAATTCAAAATTAAAATTTAATGAAAAGAGAAAAAAGAATATTCTTGTAGCATATGTCTCTCTCTTACTTTCTGTACAACGTTGTACAACGATAAACATACATATTAAAAACTTTAACAGCCCAATGAACCAAAAGAAGGCTTCGAGTTCGAACCCCGGGCGAGGCAGTAAGTTGAAATTTTAATATGTTTATCAATAAAATAAAATGTATTTAGAAATTATATGGAACAAAAATATTACAAAAATAATAAAATCTTGACTAAAATTGAAACAAATAATAACTAATGGTTCTAACAAAAAATTATACGACAAATATAATAAAATAATAATAATAATTGGAAGGAGAGGGAGAAGAGCCCCTAGGATGGTTGCTTGCGGCGAAAAAAAAAAATATGAATAAAATTCATAGTCAAAAGTATATTTTTTTTCTTTACATTTTTTTGTGTCGTAAAAGGCTCGCAAACAATATCGTAAAAGTCTCGAAAACGAATCTTGCGCGATAGTTCGATATCGTAAAAGTCACGTCCCAGTGAACCAAAAGCTCGTAAAAGATATTGCAAACGATACTTACGCGAAAGAAAAGCGGAAGAAACTGTCGAAAAAATACACGCAAACGATTCGAAAACGATTCACCCGTCGCTCAGTTTGTGGCAGTGAAAGTTTCGTTTTCGAACTATCGCACACGATTCGTCTGCGAATCGAATTAGTGTCGTATACGAGACTTTTACGATATAGTTTGCGACTCACTTCAGAAGTCGTATGCGAGACTCTTACGATGTCGTATACAAGACTTTTACGATATCGTTTGCGACTCTAACTCTCGAAAGAAACTATCGAGAAAACACTCGTTTTCGTTCTCGAACTATCGCGCAAGATTCGTTTTCGAGACTTTTACGATATCGTTTGCGAGCCTTTTACGACACAAAAAAAGGAATTTTATTATTTTTTTTTTTCGCGGCAAGCAACCATCCTAGGGGCTCTTCTCCCTCTCTTTCCAATGATTATTATTATTTTTTGTTAGAACCATTAGTTATTATTTGTTTCAATTATAGTCAAGATTTTTTTTTTTTGTTTCATAAAATTTCTAAATACATTTTATTTTATTAATAAAACTTATTAAAATTTCAACTTACTGCCTCGCCCGGGGTTTGAACTCGAAGCTTTCGGCCTTCTGTGACTCTTGAAGCCTTTGCGGTCACGCGTCCTCTTAACTGACAACACCACGCCTTATGTTTACTAGAGTCTGTTAAAGTTTTTAATATGTATGTTTATTCATTATACAGGTGCTGTTGTACAGAAAATAAGCGAGATAGACATATGCTACAAGAATATTCTTTTTTCTCTTTTCATTGAATTTTAATTTTGAATTTTATTACTATCGCTCAACGCTTGCTTTATATATCATATTCGAGCTCGAGCGCGATAGTTTTGCGATACTCTCGCTCAACGCTCGCTTTATATATCATATTCGAGCTCGAGCGCGATAGTTTTGCGATACTCTCGCTCAACGCTCGCTTCATATATCATATTCGAGTTCGAGCGCTATACTTTTGCGATAGTTTTGCGATACTCTCGCTCAACGCTCGCTTCATATATCATATTCGAGCTTGAGCGCGATACTTTTGCTATAGTTTTGTGATACTCTCGCTCAACGCTCGCTTCATATATCATATTCGAGTTCGAGCGCTATACTTTTGCGATAGTTTTGCGATACTCTCGCTCAACGCTCGCTTCATATATCATATTCGAGCTTGAGCGCGATACTTTTGCTATAGTTTTGCGATACTCTCGCTCAACGCTCGCTTCATATATCATATTCGAGCTCGAAAGCGAAAGTTTTGATAGTCTCGCTTGACGCTCGCTTTATAGATCATATTCGAGCTCAAGCGCGATAGTTTTGCGACACCTTCGCTTCTTTCATCGTTTTCGAGCTCGAGCGAATTACTATTTCACTGCCGCTCCTGTAGTGTGTAGAGGGTATTTAGTGGTTGTAGTTGCACTGCCGCTCCTGCAGTGTGTAGTTATTATTTAATCGGTGTTGCACTGCCGCTCCTGCAGTGTGTAGATATTATTTAGTTGTTGCTGCTTTATGTTCCCCAAAACTTTATTTTTATATTTCAAATTAAATTTTAATTCCTTTTTTTATTTCAATATATGTTTTATTTCAATATTTGTTTTTACAATATTTGTTTTATTTCAATATTGGTTTATTATGTTACAATATTTGTTTTATTACAAATTTTTCCAAGTGAATTCTTTTAAAGTCAAATCTCAACTGAATTGAACGAACGAAAAGAACTTAAAAACTAACAATCTTTCTGTTTGTTTACATTATCGTTTTTCATACATAAGTGGCTATTTTGTTTACGTTATAATTTCTACATACATATGCGGCTTAAGTTCCGCATTAAAACAAAACAAGAAAAAACGTTTACTTCGGTGGAACCGAAGCATAAATACCCGCCACACGAATCTTTGAATAGTTTATGTGTGATCATCAGTGGCTTATATATATACATTTATAAATATATAGACGAAAAAAATTAATTTTTCATACAAAAGTGCAAAAAAAATCGGTGAGTTTGTATTAGGGGCTATACATAAAAATGGGAGTGCCATCTTGGTTTTGGAATTGGATGACATAAGAAGTGTTTTGACCCAATTTGGAGTAAATAAATTCATAAATAATACCAATTTTTATTCAAAAATTCGAAAATGGGCAGTAAATTTGTATGGGGGCTATACCTAGGAATGGGCGTGGCACCTTGGACTCGACTTTGGATGACATAAGAAGAGTTTTTACCCAATTTGGAGTGAATACATGCATAAATAATACCTATTTTAATACAAAAATTTGAAAATTTTTGGTAAGTTTGTATGGGGGCTACACCTTAAAATGGGCGTGGCAACTTGGTTTTAACATACAAAGTAGTCGTTGCCGAGAAAAGCTTAAGTTCCAAATTTCGGCTTAATATCTATATATCTTCATCAAAAAAAATGCGTAGAAGTAAACAGACAGACAGACAGACGGACATGGCTAAATCGATTCGTCTCATCGAGCTGATTAAGAATATATATACTTTATGGGGTCTACGACGTCTCCTTCAATGCGTTACAAACTTTCCGACAAACTGAATATACCCTTCACACTATGTGTGGCGGGTATAACAAAAATGCTTATTCTACAATTTATTTTATGTTCCGCTGAGTGCGGAATTGCTGATGTAGCATTTTTGGAAATGCTAAAGACCTTTTATGCGGTCGAGTTTCCGTTTATCGTTACTGCTCCGACAGTGGCAGTGTTAGGGGTTCGAGGGGGTTTAGCTGGTGCCGTATTGCATGCCAATACGGTAACTCCTCCCCCAGTTTGGAGCGTCTGCCAAAACGATGGTGATGTGTACGTAGCGGTTGGTATTGCCGGAATATTGGGGATAAAGACTGCTCTTGTTTTAAAACTTCTGACTATAAGGGTTACAGTTATTAGTGCTAAAACTGTAACCACGGAGTATACACCAATGCCGTGGTATAAAGTCAGGCTTCTGAATTCCTTGAATTTTAGGAGACTCCTTGTATGTTCGACTTTCAACTTGTGTAAGTTCAGGACATCAATTGTCCTATTAGTTGAGAGATGGTTAATTTCCGGAAGTGTGACTGTCAAATGTTTCTGAGTTACAACATTTGTGTCATCGAACGGTAAGCCTTTTACGAGTACAGTGCAGTTTTTGTAATGCACTATGGCTGACCCATTTATTCTAAGGCGTTCTCCACAGTTCGATTCCACTTGCAGATTTTTCGCATTAAAAACAATAATCAGTCGTTTCTCCGGTTCGAAAACTTCTTCTTTAGCGCCTATATCCTCCATCTCACAGGTTGTTGGTAGTTCTCTTAATATGTTATCCAGGCAGTACGAATTGATTCCCTCCGTTGGGTTGCAATAATTTATTCCATCGAATTCCAGGCATGGTTCGTTGAGATTTGACTTTGACTGGCCCTGTCACGTACATGGCCAGATAATTCCTACAGCATAAGCGTAGGAATTATCTGGCGTTATTGTGCAAATTATATAAACTATATTGCATTATAACAATTTTATAAACTATATTGTATTGTAACACTTTATATAACACTTTTGTATACCTAAACTAAATAATTAATTTATGCTCACAAGGGGCAAAGCGAAATTATCCCAACTAAACCCATTCAGTCCCCGGAGTGTAAGGGCAGCAAAAACCACCGAAATTCAAGACTTCATTAGTGGAACACGATGGGCCGACAAATTGCCCCTTCCGTGGACCCCGTATCACTGTTTGAGGCACTACGAATTCCGGACCCAATTAAATATCTTCCGACTTTTGATGGTAACCCGGCATATTTACATGAGTTTATTACCAATGTGGAGGAGATCCTTTTGCTCATAAGAGGTGCTGATCGCACACCTTATGGCTAGATGTGCTTCCGACACATGAGGAATAAGATCATTGGGCGTGCCAATCAGGTATTATACGAAGCTAGTGTACCGCTCGAGTGGAACTTAATTAAAGAACACCTACTTTTACACTTTTCAAGTGGAAAAAGAGAGACGGCTCTTTTGTCAGACCTATATGGCCTCGTCCATAAAAATTTAAATATTAATATGTTATATGAGGAGATTATTAAAACAAAATTTTCTCTTTTTAATGCGGTGGATAGAAGTGGCACCGCAGCCTCAGTAGCCATGGCTAAGAAAGAATTGTATTCTGATGCATGTCTCAAAACATTCCTTCAGGGAGTAAGAGGGCAATTAGGCTTGGTGGCTAGGTCAATGAACTTTACTACATTAGAGAAGGCATGGCAGTATGTTTCTGCTGAAAGGGAGTTGTACGCCCAAGAAAGGTTGTCGAAACAACAGTCTCAGGGCAAACCGAATTACAACAAACTGAATGGCCAAAATCAACAACAAAATAATAAGCCAACTTATCAAGATACGAGCCGTAGCGTCCTATACCCACGGAAAAACCCGGTCTCACCACGACCTACTAACGCTATAATGCCGCCTAAACCCGAACGTCAAGATACCAGAAGTGGTACCTCTTCGTTCAGATCTAATACATCTGGTAACTCGAGGTCAAACTTTTCTCACGATCAACTAAACTACATTGACGACCAGAACAGTCCAACACCACCATCTTCTTCTAATATCGAGGAAGTTCCAAATTTTCAAATATCAGCCTCGGAAACCCAACAGGGTACCTAAACAAACAACGATTGAGCTCTTCACTTCCGTATATTATTATTGATTCTCCCTTCGGTCGTCCGTTGCGTTTTCTTTTGGACACTGGATCCACAAATTCATTCATTCAACCTACATTTGTGCCTGAAAAGCACCGCCTAGTTCTTAGCGAACCTATCACTATTACAACAGCTCTAAACAAACACAAGGTGACTGACAAGATCACCTATAAGGCATTCAAAGAATTCAAAACAACTGGTGAATTTACCTTTCTTTTGTTTGACTTCCACACTTATTTTGATGGTCTGATTGGTATGGACATATTTAAAAAAATTGAAAGCTACCATCGACCTTCATAAGTTTACACTTATGACACCAGATACCACCATTAACATTTGTGTGGAACCGAACAAAACTACTGACGTGTACACTATTGAAGAATTCTCAAAAGCAATCTTTGAAGTACCAGTTGACCAAACGGAGGGACAATTCTTGTGTAATGATATTCAAATCCAACCTGGTTTAACACTTACAGGTGGGCTGTACACAGCCACAAACTCTAATAGCTTCATGGAAGTTTGCAATAATACTGATGAAATTCAAAAATTTTGTTTCGAGAAACCTTTACCAGTCTCATCATTCGGTGAGGGGGACTTTTCGAAATGCATCAAATCACTTCAGATTGTTTTGACTCATACAACAGCACGGTCGACAGATTAAACATCCCCACAGACCACCTAAATGCAGAAGAGAAAAGTAGTCTTTTAACATTGTGCAGGTCATTTTCAGATATATTTTATGATGAAAACACAGCATTGACCTTTACCAACAAGGTACGGCATACAATCCCTACCGTCGATGAGATACCCATTTACACGAAAACATACCGGTATCCATACAAGCATAAGGAGGAAGTCAAGAAACAAAATGCCAACCTTTTGGAACAGAATATAATTAGACCGAGTCATTCGCCTTGGAGTGCACCTGTATGGGTCGTTCCAAAAAAATCCTGCGATAACAAGGAACCTAAATGGAGACTTGTTATCGATTTCAGGAAATTAAACGAAAAAACAGTTACGGATAGATACCCTATCCCTAACATAAACGATATACTCGACAATGTTGGATACCATCAGGTGGAGATGGAATCCAAAAGATATTCCCAAAACAGCGTTTACAGTTGAGGGTGGCCATTTTGAATTCATCAGAATGCCGTTTGGTCTAAAAACGCACCCGCAACCTTTCAACGTGTAATGGACAACGTTTTAAAAGAACTAGTAGGAACAATTTGTCTGGTTTATCTAGACGATATAATTGTATTTTCCCCTTTTTTGCAACAACATATTAACGATTTACGTTCCGTGTTCACACGTTTGCAAAACGCCAATTTCAAAATACGCGTAGAAAAGTCGGATTTTCTGCGTAAAGAGATCGACTTCTTGGGGCACATCGTCAGTAAAGACGGAGTGAAACCAAACCCAAATAAAATAGAGGCCATTAAGAAGTTCCCTATGCCTAAGACTCGGACTCAGATTAAATCATTTTTGGGCTTACTCGGGTATTATAGGAAGTTTATTAAGGATTTCGCTAAAACTACGAAGCCTCTGACAAAACAGTTAAAAGGAGTGCAGAAAGTTAAAATCACTGAAGAATATACGCAGGCTTTCGAATTCTGCAAGTTGCTTTTATGTAATGATCCGATTTTGCGGTATCCTGATTTTAATAAACCTTTTATTTTAACAACGGATGCTAGCAATTATGCACTAGGTGCACTTTTATCGCAGGGTTCTATAGGTAACGATAGACCTATTTGTTACGCGAGCAGAACGCTTTCGGACACTGAAGTCAACTACTCCACTATTGAAAAGGAAACACTCGCGATAATTTGGGCAACAAAGCACTTTAGACCCTACCTATTCTGTAATAAGTTTACAATCGTAACAGATCACCAGCCATTAACTTGGCTGATGAGTATTAAGGAACCAAATTCGAAACTTGTACGTTGGAGATTAAAGTTGGCTGAGTACGACTTTGATATCCACTACAAAAAAGGCTCACAAAATCCTAATGAATGATTCCAGAAGTAAACTTAAATGATAATATCTCAGAACAAGGGACTTGTGGCGATACAGTCCACTCCGCTGAGGAAAATATAAGTGCCCAAATTTCTATATTTGAAAAACCTTTGAATGACTTTAATAATCAACTAATCATTAAATTAGATCAAATACCTGGAAAGGTAACGGAGGCCCCGTTCAGAAACAAATTAAAGAGAATGTTTTCGGACTCTAGCTTTGATAGAGATAAAATTACAAGTATACTTAAAAGTGTTATTACACCGAATAGAATCTGTGCGATTTTCACAACCGATGCCATATTTCGTATAGTAAGTGAGTCGTACGGTTTTTTTACCGTTGCTTTTGAGTATGTCAGAAAATTTTGACGAAAACGAAAGAAAGAGAAACAAGGAAAACGTTAACTTCGGTGGAACCGAAGCTTAAATACCCGTCACACGAATCTTTGAATAGTTTATGTGTGATCATCAGTAGCTTATATACATTTATAAATATATATTTGAAAATAATTACTTTTTCATACAAATGTTCGAAAATAATCAATAAGTTTGTATGGGTGCCTTAGCTAAAAATGGGCGTGGCACCTTGGTTTTGATATTGAATGTCATTACAAGTGTTTTTACCCAAATTTGAGTGACTATATTCATAAATAATAGCTATTTTCATATAAAATTCGATATTGGGCGGAAAATTTGTATGGAAGCTATATCTAAAAATGGGCGTGGCAGCTTGGATTTGATATTGGATGACATTAGAAGTATTTCTTTCCAACTTCAGTGACTACATTCATAAATAATAGCTATTTTCATGCAAAAAATTAGAAAAACGGTAAGTTTGTATGGGGGCTATACCTTAAAATGGGCGTGGCACTTTGATTTTAACACTTGAACTGCTTAGGACTGAGAAAAGCTTAAGTTCTGAGTTTCAGGTCAATATCTTTAAAACTGAGCGAATGAATCGCATAAATACAGACAGACAGACGGACGGACGGACAGACGGACGGACGGACAGACAGACAGACGGACATGGCTAGATCGACTCGTCTCGTCGTGCTGATCAAGAATATATATACTTTATAGGTCTACGACGTCTCCTTTAATGCGTTACAAACTTTCTGACAAATGATAATACCCTCCCCACTATGTGTGGCGGTATAAAAATGCACGCCAAAAAAGTTTACGTACACTTTCATACTTATATGATTGGAGTTGTTGTTTTTTTGCAAATCTAACGGTAGTCTTTCATTTACTCTTCATATGGCATTTGCAATTGTGATTTTGTATGTTTTCCCAAATATAATGTTGTCATTAGTTGCACAAGCAAGACGCAATGGGTCGTGGAAAAGAAAGTTGGGTAGAAGTTCGCAAAATAATATTCAAATTGTATTTGGAAAAGAAATCTCTTCGAGAAATTGGAAAAATTGTTTGCAAGACACATTCCAGTATCCAAAGAATTATAAATTCGTACGGGCAATCGGGTACTTTGAGCACAAAACTACGCTCCGGTCGACCAAAAAAAATGTCATCTCGCGATGAACCCCAAATTGTGGCCTTGGTTAAACAAGACCCAAAAACTTCAGCGCCAAAAATAGAAGAGGAACTACTCCAGAGCACAGGAATAAGCGTTCATCCGCAGACAGTAAGAAATACCCTCCATAGGCATGGGTACAACGCACGCACTCTACGCAAAAAGTTATTAATTTCAAAAGCAAACCGCGAAAAGAGGCTGGCCTTTGCTTTTAAGTATGTGGATGAGCCGGAATCGTTTTGGGACAACGTTATGTTTAGCGATGAGTCCAAATTTAATATTTTTTGGTTCGGATGGGGCCCAAAAAGTATGGAGAAAGCCAAAAGAGGAAATGAATGTAAAAAATATCATTCCTACTGTTAAACATGGAGGTGGAAATGTGATGGACTGGGGGTTGATGGCTACTGCTGGTGTTGGAAAATTAGTTTTCATAGACACTTCTATGGATAAGCACTTATACTTGAGCATTTTGCAAAACAATCTTAAGCAAAGTGCGCTACAAATTGGTTTGCACGAAAATGATTTTTTATTTCAGCAAGACAACGATTCGAAACACACTTCATACCTCGTCAATGAATGGTTGCTTTATAATTCTAAACAGTTGCCTACACCAGCACAATCATCATATATCAATCCAATTGAGCATATTTGGGATTTGTTGGACAAAAGGTGTACAATAACGGACACAGTTGATTTCTGTTATAGAACTCCAAAGGAAATGTTAATATATAATGGCAATGTAGCATTATATACTAACATTTAAAATTAATGTTTTGTAATCTCACTTGGAGAGAACAAACATGTTTGAGTAGTTGTAAGGTACTAATTTTATTTATGAAAATTACATGCTTATATACAATTTCTATTTCTATTATAAAGTGGAATGTATGTGTAAAATTATATTATGTGTATGTTTACAATGAATATGAATATAAAAATAGCTTATTTATTTGAGGCGTAGAGTTAATCATTTGTGCCGGAGTCAAGAGTCATCGCATTGCTACTTAAGTGCTGAGCATCACTTAGCACGATCGTAAAATGTTATGACTTAGTGTGTGTTTAAAAATATTGTCGCTGCGGGATATCTTGCCTATTCTTATCGCGTATTAAATAAGTAAAAACAGATAAACCGAATCCGATGTTCATACTTGAACATTCTGAATATGATAATCCACAAGCAGCACATGTTCATATTTGAACAAAAGGATTAGAAAGCACCATATTTCCTCAAAAGAAAGCTTAAAATCCATATTAAGCACAGAATGGGCCAATATTTGCGAAAATGACACCAAAGTTTTGGTGAGAAGTATGCGTCGTCTACAAGCCGTCATTGCGGCCAAAGGAGGACCAACAAAATATTAATTTAAGTTTAGATACAAATTACGTAATTAAAAAATAAAGTGTACTTCAATTTTTTTTGCATTAATTTTCGACTTTTGTTTAGTTTTTTTATATCTTGGTGCTCCATTTAAAAAAAAATACGTAATAGGGATACAGACTTGATCTTTAATAAACATTCAACCATATCTAATGACATTTATTTGAATTTTTTGATTAGAAGTATGTCATACTAACAGGTTTTTAAAGAAAAAAAATTGTGTACGTAAACTTTTTTGGTTGGTTCTTTGGTTATATATATATATATATATATATATACTAGCTGTACCCTGCCACGCCTCGCTGTGGCATATTGTGGTTGCATGCATAAATAATGAATACACAAAGCATAAGTTACATATCGATTTAATTTTGTAACACTTGTAGGTATACAATGTTCTTTGTTTTTCCGTTCTCGGCATAAATGAAGAGGCTATCTGGTTTACCTATACGGGAACACGCAACATACAATTGCCCGTGTGAGAAGCAATTTGCACCTAAATCTAAGCCACATATTTTCAAAGATTGGCCCTGAGCTTTATTGAATGTTATTGCGAATGCCAATCGAATAGAAAACTTCAATCTCTTAAATTGAAAAGGTGTATCGCTTGGAATTATGGGAATTCGAGGATTGAGGACATCTTCACCTTTGAATGGCCCCGTCAATATTGTTCCTTCCGCTACATTGTTCATCAATTTATTTACTGCGAGTCGCGTTCCGTTGCAGAGTTTCGGTTGATTGATGTTCCGCAACAGGATAATTGGCACACCTATCTTCAATTTCAGTATGTGTAGTGGCAGCCCGGGCAGATCTAGTGAATTTAAAAATTCCGTTGGGTAATTGACGGCTTCCTCTAGTTCCACAACGGTGTCTATTGACTTATATGTAGTTTCTTTCTGCTGATTCCGCGTTGTACATCTGCATTATTCTCAGCCGCTCAGTCTCTCGAATCGAATCCCGCTCTCCCTCAGTTATATTCAAAACCTCCCATCTTCGTGTTTCTGCGCGGCGAGTGCTATGACCCAAATTCGACCTCGTGGGTGGCATAACTTCGTTTATTAGATGAGAGATAGATGAAAGTGATACAATTTTTTTTTTTTTGCCCTTCAAAGACGAAAATTGTTTATGATAACACTATTCATTCCATCTGTCATAGTTCTTAACCTAGAACTATGAGAAGCAGTGATGCCATTTTTCTCACATACATATGGTGTTTTGTTTTAAATTTCTGTAAAGTTTGTCATGCATGAGTGCTGGCAGCCGGCAGGTGGCGCAGAAGTAGGGGCAGCTGGCGGCCTGCAGTTGGCGCACCAGTAGGGGCACGGGGTAACGCAAAAAAGAAACTTATATAGTTGCAAACGCATATATGTTATCAACATAAAAAGTAGAAAAAAACCGAGTCCGAACCTCAACACATGTTGTGTCAAAATTTAGGCTTAAACGGTTCAGAACTTTTCAAGTCTATAAGCCTCGCATAAACGAATAGAGCATTTATATATATATATATATATATATATATATATATATATATATATATATATATATATGTATAGATATATATTTAAAGTATATTATTCTAATATTTTTGATATATAAAAATTTATTAGAACTTAAATTTTTTATAACATTATTTTAAAGTATTTCTTAAATCGAAACAGTCTTTGCTTCTGCTTTATTAAATGCATTCTCTTATTTAAGTTTTTAATTCTAAATGCAAGTTTGCTTTTAGAGAAGAAGTGCTTAAGTTTTTGTGGTAAATGCACATTTTTTGATTTTTGAAGCATTTCCAATAATAATAACGGTTTATTGCTTACAGTCTATTTGTTGAACAAGAGAAAATTTTTTTAAAAGTTTTTTAATATTATCGACCATTTCAATGGGTGGCTTTTTAAGTCCACCCTGACTTATTTGATCGATGAAAGTGCCTTTTAAATATTGTTTGTCAATTGACAATTTGAGGCGTTTAACAATGTAGCCTACAAAATACTCATTCTTTCCGCAGTTAGAATTAATTGAAATAATGGTTGTGTTCCTCGCTGAATGTGTGTAGCAAACAACAAATTTAATGTATATCTTAGAGTAAAATTAATTATTATTAAATTTTTTTGTTGTTAAGTATTGTTATACTTAAATTAAAAAATATATTGCTTAGAGTAAAATTAATTATGATTAAATATTTTTATTGTAAATTAATGTTATGCTTAAATTATTTCTTAGAGTAATATTTAGTTATAATTTAATACATTTTTTTAAAAGTGTTGTTATGCTTCAATTAAAAAGTTATTTCTTGGAGTAATTTTTAGTAAAAGTTAAATCTATTTTTATACCCTGTACCCAAAGGGTAAAAGGGTATATTAAGTTTGTGCGAATGTATGTAACAGGCAGAAGGAGCCAAGATAGACCATATAAAGTATATATATTCTTGATCAGCATTGGAAGGGGAGTCGAACTAGCTATGTCTGTCTGTCCGTCCGTCCGTCTGTCCGTCTGACCGTCTGTCTGTCCTGCTGTCTGCCGTATGAGAGAGATTATCTCGGAGACTATAAGAGATAGGGCCACCATATTTGAAACTTAGACTCTCCAGAACCGTCAAATGTTCACTTGCAAACGGTTTTTCTCTAGACCCATTTAAAGGGGTACCCCCCATACAAATGTACCCCAAAATTTTACGTTTTTGCATAAAAACGTCATTGTTTTTTATTGTAGGAAGTTCAAACTTAGTATAAACTATGTCTATGATAGTCCCAATAAAATATCCCAATATGGGTAGGACCAATAAAATTTTAGGTATAGCCCCCATACAAATATACCCCACAATTTTTGGGTTTTTGCTTAAAATCTTCATTGTTTTTTATTCTAGGAAGTTCAAACTTAGTATTAATTATGTCTATGATAGTCCCAATAAAAAATCCCAATATGGGTAGGACCAATAAAATTTTAGGTATAGCCCCCATACAAATATACCCCAAAATTTTAGGTTTTTGCATAAAAATGTCATTGTTTTTTATTCTAGGAAGTTCAAACTTAGTATTAATTATGTCTATGATAGTCCCAATAAAATATCCCAATAGGGGTAGGACCAACAAAATTTTAGGTATAGCCCCCATATAAATTTACCCAATTTTTCAAGTTTTTGTTTAAAAATTCAATACAATAAGGTATATACAAAGATAGGACTTAATTTAAGGTACATAAAGATTGGGTACAGTGTATCTTGCAGTCGAGCATACTCGACTTCAGCGTTCTTTCTTGTTTTAAAAGTATTGTTATGCTAAAATTAAAAAAAATTTGCTTAGAATGGTTATTTATCATTAATAAAGTTATTAAATTTAACAGGTTTTGCTGTAAAACTAGTAAATTAGTTTAATGTATGTTATTAAAATTATTATAGTTACATTTAGGTTATTAAACAATTTCATCATATTTTGTTTCACCTATTAAATATTTGCGGAGCCTGTATTTAAAATCCAGTGGGGAGGGATGGTCGTTTAGGCCACCCTTCGAACGTACTGCGCCAATAAAATGCTTCAATTGGGGTTGCTGCAAACAGGATGTGAGAAAATACTCCATATCGTATATTTTCTTAAGATACTTAAGCAATTCCTCTAACGATTTATTGCTTTTAGTAGTCCCCCTATGGAAGGGTTGGTAGTATCATTTTATTAATTATAATGGACTGTTTTTCCAAATGCTTCGCAAAAGGTTGCTTGGTGGCCATTGAGTTGCTAGTCGAAAATTTGGTATTAAAAATGTCGAACCAATCATTTACTAAATCTATTAAATTGGCTGTTTCACTCGGATTGTATACCTCCAGCCTTAATGCAAAACATCGCGTAATGGCACTTGCTGTTGAGTGAGACAACAGTTGGGCGGCCAATTTCACACGTTGCCTTCCTGCAGAACGAACTGTAAAGTGCTCTTCTGTGACTTTCCACAAAATTGATAAATCTAAGCTTGAAGTATGTTATGGTTCATTGGGTAAGAGAAAATTTAATCATACAGATCAGAACCTGTATTGTCAATGCAATTTCCACTTTTACGGCTACTAAGTTGTTTAAGACAAGCAGGTTACATGGTCTGTGAGAGTGGGCGTGGCCAAATTGGCGGGTAAAAACTATTTTCATAAAGTAATGTTAATGATAGAAAATTCCAGATCATTTAAGAGATTATGGTTAGATCTTTAACAAATGAATTAATTAGTTTATGACTAGAACCAAAATAAATATACTAATTACTTTATGGGGACAGTCACCGAGTAACACTCATCGCGAGAAGACGTCAGTTGCTTATTATTGTGTTATCAGTTTTTTTTTCTCTTGTTATTTTTCTTACCTTTCGCGTAGCTAAATTCAAAACCTTCTCTTCATCATCAAGTAAGAAATAAATACAAAATCCAAGTTGTGCTTATTACAGCTTAGCGAATATGGCCCGGGGCCACCCAACTTGGGGAATAGTCGGTTCTCACCCCTGGTCGAAGTTCCTCCACATAAAAATCGTCGTCCACTTACTAAAAGAATACTAACCCAAAATACATAATTATTACTGCAAAAATATTATAAAAACTCTGTCCGAGTATTCTTGCTTTGCAGTTCACCGAGCATTAAAATTAATCAATAAAAATATAATATCTATTTCAAACCTAAGAGACGGTAACCTATTGATGCTTGTGTCTTCTGAGGTCGTTGCCAATAAATTTATTAAATCAACTGATTTACCCGGGATCTGTCAAATAAATTGAAAATTCAACAAAACTTAAGGGGGTATTCTGGTTCGATTTTTTTCAAATTCGAAACACTTTAGAAGATACAGCCGTTTTTTGAGATTTGTTTACTAAGCAACATTCGTATGCGTGCACATATACACGAACGCTGCATTGAGATTGCTAATTATATTGCTTATTATAATCTATTGAACCAATTTTTATGAAACCAAGTGCAATTTACGCAGAATTGCCACCATTCTCAAACTGCATACTTTCATTTTTCATCTCACATGTTTTTTCGCCAAAAAAAAAGTTAAATATAAAAAACAAGAAAAACGTTAACTTCGGTAGAACCGAAGCTTAAATACCCGTCACACAAATTTTTAAAGAGTTTATGTGTAATCATCAGTGGTCACCCAAGTTTACACACAATATTAATTTCAAATTTTGAGCTAAAAATACAGATATGTTTAACAACATATATCTCGAAAATATATAGAAATGGGCGGTAAGATTGCATGGAAGAAACACCTAAAAATGGGCGTGGCACCATGATATTGGAAGAGTTTTTTACCCAAAATACAGTAAATAATAACCGCTTTCATACAAAAATTCGAAAATGGGTGGAAAGTTTGTTTGGGGGCTATACCAAAAAATGGGCGTGGCACATCTGATTTGACACTGGATGACATAAGAATATTTTTAGCCAAATTGGAGTGAATATATGCATAAATAATTTGTATTTTTATACAAAAAATCGGAAAAAACGGAAAGTTTATATGGGGCCTATTCCTAAAAGAGGGCGTGGTATCTTGGTTTTAACACTGGATGACAAAAGAAATGTCTTTACCCAATTGGGAGCGAATACATTCATAAATAACACTGGTCTACAAATTTCAACTTTTTTTCTGCGAATAAGACGGGACCTGGTGTTTCTGAACGGATTTTTCGTGCTGAACACGAATCCGGGGTCAAAAATGTCCCATCACGTCACGTTTTCGAGAAAAAGGGGTTGAAACCCCTAAAAACAGCGTTTTTGGACATTTTCGAAAAATTGTAGAGCCGAACCCTGACGTGCTACAAACTTTGCATATGTCAGAAATTAAAGGTAAAATTGTGCCCTTTCGAATGAGCCTTATGCCAAATTGATCGCATGCACCCTTAGATCAGGGAGTGTATTTGTGTCTAGGGGTGCAGGGAAAAATTGATCGCAGAAAGGGTGCATGCGATTAATTCGGCATAGGGCTCATTCGAAAGGGCACGATTTAGCCTTTAATTTCTGGCATATACAAAGTTTGTAGCACGTCAGGGTTCAGCTCTACAATTTTTCAAAAATGGCCAAAAACGCTGTTTTTCCCTGCACCCCTAGACACAAATACACCCCCTGCTCCAAGGGCACATGCGATCAATTTGGCATAAGGCTCATTCGAAAGGGCACAATTTTACCTTTAATTTCTGACATATGCAAAGTTTGTAGCACGTCAGGGTTCGGCTCTACAATTTTTCGAAAATGTCCAAAAACGCTGTTTTTAGGGGTTTCAACCCCTTTTTTTCTCGAAAACGTGACGTGATGGGACATTTTTGACCCCGGATTCGTGTTCAGCACGAAAAATCCGTTCGGAAACACCAGGTCCCGTCTTATTCGCAAAACCCTTGTAGACCAGTGTAATTAGTATTTTTATACAAAAAATCAAAAAAAACGGTAAGTTTGTATGGGGGCTACACCTAAAAATGGGCGTGGCACTCTCATTCTCGAACTTAATATAGTCGTTGCCGAGAAAAGCTTAAGTTCCAAATTCCAGCTTATATCTTCCTTATATCTTCAACAAAAAATATGCCTAGAAATATACAGACAGACGGACATGGCTAGATCGATTCGTCTCGCCGAGCTGATCAAGAATATATATACGTTATGGGGTCTACGACGTCTCCTTCAATGCGTTACAAACTTTCAGACAAACTGAATATACCCTTCACACTATGTGTGGCGGGTATAAAAACGGCTTTTTCTTGCAAAAAAATGTTTTTCGTCTTTTTTTTCAACCCACGTTTTTCGAACTGTCAGTCAAGTTTTCTCCGGTTCTTCTAAACGGATTTTAATGAAACAAAGTGCAATCGACGCAAAATTGTCGAATTCTAAAACTGCATACTTATATTTTTCATTTAGCTTTTTTGTGTGCAGAAAAATAACATAAAACTTTAAACGCGTTTATCTCGAAACCACGTTTTTTCGAACTGGCGGCCACGATGCCGCCCGTAATTCTAAACCGTTTTTGATGAAACTAGTTGCAATCGACGCAGAATTGTCACCATTCTCGTCCGTACCTCAATCATAATTTTAAATTTTTTTTTTTTTTTGCTTTTTTTAAACAGAAACCCCAAAAAAAATGACAAAAAAAACAAAAAAAAAATTTTTTAATGGCCGCCATTTTGTCAAAAAAATCGCAAAAATTTGTTTGCGGTACGGACGAGAATTACATCTTTACTGATTATAACCCCATATTTACTTTTATTTCCCCCACCCCAAACGCCGTGGCCGCAAGCACCATACCTTTTTTTTGGACAACGTACTTTGAAGGCCGATAACTTATTAAACAGCCTTCGTTAAAAAAAAAACGAGGAGTTTTTATTAATTGAATAAAAAAACTCCAATCAAATATGTCTTTCTCTTTTTAAATAAGATTTTTTTTTAAATGGTCTAAAAACAGCCTCGCGAACCAGAATACCCCCTTAAATTCCGTCAAAGGTACAATATATGCACCTTACTTAAAAAATATTTCTGAAGAAGAGATTGTAAAAGAGCTTAGTTCTCAAAATGTTAACTCAATTTATAAATACATGAAGAAAACTGATGGTGTATCCCATCCCAGCGGTGTAATGCTCTTAACATTTAATCTTTATGAACTCCCATCAAAAATCGAAATCTGTTGGCTTTGTGTCAAGGTCAAGGTCACGGAAAATATTCCCAACACAATTATGTGCAAATCTTGCCAACGCCTCGGTCATATATAAAAACATTGTAAAAACTTACCAGTCTGTAAATACAGTGGTTTACTTCCTCACACCGATCCCTGCAGTCGTATCCAGTGCAGTAACTGTTCTGAAGAACACGCGGCCTCTGATAGACAATGCATTGCATTTAATCAACAAAAAGAAATTCTTAAAATAACAAACATTCTTAAAATATAAAACAAACAAAAAAATGCACTACGCGTGAAGCGAAAAAATAAAGCAGCTACGCTGCAGTCACCGCTTAATAAAAACACAGTAAAAACGGTTCCCAGCCTGATACCAATAACAAATATACAGATAACGAAAATAATAAAAATCATATTAACAAAACTGTAGTTCACCGTGATTCCATCAACTTTTTCCCTCAACCTTCAACCTCTACCTATTCCTCATTTAATTCATCAACATCTTCAATCAAAATTTCACCTTTAAAAACAAACACTTCTTTATCCCATTCAACAAATAATTTTAATCATCCCAAAAACATTACCACTATTTCTTGCTCTAGCACTCTCACTAATTCTACATCACTACAAACACCTTTCAATTTTGAATACTCTGACAATTTTGACTCTGACGAGTCTTTGTCAAGTAAATAAATTTTACAATTCTTATTCAATATTCATATAAACATCTTTCTATAATATTGCTTATGTGTCTCGCAATCATGCAATGGAACTCAAAAGGTTACATAAATAACTACGACGAACTTAATATCTTAATAAACAAGTACAGTCCCAAAGATATATGTCTCCAGGAAATGCATTTAGCTCTTATCACAAAAAAAATAATGACGCATAAACAATATATTGGCTATTTTACCAATCTACACTTATGTGTCATTGCAAAGCAAGGGGTAGTCATTCTTGTCAAGAGGCACATTCCCCATTCAGTTCTTTAAACTTTTTCCAACTCTAATATTCTATACAACGCAATTCAGCTTTACTTTTCTCAAAAGTTATGCAATATTAATACATACATTCCGCCTGAAAAATCTTTCTCGGTTAATGAGTTTTGGTCAATCATAAATTCATTTCCCAATGATTCTAATGGGAAATTTAAATGCCTGAGACACCTCTTGGGGTTTTTGCTGCACCAATAAAAGAGGTAAAAAAGTAGTAGAAGTTCTGTCTAGATCAAAAATTATTTTACTTAATGATGGCTCTGCAACACATTTCTCAACACATAAAACGTTTACGCATATAGATCTCAAATTTGTATCCCCATCCATTTACCCTTTCTGTAGATGGTCTGATTTTGACGATCTCTGCGGCAGCGATCATTACCCAATAAGCACAAAGATCGTGCAACAACCCAACTTCGCGAAAATCTATTTATACCCGCCACACATAGTGTGAAGGGTATTATCAGTTTGTCGGAAAGTTTGTAACGCATTAAAGGAGGCATCGGAGACCCCATAAAGTATATATATTATTGATCAGCTCGACGAGACGAATCGATCTAGCCATGTCCGTCTGTCTGTCCGTCTGTCTGTCTGTCTGTCTGTTGCAATGAGTTTTTCTCGGAAAGTTTTAAAGATATTGACCTGAAACTTTAAACTTAAGCTTTTTTGTGTTCCTAGGCAGTTTGTATGGCAGAACCAAGGTGCCACGCCCACTTTTAGATATAGCCCCCATACAAACTTACCATTTTTTTTCGATTTTTTTGTGTGAAAATAGTTATTATTTTTGAATGTTTTGACTACGAATCGGGTAAAAACACTTTTAATCCAATATCCATCCATCCAATATCAGAAGAAAGGTACCACGCCCATTTTTAGATATAGCCCCCATACAAACTTACCATTTTTTTCGATTTTTTGTATGAAAATTGTTATTATTTGTAAATGTATTTACTACAAATTGCGTAAAAGCACTTCTAATGACATCCAATTTCAAAAGAAAGGTGCCACGCCCATTTTTTTGATATGGCCCCCATACAAACCAAGCGCCCATTTTTCAGATTTTGTATGAAAATAGTTCTTATTAATGGATATATTCACTCCAATCTGTGTAAAATCACTTCTACTGTTATCCTATGAATATTCTATTGATATGACAAGGATCGGGCCACTATAACATATAGTCCCATACAAACTCACCTTCTATTTTTTTTTATTTTTTCAAGAAAATGAATAAAGTTTCGTGTGGTGGGTATTTGAGCTTCGGTGCTTCCGAAGTTAACGTTCTTGCTTGTTTTATCCTAAATTCAAAACCGATTTGGCTAATTGGTATTCGTTTAAAGCAATTTGCGACAATCTTTCGCAATACGCATTTAGTTCGGACATACAGTTAGAAACCGTCAAACTGACCAAAACAATAAGATTAGCTGCAAACATTGTTATACCGCAAACCAAACCATTTATGTATACATAAAAAACAGATTTGTTGTTGCAATGGAGACCTTAACGCATTGCGAAACCAAAAACAAAATTTATGGCAGATTTACAAGAGCAAAATGACTAACTCTAACTTGATTGCTTGCAAAAAGCTAACGCTATCTTTTAGCGTGCAGTCAAAGTTGCCAAGCGTAATATTTTTATTCCTTCACTTCAAACATATCTCCTCGATCGATCACAAAACAAATTTGGTCAGATTTAAGTTGACTGGTAGGCATTCTAACACAAAAAATAAAATACATTACATCTAACATTGATCTCTTAAGCGATACTTTAAGAATCGGTAATGAACTTAGACAAAACCTGTTCCGATTATTCTAGTGACGATAAATTCGATTTTAAATACAAGCGTGATAAACTTCTAATTTCTGGGCAGGTATACGCTCATAATAGTCTTTCTTTGTCAGCTAGAAAACTTGAGTTTGAATTTTCTTTAGCAGAACTTGAACATACACTACATAAATCTAAAGGTAAAACTTCAGGGCATGATCGTGTACCTAACCCCATGCTTAAAAACCTACCACTCTCTACCAAGTTAAATCTGCTGAAAATATATAATTTAATTTTCACTACCTACCTATTTTCAAACCATATAAGACAGGTTGTGAAATTTCCAACTTCCGTCCGATATTGTTACTTTCCTGCCTCAATAAAACTTTGGAAAAAATAATCGCAGTCCGCCTTTTGTGGTTTATTACGAAAAACAACTTTATACGCTGTAATCAAGTGGAATTTAAACCCATACATTGCACGATGGATTCCTTATTGCTCCTTCAGCACTTCCTGCCAGATGTTCTCTCGAGAAAAAGTCATGTCACCATTATGACGACGGATTTCGAGAAAGCATTTAATCGGGTAGGAATCCACACAGTTCTTCAACAGCTCGTTGCATGGAGGGTGGGACCAAAAGTCGTCAAACTGGTTAAGGCTTTTATGATCCGTCGTTCCTTGCAAGTTGAAATTGAAAACGTACTTTCCCAACACTACAGTCAACATAATTGCATCCTCCAAGGATCGTCTCTTTCGGAAGTTTTATTTAAGCAAAATCCAAGATATATCTAAGATCAAAATTATATTTCAAAATTGGGGTCGGAGTTCTGGTGCAACTCTGTCCCCAAATAAGTGCAAAATCTTGTATTTCTGTATAATTGTAACTACCCAGATTTAGAATATATTAACATAACTATAGAATGTGTCGACAAACTAATGATATTAGCAGTATTTTTTGACAAAAGATTATCATATAAGTAACATTGTTTATATTTAAAAGACTCTTTACGACAACGCACTTCCAATTTTCGGTTGGTGTGCTTAGTTGCAATTAAAGCAATTTCAACCAGCTTATCACACTACAGCTCGTCGCAGCATCAACGCCTTTTCGACTTCGCCAATAAGGTGCATTTTGGAGGAAGCTGGGTTACCATCGATTGAGGATAAACTATGAAAGCTACAGCAAAACTTATTCCCGAGCTATTCTGCTCGCATAACAAACTACTGCAAAAAGAATTTCGCGATATTTTCAATCACAAAAGAAAATACAAAGTACAATCTGCTTTACGTCCGTGCGCATCTTAATACAAAGATTTTGACATTTATCCTCCAACAAAAAGCTTACTGTTTCATCACCACCTTAGCTTCTACGTCCCGCTTCCGTTTCGCAACTGCTGTGTTTTGTGCAACTTCAGTTCTTTTTGATGACATTTTTACTATTTGCTTTTTTTTTTTTTGTTTGCAGCGAAACCAAAATGGGCTGGGGCTAACTTAAAAACATACTAAAAAATGCCACTTTCTTTTTTTAACTTACCCAAAATACATTGGGGGAAAGCTGCAATCAGTTGTTTTTTATTTTAAAATTTAATAAATTAAGAATATGGTACAAAGTAAACAAAAGTAAGATTGGACAAAATTTCTAAAACACTCCAAATTTGAATTGGAATCCGCACAAATATATCCACATATAAAACTATTAACTATTCTCAAGCTTTTTGTGTAATTTAATTTTTATTTGTTGAACTATTTGCTGGTTAAAAAAAATGCATACAGTAAAAATTTTACTTAGATTAGGA
>JAEIFJ010001424.1:0-23249 GCA_018903435.1 Leucophenga varia
GTCACCTCTTTCCAAGTTTTTTTCACGAAAACTTCGTGTGACGGGTATCTACCGAAGTTAACGTGTTTCTTGTTTTTTTTAAGTTTTTAGACTTGTGTTATTGATGAAAGTCTTAGCAACTCTTATTTAACATGGTTTTAAAACAAAGGGTTCGATTTTGTTAACATATATTATTTTCTAGTTTACTCTCATAAATAACAGGTTTTCCATAGACATATTTCATTTTGGGGCGTAAAATCTAAAATGGCCACTCAATAATTTTTTCAAATAACCGTGTTCGAGATATCATTAAAGTCCTGTGTTTTTAGGACTTTAATAAATAAAAAAATTTGTATTTATGATGCTCTTGCGGCTCAACAATGCTCTACAAAGAATTTTCTATAAAATAGACAATCGTTAACATAAATTTTGTGTTTTAGAATATATTATTTTATTGGGTACCTTTCGCTTTCATATTTGGCTTATATATATAAATCACGAATGGCAATGTAAAGAGCTGAAGTCGTTCCGAAAGTTACAATAGTCAAACAATATTCTTTCTGTGATTTTAACTGTGCATCTGGTAATTCTTCATAGCCTGAGTAGTATCAGACTAAAGATTATCTAAGTTACATTCATTGAGGCTTAAGTTGGTAAAGTTTGCAAATGCTGAGCGCATAATTGGTAACATCAGTTGGGGTATTATATATGCGATATGTAGCTCAACTCTTTTAAAATGCTAATGTCAGCTGCTATCCTTGCAAATGATAACCTTGAACTTAGATAGTATACTGTGGAACTTAGAAAAGAAGCGTATGGTGCAAGCAACCGCGAATTTGTATTTATTTGTAGAATGATTGATTTCCAGATAATCCGTTTGAAATTACGTGGTTCTGTGGAGGAAAACTTTAAAATTTGGTTGTCGCTGCAGTGAACACAGTTTTATCGTATGTGTCATGATGCTGTATATGTGGCTTACTTAGACATTTATTCTGATAAGTCTATTTTTAATTTTTCCGGTCCAGATTAAAATATATTCCGGCTGCGGTCCTACTTGTTCAATTGTGGTTACAGTGTTCCAAAAGAAATCAGTTATTTCGAGCACTTTGTCATTTCTGTCGACTTGCGTTATACGCATGAGTGAACGATGCATCCATTTATAGGCATCATCCTTGAGCGGTGGTTGATCAATTACCTCTGCCAGTTTTTGTAAAACGTATTAAATCGATAGTTTTGATATTTCTTCGCGATGTTTTACTGTCAAGCCTTCAGCACTATATTTAACATCTTCTTGTTTCTCCTCAACTTCCTTTGTGTTCAATGTATACTTTTTAACAATACCCGTATTGTTAAAAAGAATGACCACTTCAGATTGTTTCTTTGCCTGTGATTCATTATGATTAACTTTACGAATTTCTTTATTAAGTTTTGACATGTATGCAATAGATCAATGTCATCATCAAGGGCAGCAATCTTATTGGAACTCTTGGCACTGGCGTTACTCCAGCAGTTACCGTCTTTCGCTCAGTTTTTACCCCAATAACATGGCCAGGTTTTACGGTAACATCTACCTTAGGCACATTCGCCGCCTCCTTTCCCGTTTCCGTTGGTTCGTCATTTGTATACGCACCCATTTTCGTTTTATATTTTGATATTCGTCTTTATAGCTTTATTTGCATTTAAGGATTCCAATTTTTGAACCTCTTCCAAACGTGTTACTTGTTTTTGCTCTTTTCCCTTTGTTACACCGGTCGTATCGCTTAAATGGCGGTATTGTTATCTGTCGCAGACCTGCTATGAATAGTTTACGTGACGAGGCGTTACTCTCTGACCATCAACACATTTGTTTTGAACTGTCGAGTGCCTCGGACATGCTGTCCTCCCGAGAAAGACCCACTGGCACCTTTACAATCATCTATTCAGGTCTAAACTGGACAATCTTCCGTCAAGTGTTGACTTTATCTGTGAGTTGGAACTGGCGGCTGATTTGTTTAATGGGATCCTGATTAGTTCTTATCATGAAAGTACCTCCACTCGCAATATCCAAGGTTTTCGTAAAATTAGTTGGTACTCTGATAGGTTAACAGCCAAGAGAGGGACTGTTAGGAAGCTCTTTAACATAGCTAAAAAAACCGGTCGATGTGATGTATATCACTCCTCCTTGACCGATTATAAGAAACTCATTCTACAATCCAAACGTGACTCATGGAGAGTCATGGAGAGTGCGAAGGCTTGCAATCGCTGCCGGAAGTAGCTCAACTTCATAAAGTGATCACGAAGGATAAGTAAAATGATTTCGGCCTCTTGAGGAAACCGAATGGTAACTTCACAGAAAGCCAAAGGGAAACACTAGAGCTCCTGCTACAAGTTCATTTCCCTGGCTCTATTATTAAAAAATCAGATATGGTCCCTCCCATTATTGACCGCTAGGGTTCTAACTAAGTCTCTCAGGGGAGATGGCATTTTAACTGCTTTGCTTCAAAAAGCCTAGACTCAATAATTGACCCACTAATCTGTCTAATTCCGCGATCTTGGAGGAAGGTGATCGTTGAATGTTTCCCAAAGCAGGATAATAAACCCATGGACTTGGCAAAATATTATTGACCCATTAGTCTTTCTTCCTTTATTCTCAAAACGTTGGAACGAATTATTGAACGCCATGTAAAACCTTTTTATTGAATCTCGCTCTCCGCTTCATAAAAAATTAGTTAGCCTATATGAAAGGGAAATCTACAGTAGGCGCTTTGCACACCCTGGTCGGTAGCATTGTGAGAGCCTTCTAATCTAAGGAAATAGCTTTGTGCGCTTTCCTTCACGTGGAGGGCTATTTTGAAAACAATGGCTACGGCTCCATCACTCGGGCTCGTTCCTGAAGAAGCATTGATGCTCTCACCATCACGTGGGTCGAATCAATGCTCAATCAACGCAACATCTCGTCCTCTCTGGGAGGTGTATCGGTCGACATCAAGGCCATCTAGGGCTGTCCTCAATGGGCTACAACGTCTTCGGTTACGCAGATGACTTAGTTATTACGGTCTCGGGTAAATTCCGGGTGTACGCTCTCTGAGGTGACTTGCTCGGCTCTTCAAATTGAACAAACTGGGTTTCTAAGGAGAGCCTATGCATTAACCCTTAGAAAACAGTTCTGGTCCCATTCTCTAGACGATATTCCACTGTCTTGTGTCTTTCCGATAAGGTCAAGTATCTATGGTTAACCCTACTTACATCTTAAAACTCATTTCTGGCATCGAGATCTGCAAGATAACTGATTATATGACCACAAATTTTCGGTTTGGCAGACTCTTTTCGTTCCTTCTCCCCAATCGGTCAGATTGGACAAGTGGGGACCTTGGTGTCGAACCATCAACCATTAAATGGTTCACTGATGGTTCGCTCACCGAAATGGGCACTGGTCCCTACACCAGGATCTTTGTTGCAATGGGTGCTTGACCCACGGTCTTCCAATCTGAAATCTTTGCCATCGAAGTCTGCGCCCGTCACCTTTTGACTTATAGTCCTAGGGGGGCCAATATTACTATTTTCTCAGATAGCCAAGCTGCTATTACAGCACTTACTTCATGGACCTATTCATCTAAATTAGTTCTTCAGTGCTATGATGCACTTCAACTACTCTCTCAGGGTCGTAAAGTCACTATCTGCTGGGTCCCTGGACACAGAGGTACTGACGGCAACGAAGCCGCTGACGAACTCGCTAGATCTGGCTTCTCCTCGCTCTTGATTGGTCCGGAGCCCTTCTGCAGGCTCAGCTGGGCCTCAGCTATACGCATAATTGATAGGTTGTCCGCAGAATATCTTCGACAATATTGGGTTCAATACACTGGCCTACGGCAAGCTAAGCAATTGGCTCGCCCTATCTGCCCAAAAAAATATAGTACAACTCAGTCGTCATGACCTCAGGTTGCCAACTGACTACCTTACCGGCCATAACAGATTTAGATATCGTCTTAACAAAATTGGCCTGTCCCCACAGTCTGAATGTAGACTCTGCTTGGAGGACAATGAAAGTAGCATACACATTCTCTGTGAATGTCCAGCTTTGGCCCGCTTCAGATTCACTCTGTTTAATCGCTGTTTTATTACTACTGATCAAGTCAGGGTCGCCCCGACTAGGGATACTCTTCTGCTTATCAAAGAGCTGCAGAGGATTCTCTGTCCATTAACCTAACCATTTCTAAATGCTAGGCTTGGGTACAATCGACTTCCCTAGAGTAGCAGTACCCATTTAATCTCCAGTTTTGGAAGGGGCTTACCATGTTCCTACTATACTCTGTGCTTACGTAAGGATATCTAAATTATCCAACTCTATCGCTAATTCCATATGTTCGGCACCATTCCACCCTGAACTGTCTGACTGTTGCACTTTCCTGGCGATTTTTGCCTTTTTATCCTCAGCTTTACATCCTTCAATAGTCTCCATAGCGAATACACCATTTTCCCTGAATACAAGGTTTCTTATGTCTGGGGGGTTTGACACCCATGCCGAGCCTCACTCCCGACCTGGCTGCTGGCGGTTTCCAAAACACAACAGCAATTTGGTTTCGATATCGCGCGTCGACCGCAGCTCCAGCAAATTATGGCAAGTGAGTTCCAACAGTTTCGAACCTAATGGCATTTTTTGCCCTTCCTTAAAAATGTCAAAATCTTCATCCAAATCCATCAGATCTGCTAACGATTCAAAATATTTCCTTTTTATATAAAATTGATACACTGCACGCGAATTTCTACATATTCAAACTAGTGTTTGTTCTGTAATTAGCTCTGAATGCCTCATAGCCAAAACGAAATCCTTAAACCATTCTTGGGGTCTTTGGCATCTGTTTTGTTTTTCGTCCTTCAATCTTTCGGCGAACCGGGCCAGAAAAAATACTTTAAAAAAATCTTTTTAAATCCAAAGCATGTGCTCCATTGTTGATTATTGTTTCTAAACCAAATCAACGCAGCATCGACCAGCATTACCGGCACCATACGCGGCAATGCGTCCAGGCTGACGCCCTAAGCAACTTTCAATTTCTCTACCCTCTTCAGTGATTGAGCCCCACTAAACTGTACCGCCCATTTTTGTTACGACTGATAGCTGCTTGCCTATTGGACTCCTGGACCGATTTTCGGTTCTTCTGTTGTTATGCTACCACTTGCCATCTCATCGTCTTTTTCGGATTTCTCTGGTAACGGTGCATAAAACGCCAACTCTTCTAGTCGTTTTATCTGGTCCGGCTTAAGGCCTGTCTGACTGACGATCTTTGATAATCTGGAACGCTGCTCGGCGAACGATTTCTTGATTCTATAGATAATGGTAAATCTTATATATATATATATATATATATATATATATATATATATATATATTCTTGAATATATAAGCTTTTTTTTTTTTCTTGTTGCAAAAAGTATGAGCTGTCCGTCTTGTATAGCTTACATATAAAAAAAACACAATTATTATGGTAACAATTATGAATTTATGTATATCACAGGAAGGTTTTCTTAAATTAGAGTACGGAGCGCGTCGTCACTTATAGCCACTCGTGAGCACTTCCTTGCATTGTGCAGTCTGAACAACTTGTAATCTTTGCTACACAGCTCTTGATCATTTTCTGACAACTGACCAAGGCACAGTAGGCCAGGCTGCCCTTCTAGCGGAACTTTAGTAGCAACTTGCGTAAATGAAGACATATTCCATAGAAAATTTTAATTTAAGATATTTAACATATTTATAATATATTTACAAAAAATTAATCGGAATCAGATGAATCCGAGTCACTACAAGATTCATTAAAACTATTTAGCAATCCTGAAACGGGTTTGTCCAAATTAATTTCTTTAAAAGTGGCTTTTGTTGTTTTGGAGAGAGTCGTTATAAGTGGATCCGATGAAACAAGTAATCCATTCATAACATCTTCCATTGTATTTCTCCTTTTGTCCTTACGGGAATGGTTTATGAGTATATTCCTAAAATCCTTATTCCTGGCTTCAAGTGCTTCTTCGGTCATTTTACCAATAGGAAGTGCTACATTGTTGATGATATCTGCTCCATGTATTAAAACTTTGTGTACAGATGAGCTGAATGAATCAGTATTGACTTGATATCCACAAGCCATTACCCTTAATATAACACTAAACCTATATATTAGAGCTTCGCTAACTCCAGTAATGCCGGCTACTAAATTTGGTTGGCTAAAAACCGTCTCGCAGAATTTCCCTTTTTTTATTTTTCCCCCACCACCCCCTAAAAAACACCAAAAAACCCATTTTTTTATATGGGAGTCTGTAGACTGCCATCTTACCTCGATTGTTTTTTATAGGGAACGCATTCGCATAAAAATCGTATCCACGCATGCAATGTTGATAAACCATATTTTGAGAGATCTGCATTAATTCTATAACTTTTTACCAAACTAAAATTATTCATATTCTTTGGTACGGCTCTGCAAATTCCACATATCATGGTAGGTGCTTCTGCAATAATGCTAAATGTTTTGCCATCCAGCATGGTCATGTAAAATTCGTGCGTAATTGTATATAAATTGGTAGTAGTTGGTTGAATTTTTTCTACTTGGTTTTTTACATGGTCGCTCTCTGATCTAATTACTTCGCTTGTTTTCCTTTTAACAAATTAGTTTTAAAGGCCGACATTTGCGAGTTGAGGATGGTCGTGGTTTTTTCCACAAAACTTTTGATCCAAGCTGAATTTGTAATGGTACAAGGCAAACTGCAAAAAGGGGTTGATCGAGCATATTGGTTTCACCATTTTCAAACTTTTGCTGATATATTGCGTGTCCACTGCTTCCATCACAGCCCCATTTATGTACTGCAGTTAATTTTATTTTATTATTATTTTTCAATAATTGATTATCAAAAACCGGGGGCCTGTATAATTGGACTAACGGTATGATCGACTAAGCTTTGCAAAGTTGTTTCAGCTGAACAGTCTGAATATTTCAAGTTGCTCGGATAGCACATAACCTTATCTAAATGCAACCTTTGGTAACTCAGATATATATCAGCATTCCTCTCCTTAGCACTACATCGCATTCGATTGTATGTGTGCTGTGTCGTTTGCATTCCAGATTTGTACTATACAGGCTGGAGCTTGTTGCCACCATTAATTCATCGCACGTGGTTTCCTTTACCAGACTGGACACTTTTCTGGTTTGTGCTTTAGGGCAGAGATCACCGAAATCCTTCTTGGGTCGACCCATTTCTGAATTTGATGTAATACTATACAAAAAGAGCGCATCATCAAGCCATTTCTGACTTTTTTTTTTTCGAAGAGTGATTTGTTGTTATGGCATGCCTTCCATTTTTCAGAAAGCCTGCTTACAAAGTTTGTTATTTTTTAGGTAATTTAATCGATTTCCTTTTTTGATAGGTTTCTGTTTTTTAAAATTGTACCAAATATAAGTTCTTTTAAAACTATAACTTTCTTTGTGGCCATATTTTCGCCAAGCCAAGTGGTATACAGCATGCGCTTTGGGACCGACATATCACCTAAAAAGTACAATAGACTTAACAGATGGTCGTAGATGGATACCATTTTGAACACGTTAACACCACAAAGACTCACACTATACATAAATGCTAATACTAGCTTGAATAAGATTGAATGACGTAAGTTATAGTCCAGAGATGTTAGTGTAAGGCCCAAAACCATACTTGATAAAACAACATACTTCAAACACATTTATTTTGCTACACATGAATAGACAGGTCACAAACATATATTTTTTATTTAATACATACCTTTTCTAAAAGAAAACTAAAGTTATTGGATCTGTTTGTTTTAATTTGTTTAAGTTGAAGATCAATCAACAAACATCAAAAAGTCCAACCAAATATTTGTATGCCACGTGCTAAACATATGTTTCGTTTGAAAGCTCGCAGCTGATCAGGAAAACATTTGAAAGCTCTTATACGAGCTCTTACAAGCTCAGACGAGTATTGTCAGTTAAAATCAAATACCAAAACATTGAATTTAACAATATTAAAAATCGACTTTTGTCCCGCTAGAAAAATCTCTTGGCCCACTGTGCAAGGGGGAGCCGGTAAATAGTACTAATTGTATCTTTGAACATAAATTTGCGCTGTTGCCATTAGAAATATTTCAAATTTTGATGCATTGATAGAAATTCCGCAGGCCTTAATTTGAAGTACAGAACCTATATAAAATATCTTCATCTATTTCACTTGTTTCAGCTGTACATTTGTAGTTTTGAAAATATTTTTCATTGTCAATGTGTTTCCGTCATTGCTGTTTCCCCTTTCATTACAAGGCTTATCAATATATATTTCAAGATCGGTTCATAAGCGACACTGAGCGATTTTTTTTTCTCGAGCTTTTTTATCTGTTGTTGTTCTAGCCGATCAATTCCGAAAAGAAAGATTGTATGATATATGTAAAATCATTTTTATACATCGAATCAAGCGTATAACGTGAAGAAACCGTATTGAAAAGCATTTTCATTCAACGTTCTAGACGTAAATTTATGAATGTTATTCATTTCTTTCGGCTTAGCTTCACAAACGGTGCACACACCACTTTAAGAAGTTTCTGTCAGCGCTTGGGATACTTTTCCGTCTACCATTATTATCAACTGTTCAAATATGAACATGTGGTGCTTGTGGGTTATCGTATTTAATATGCGTATTTAATAGATAGATCTCCTGCTGCGACGTGAATTTTTAAGATCGTACTAAGCAACGCGCAGACTACATAAACAAAAAAACTAATGCAGTTTGTCACTGAGTTGAGAAGAAATTGGGAGAGCCCGGCGAAGTACCCGGATAACATGGAATTAGAAGGCCAACTGTATAGGAGGAGAATCATGATGAACCCAAAGCAGAGCACTTGGTGGTTCGGAATACGATATCTCGAATAACGAAACGGAACTATTGACCAGGTTTATTCAGTTATGTTAGAAAATATACTGGCCCTAAGGTAATGATAACCGATAACGGTGCTCAATTCACGAGTAGGGCTTTTAGAACTTTTTTTGAACGAAATGGGCTAGCCCACCAGTTCACAGCGCCGTATACGCCTCAGGAGAATCCTACAGAGCGTGCAAATAGCACCATTAAGACGATGTTGTCCTAATACGCGAAACAAAACTATAAAAGATGGGAGGAGCTTTTCCCAGAAATAAGTTTAGCCATCAACTCGAGCGTATTGGATAGTACGGGCCATACTCCGGCGTTTTTAACGCAGGGTCGGGAGCCGAGACTAACAAAAGCTTTGTATGATGATGGATGGAGAGCAAGAGGCAACTCAATTGATGAAAATCTATGAGTTGGTACGCCAAGAAATGGGGAAGACAAGTTCGGTACAGGCCCGAATCTTTAATCTTAGACGAAGTGATTGAAAACCTCAGCTTGGGCAAATGATGTTAGTAAGGCAACACAACCTTTCAAAAGCGATTGAAGTGTTTACGGAAAAATTAGCTTCAAAACACGGTGGGCCTAACCGGGTTATAGGTTTCACTTCACCGGTTATTGCTACGTTACGGAGGCTAGAAGAAACTTAAAGAGTTCATTGAGGAGTCCTTTCCAGAAGCGGAGGAGTCGGTTTTGGTCAGGGAAGCTTTGCAAAATATAAAAAGATTAAAAATTAATAATAATAATAAAACCAAAGATAAACAAGGAAAAACGTTAATATCGGTGAAACCCAAGCTCAAGTTTATACGTTCACAAGTAGCTTAGATGAAATTTCACGATAGCTTTGGTCAAAATTGTAGGGAGGCCTTATGTTACTTTATGTTACAAATCCGACATTAATTGACGAAGTTGTTCAAGTTTTCTAAATCAAATTTTTCAAAATTACAGTTTTTCATACAAATTAAAAAAAAAAATAATTTTTGTAAGCAAAAAACACAAAATTTTAATTTATATAAATTTGTATGAAAAATTGTAATTTTTGAAAAATTTGTTTTTAGAAAAACTTGAATAACTTCGTCAAATTATGTCGGATTTGTCCCATTAAACATTCGTTTTACTCGCAATTAATTTTTAAAACTTATATCTGTAGATGTAGCTTTCAAACAAAATAGTGCAAGCAATCATCGATAAATTCGAAAATTTAAAAAAAAAAAACCAAAAAAAAATCAGTTTGCCTTTAAAATACACAAAGATAAGATCGGAAATGTTGTAACATGTAGTACACCATTGGAAAGGTGCTTTTTCTCTTTCCAACGACGTATTGAAATACGTTGTATAGTTGTTTAACACTATAAACCTCGAATAATCAGTTTTTTACCGTTATTATATTTCAAAGTCTCGACGTGCAAGAGAAATCTCTAGTATGCCAAAAAATTTTATTTAACTGTACCTACAACCTACACTTAGTCCCATCCAATAAATTTAAAAAAAAATTTTTGTCGCACCGTGTAATATATACAGGGTCCGCCACGTAACTTTTTTTTTTTTTTAAATGCAATAAAAACAAAACGGTTCATCCGATCATCAAATTTATTTTTTCATATTAAAGTACAATCCTTCCGGTTACTTATGGAATATAAGTTCGTTCAAATGGCTGCCTCGGCTGGCCTTGCAGTACGCCATTCGGTCGACCCAATTTTTGAGGACATTTCCGATTGTTTGCGGCCGTATTTCGGCAATGGCGACGCGAATGTTGTCCTTCAAAGCTTGAATTGTCGCTGGCTTGTCCACATAACACTTGTCTTTGACGGCGCCCCACAAATAATAATCCAACGGTGTCAAATCACAGCTCCGAGACGGCCAAACGACATCAGAATTTCGGCTGATAATTCGGTCTCCGAAAACAGTGCGCACAAGATCGATCGTAACGTTGGCTGTATGGCACGGTGCGCCGTCTTGCTGGAACCAAATGTTGTCCAAGTCCTCGTCTTCGATTTCCGGGAAGAACCAATCCGTTAACATGGCGCGGTAGCGTTCGCCATTGACCGTAACGGCGGCTCCTGCCGCATTTTCGAAGAAAAATGGGCCAATGATGCCGCAGGCCCAAAATCCGCACCAAACAGTAACTCTCTGAGGATGCATTGGCTTCTCTTCGATCACGTGCGGGTTTTCCGTCCCCCAAATACGACAATTTTGCTTATTTACGTAGCCGCCAAGATGGAAATGAGCTTCGTCGGAAAAGATGATTTTTTGGTAAAATTCCGGGTCTTCGGCCAAGCGCTCATCTGCCCATTCGGCAAAGGCAAACCGCATCGGATGGTCTCGTGGCTTCAATTCTTGAACCAATTGAACTTTGTACGGTGTCATACCAAGGTCTTTTTCAAAATTCGCCTAAGGGACGTCGTGGAAATGTCCAATTGTTGAGAGCGACGCTTCACTGATGTTCCGGCCGCCTCACGCACACTCTCGGCTACAGCAGCGATATTATCGGCAGTACGCACTGTTTTTGGTTTCTCACGCGTTGGTTTATCAATAATTGTGCCGGTTTCTCTCAATTTTTTCAAAAGAAAGCGCACATACGGAGCGGACGGTGCTTCTGTTCGGCTCATTTCCGTGCGTAATTTTCATTACCATAATTTTCAAAGTAAAACTGCACTATTTTAACGCGTTCCTCAATCGTATATACAACCATTTTCGTTCAGCGGAAGGATAAAACTAACTTTCTGTACAATCAGATGTGACATCAGTGTTGCCACACTCGAAATAACCACTAGTTTCAAAAAAAAAAATGTTAGATGGTGGACCCTATATACTTTATGGGGTCTCCGATGCCTCTTTTAATGCGTTGCAAACTTTTGGACAAACTGAATATACCCGTTTACACTATGTGTAACGTGTATAAAAATAATAATAATAACAAAGCCAAATAAAAACAAAGAAAAACATTAACTTCGGTGGAACCGAAACTTAAATACCCGTCAGACGAATCTATAAATATTATATATGTGATCATCAGTGGTTACGATAGAACTTCCAGATGGGATGGTTGGGAATCATTGGTCTGCTGCAACTCAAGTTTATAGACACTATCGGTATCAAATTTTAAGCTAAAAATACAGATATTTTTTTTTTTTTTTTTTTTATTGTTTACTTTATTTGCAAGCAGTCCAATTTTGGACTATAATCAAATTTTATAACTAACATAACAAATTGACAACATAGTTTATTAAGGATGCGGTATGGCTAGGGAGATATTCAAATTAATACTGAACAGACCCAGTACAAGTACCTCATAACGATTGACGGTTTGGAAGATCCGAGGGATGAGTTCGTGTCAGTCTACGCTGCGTATTTAGGTTAATAAGGTTTCTTTTCAAAATATTTGGATGTCTATTAAGCTTTCCGAAATAATTTTTGCTCCTCTACAACCGTTGGTAGTCATAGGTCTTTATGTATGTTTTCATTTCAAACATACCATGGAGCTCCAGTTATCTTACGAAGTGTAATGTTTTGATACCTTTGTAAGATATTAATACTAGATCGAGCTGCAGTTCCCCACAGCTGTATTCCATAAGTCCATACAGGCTTAAGGATAGCTTTATATAGCCTAATTTTATTTTCTAGGCTGAGTTTAGATCTACACCCAAGAAACCAGTGCATGCACCGTGTTTTAAGTTTAAGCTGTTCTCTTTTTGCAACAATATGATTTCTCCATGTTAGTCTTTTGTCTAGTATTACGCCCAAATATTTAACAGCATCGCATATGGGTATTAATACATTAATGAAAAAGGTTTGGAGTCTTGTGCCTTTTCTGAGTGAGAAGAGTATGTGAGCTGATTTTTCCGTATTAACTGCTATGTTCCATTTTTGCATCCATGTCTCAGTAAGATGCAGTTGGTGCTGTAGTATACGCGTAGTTTCTGAGACAGAATTTGCTCTGGAAATAATCACTGTATCATCTGCATATTTAGCTATCGTGACTTGACTACAGCTTCTGCCAGGCATATCGGCTGTATAAAGCGTATAAAGCAAAGGTGCCAGTACACTGCCTTGAGGTACACCTGCATGTATATCTTTCATTGCAGAACGAGTATCTTCGCATCGTACATAAAAATGTCTATCTTCCAGGTAAGATCGTAGAAAATGATACTGGGGAGATGGTAGCGACTGCTTTACTTTATAAAGTAGACCCTTGTGCCAAACACGATCGAAGGCCTGCTTAATATCTAAAAATACTGCTGCGCAATATTGTTTGTTTTCAAAGGCTTCAAGTATTTCAGTGACAATCCGATGTATTTGTTCAGGCGTACCATGCTTTCACCGAAAGCCAAATTGATGATTTGGAAGAATGAAAACATCAAGAAGTGGAAGCATTCTTCGAGCGAAAATTCTTTCAAATATTTTCGAGAATATTCCCAGCAGACTAATAGGTCGATATGAAGACAGCTCATTTTCAGGTTTTACAGGCTTAGAAATAAGTATAATCTCTGCGCATTTCCAATGCCTTGGAAAATAGCTAAGCCTGAAGCATACATTAAAGATGTGGACAAGTAACAAAATGACTTTTACTGGAAGCGCTTTTTATGGTTGACGCATTAGTAAGTTGGATTACCAGTGCTGAGAACAGAAAGATTCATTGCGTTGATGCATTTAACCAATTCTTTTCCATTAGGGTTGTCAGATCTAGCTCCCCACCAATGATTTTTAGCATTAAAATCTCTTCCTATTATAAAATGATTACCAAGATATTGAAACATATTTTTAAACATGTCTTGAGAAACGTGAAAACGAGGTGGCAAATATGCTGCTGCAATTTTGAGGCGGCCAGTAATAGTTTCCGACTCAATGATGGAAATTTGTGCCCAATCATGAATAATTGGTCTGCAGATTGCGAATTTTATGCAGCTCTAATAATTGCAGATCCACCCCGCGCCATGCCACCAGGATGATTGGATGTTACTAGCTCATATCCGTGTATCTTAAAATATGACTTATTAGTGAAATGTGTCTCAGAAAGTAGAACAATGTCCACTTGCTGAGATTTAATGAAGTGCTCAATTTCGAGCATATGTTGGCAAGCGCCATTTGCATTCCATATAACTACTTTAAGGCTTGGATATATTATTACTAATAAGAGACGTGACCATTTGCAGTAAGTTTGATATCTGTTCAACCAACATAATAGTCTGTTTCATTTGATTTTCCATTATCAATTCAAGTCTCTGTAGCCTTTCATTAAATGCATTGTCTGAATTATGTGGCATCTGATTACCATTACTGCTAGTTGCATTATTTGTGGTCCTTCCTTTTACAATATCCGCATAGCTATTACTGCCGGAAACTACGTAGTTTCTCAAATTTACTCTACTCGGTAGGTCATTATCAATAGCTGTTATGCTATTTTGGGTTTTTTCCTGAACTTTTCGGGTAGTTGATGAAGCAGTTCGTCTCAATGTTGTTTGGTTAACTTCACAACCTTTATATGAAGCTGTATGAGGTTTGTCGCAGTGAACGCATTTAGCTGGAGCAGTTTTTTCTTTTATACAGTCTTCGGAGCGATGATGCATAGCACATTTTACACATCTAAATGGTTTAGTACAATAACCGAATTCTTGACATCTATGACACTGTACTAAGTCAATAAACTTGTTTAAAGGCTCAATTTTAACAACTGCGCTGCATAATCGTTCGATGCTGTACACACTTTTGTTGTTATTACTAGGCTCTAAGTCCACAAAGAACATTGGCAGTGGCTTTTTGGTAAATCTCCTAGTAACATTTCTAATGTTGCGAATTTTATGATTATTTTTCTCAAGCTCCTTTTCAATAAATTCAGTTGGCATCGAATGGTGTAGATTTTTAATTACAACTTTAAAAGCTCTCTCCTGCTTCAGTTGGTATGTATGGTACATTACTTTATTTTGATCGAGCAGCTTAAACATTTTACGATAATTATCAGAAGAGTCAACCATAACACGAAGGTGGCCATCTCGGTATGATTTGTAACTAAACGAGCCAATGCCTATACAATCGTTGAACTGCTGCAGCATGTTCTTTATATTGATAACGGATGGAATGAAAAGAGGTGGTGGCTTATGTTCCCTTGCTTCATTATTGAGAATAGTCGATGCAGCAGTGGAGTGCATGTTTATATTGTCTTCCAATAGTGCAAACATATTTGTTGACAAATTTGAAGATGAACTCGCAGTCGGATTAAATAATTCATTAGTAATATTACCACTTTCATTCTTACCGTTATTCATGCTGAGATCATTTGAGGTTTAATTACCGTTCGCAATTTTAGATCTTTTTCTATCAACATTTAATGAAAAAATTGATGAAATAATTTCGCTTTAGTGTTGTTTTCTGGTCTTGAACGCACTCAGCTTGCCGACCATTTTATACTTCTTCCGCACCCACAGAATCAGAGCTCATTTTTGCGTAATTTTCGTTTACAGCTGTTTCATTTTTTGCTTGTTCCGTTAATTTTCTATGATGATCGCTCAGCTCCTCAAATGATCGCCTATGCGTTGACCGTGTTTTCGGCCCGCCAGGCATCATAGCGGACTTTCTTTTTTTTCCTGGAGTGTCTTTTTTGCCCACAGTATATATATTTATTATTATTTTTATTAATTTTATTTTTTTATATTAATATTTTTTTTTAGTAAAATTTTCCGAATTTTAAGAATTAAGTTTTGTTATCTCTGACAGATGAATCAAAACTGAATGCATATAATAAACACAAAAATCATAGATGAAAAATACAGATATAACAATAATATTCTTGAAAATAACAGAAAATGAAATGTAAGCTTGTATGGAGGTAAACGTTATAATGGTCCGATCGGTAACATATCGGTGGTGTATACATTGGACGATATTAGATGTGTTTTTACCCAATCTCATGTGAATACATTCACAAATACGATAATTCCTATTTTCATACAAAAATTTTAAAATGGACGGTAAGTTTGTTGGGGGCTTAACATTAAATTTACGTTGAATGACAAAACCGATTTGGAGTGAATAGAAGCATAAATAATACAAATTTTCATTCAAAATATCTTAAATGGGCGCTAAGTGTGCACCTTAGTTTCGACTTTAAATACTTATATACTTATACTTAAATTCCTAAATTCGAAAATTGGCTGATAATTTGAATGGTGGCTATACCTCAGAGTGGGCGTGGCATTCTAAATTTAATATTCAACCTATAATATTCAGCTCAATATCTTAAAAACTGACCGAATGAATCATCTCGCAACAGACAGACAGACATAGCTAGATCGACTCGTCTCAATTAGCTGATCAGGAATATATATACTTTATGGGATCTACGACGTCTCCTTTAATGCGTTACAACATTTTCAGACAAACTGAAAATACCCGTTTACACTATGTGTTACGCATTTATACTGAAAATAAATAAGTACTCAAACGCTGGCAGAGAAACTAGCAGTGGCGCTACCTTGTATTAATGTACCATGTGCAGTACCTTGTATTATTGTACCATAGTCCTCTTTGAAATTTGCTTGAGTTTGTTTAAGTCGTTCAAAAGATCTGATTATAGAGCGTTTAAGTTATATATGTTTTTTTTTTATGTGTCTTACGATATTTTTTTATCTTATACAAAACCGTACACACTAACAAAGGTTAGAATATTAGTAACCCAAAAAAAATGTTTACATGCGGACCGATAAAGTAAAATAAACTAGTTTTTGAGTGAATAGATAAGTGTTCTATTAATAAATTATAATCATAATGATAAAAAAAATAAAAATTCATACTTAAGTTATTGTGTACTTATATTCTTTTTTTTTTTTTTTTGTTTTTAGATTTTCACTTCAGAGGTTGATTCCAATAGAAATGAAATGGATTCTGATCGAGAAAAGGAAAACTTCGATTTAGTGAACCTGACTGCTGAAATTGAAAGTTTTGTTAAAATTTCTAGTGAAGAACCAACAAATGTGGATAAGACTCAGCTAATGGAACAATCTTCTTCGAAACTTCACAAAGTTGAAATAGTAACTTTTGTAACTCAAAATTTCAAAGAACCAGATAAAGTAATGGGAGACGAAGAGAATTGCAGTGAGGATATCAATGTAGCTTCTATAATGCTCGACAGTCAAGCATTATTCATTGATCCAATTGCTCTACCATGTTCATTAAACGAAGAAAAAAAAATTGATACTCAGAAAATATCCGTAGAAAATCCAGTTACTGCGCTAAGTATTTCAAACAAAGGACAACCAAATGAAACCCCTAAATATCTAGTTCCTCCATCAAGTACTTCAAACGAATATCAAACAAGTGATACACAGAACACACTTAACGGCATTAGCTTCACTTCAAATAGTTCCAAAAAAGGAAACTATTCATCTGAAACTCTTAATCATCTAGAGAATCCAATGTTTTACTTAATTAAACCTGAAAGTCATAATGATAAATGCGAAAATAAATTCCCAGACACAGTTGCAAAGTTTCAGGTATCAGCGACACTAACACAACTATGACGAAGAAAACATACTTTACTTCAAATCAACTTCCTCTCCCCAAACCAGAGTGGAGAAGTAATATTAGGGAAAATGACGAAAATTATACCAAAAATGTCTCTAAAAAAGGAAATTATTGACATGTTAAATGAACCGTTGAAAATTGTTGAACCTATGCAAAAAATTTCACAATATGGACGTGATTGTACAGAGCTTTCAGTCAGCTTACAACATCCAGACGCACAAATGAATACGAGCCAAAATAAAAAGAAGAAATCAGTCAAAGATATAATTGAGTCTATTAATAGGAGTCAGAGACTTCTAAACGAAAGTGCTGCAAAAGGTACACATGTGTATTCAACATCTTTATACAACAAAAACATCGAATCAACGAATAATTCAAGTACCGGTCAACACAAAAATATCGACATGAAACAACCAGGTTGTGAACAAAATGATTTAGTTCTTAAGAAAGATGACATAGATGAGGTTTATAACGATTTAACTAAGCCAAACAACAAATCTGTCTTTGAAAAAGCAAAAATTACTAAAGTTTTTTGCCAATTTAGAGAATCATCTCCAACTTCTTACAATCTCGATTGGAATCCTTTGCCAAAGCCAAAGAGGTCAAAAAATTTTGGCGATATATAAAAATTGTTATAATGAAATAAAATAAATTTAAAGATTTCTTATTAAACTTTTTTTTTTTTTTATTTTCCTATGATTAATTTTATACATCTGTCTACAACAACATTTAATACATATTCTAACATCGATAAAGGAATAATATTAATTAGAAAGAACAATTTTTATCTGTACCCAAAGGGTAAAAAGGTAAATTAAGGTTTGTGAGAAATTATAAAAAAGGAAAAAGGGGAAAAAAAAAATAAAAAATATATATTCTTGTCAGATTGGAAGGGAGTCGAACTAGTTGTCTGTTGTCCGTCCGTCCGTCTGTCCGTCTGTTGTGGGTATGAAACGATTATTCGGGGACTATAAGGGGTAGTGAAACTTAGACTCTCCTAGGCCGTCAAGTGTGCACTTACCAACGGTTTTTCTAGACCCATTTATACCCCCATACAAATGTACCCCAAATTTTGGGTTTTTGCATAAAAACGTCATTGTTTTTTGTTCTAGGAAGCTCAAATTTTGTATAAATTATGTCTATGATAGTCCCAATAAAATATCCCAATATGGGTAGGACCAACCAAATTTTAGGTATAGCTCCCATACAAAATACCCCAAAATTTTGGTTTTTACATAAAAACGTCATTGTTTTTATTCAGAACATTTAAATTTAGTATAAATTATATCTTGATAGTCCCAATGAATCGACCAATATGGGTAGGCCCACAAATAGGTATAACCCCATTCAAAGATATACCCGTTTTTAAGTTTTCAGAAAATCCATTTCAATGGGTAAGCAGACACTAGGTTCAAAGATTGGGTCGTATCTTGAGTGGCATACTGACTTCGGTTCTTTCTTTTTTAAATTAAAATTAAAAAAAAAAATAGGTCTATGAAGAAGTTATCGTGAATAACAATTTCTAAATTAAATAAATTTGCGTTTATTGATAGTTCAGTAAATCAGCAGGTCGGATTCTTTTTAGACGTCGTCTAGTAGTTAAATCAAGTATGGGTAAGTTACTTATCTCGTTGTTTGAATGTGACAGGATTCTGGTGTGGTAACTTCTACTAACTGCTACTATTTCTTCTTTAACGGTGTGAATTTTGAGATCTCTGTGTATATCTGCGTTAGAAATATACCATTCCGCTCTTGTGATTTGTCGAAGTATTTTTGACTTCTGCCGTTGTAAAAGGTGGTTAAATTTCAAGGGCCGATGTTGAATGTGAACCACACCTAAACGTCAAGTTTTTTCCTGCATTCCTTTTGACATTTCTCAACTTCAGACTAACTCAATTTGAACCATCGAAAGATACACAATCGAGCAACGCGTTAAAGTTATTCAGGCCTATTATGAAAATGGGCGTTCAAATCAAAATGCATATCGTGCACTTCGTGATTTTTTCGGTCAATTTAATCGTCCAAATGTGCGTACAATCGGAAAAATCGTGCAAAACTTTGAGCAAACCGGGTCTGTAGGAGATGTGAAAACACCAGTGCATGCTCGTACAGCTCGTACTACAGAAAATATTGCTGCTGCGTCGTTGATGAATATTATGCATAAAGACTTGCATTTACACGCTTACAAGATTCAATTGACTCAAGAACTAAAGCCCCTTGACCATTTCAAGCGTCGTCAATGGTCAGGATGGTGGCAAGAAATGGCAACAGTGGATGATCAAATTTCGAAGGAAATCATCTTCAGTGATGAGGCACATTTTCACCTCAGTGGATTCGTCAATAAGCAGAATTGCCGCATTTGGGCGAATGAGAATCCAAGAGTGATTGTCGAAAAACCAATGCATCCACAAATAGTGACTGTTTGGTGCGGTTTATGGGCTGGCGGCATCATAGGGCCGTACTTCTTCGAAAATGAGGCTGGCCAAGGCAATTACTGTGGATGGTGTTCGCTATCGTGAGATGATAACAAACTTTTTGTGGCCTGAATTGGACGATATTAATGTGGACGATATGTGGTTTCAACAGGACAGTGCCACTTGCAACACAGCTAACGAAACAATGGCTCTTTTGCGCGAAAAATTTGATGGCCAAATAATCTCATGTCGCGGCGATGTCAACTGACCGCCTAAGCTTCTTTGGGAGTTTCTTTTTATTTAGAACTTCTTTATTAGAATTGAATCTTAAGACTAACTTGTTAGCATCATTGAACAACTATTTATAATTTTACAATTATCTTTTTCTATGCTTATCAATATATATTTCGGTGAGATTATTTTTACGATCAATGTATTCATTTATCTATTGCATTTTAGTATTTATTTCTTATCTTACTCTTATACATGTATTTATAATTTATGGTTACATTTTATGATTGTGTTGACAATATATATTTGGGATAATCTATTATCTATTGCATTTTGGTGATTATTTCTTATCTTACTCTTATACATGTATTTATAATTTATGGTTACATTTTATGATTGTGTTGACAATATATATTTGGGATAATCTATTATCTATTGCATTTTGGTGATTACTTCTTTTCTTATTCTTAAATTGTGAGTTTATAATTTATGGTTATATTTTATGACACTATTTATTTAGGAGCATATTTATCAATGATAGCATTTAATGGTGTGGGATTAGTTTGTGTGTGTGAAAGATATGTAACTCCTCCCCCTCTTGACAAAGGATTCTCCTGAATCTTAGTTACATTAGTTTTAATTTTTACTTCTGTCTTATTTTTACAAAAAACAATTACTAACATAATTATTACTAGAACTATAATAGTTGACGAAACTGAATATGTGATATTTCTATGGAATTTAAGTTCCTTAATCTCTTTTAAATTATTTATATGACTTAATTCAATTTCTTTTAAAGTTACTTGCTTAGTAAAATTTGTTTCTATGATCGATTTTGGGAATATAATTCTGTTGACATAATATTTTCTTGTATTTTTAAATTGATGATTTAGTATTTTAAGTGTGCAATTATTAAAGTGTATTAAATAATTTCCTGTTAGCGTTATATGATTTGATTCACAATCATGTTCTAAATGTGTGTTGACTGCATTTTTTAAAATTAAGGTTTGTTCATCAATTTTCGTAATTTCAGTATCGTTATTCATTAGCAATTTACAATTTTTTTTAATTATGCAGTGCTTTGACAATGAGCATTCATTAAGAATGTTATTATTGTATTTATATGTTTTATTCTTATATTCAAATATAATTTCAGATTCAGCTTCTATTTCTTCAAATTGTTTATTTCCAATAGGAATAATATTTTTTAATTGAACAGTTACAAATTCTTTGGATACTTTAATAATAAACATTAAATTATTTTTCTTATATTCTATAAGACAAGTTCTCAAATATTTTATTTTATTTAAATCTATGTTGTAATCATTAATTTCATCTTTTGTTAATATATTAGGGTTTGTGATTCCGTGCTGTGCGGCTATTATATTATCTTGAATATGTTCTATTTTGTTTCTTAGTATTGTTAGTGTAAGATATTGCTCGTGATACAGATTTTGTAATATAATTTTTTTAAGAGTAGTTTGTACTTGATTTATAGATTGTAATAAGAATCGCTTATCTTGTTGTATTGTATCTTTAATAAATTCAAGGGTTTTGTTAAAATAATCATTTATTTTTATTTGTTGATTTAAATTCGTTATTGAGTTGTGCAAATTTCCATTAATTATATTTAAATGTAATTCAATATCTTCTCTGTCAGTTTCGTCCATGGTTCCAAATAAATATTTTGATACATGACCTACAATATTTATTAAACCTCGTCTATATCTGATTTCTTCTTTAGGTACTATGGTTTTGATTTTGTTTTTTAAAATTTCTATTTCATTTAACATAAACATTTTTTTATCATATTCTAAAGGTTCAATATTAGCAGTAATTAAATTCAAAATATTCATAATTTCCATTGGATTTATAATATGAACAATTAGATCGGATTGGGTTACCAAAGTTTGTTTATCAGTGCAGATTTCAACATATCCATTTTGGTCAACAATTGGTTGAATATTGATAGACGCCAATGTTGGTTTAACAATTATTAGAAGAAGGTACATTAATATTATCTGTAAATTTAAGAGGACGTTTGATATTGTTAATATGAATTCCTTCTAAATTTCTTTTAATAAATTTTGGTTGTTCTTTGTGTCTTAAACTCTTATAGTTTTTAATAAAACCTATATTTCTATTTTCTGTATAGTCTCATGATTTATTTTATTGTTTTGCACATCAAATGGAGAGCATTTGATTGTGCTATGATATGCATTATTATAGAAGAATACAGCCTTGTGCATTTGTTCCACTATTGGAATTTTGTTTTCAATGTTTAAAACTCTAATTTTTTCAGTGAGAGTATTATTTAATCTTTCTATATCAGAGTTTCCAGTATGACTATTTGGTTTAGTTACATGAAATTCAATCCCTTCACCCGTTAGATATTCTTTGACATTAATATTATTAAATTCATTATCAAAAACAAATTTTTTAACTTTTCCTTTAATAGACAAAAACTCAGAAATTTTTGAAACCAACGTTCGGCTATTTCTGTCTGTTAAATGAAGACATGTAACCACCTTTGAGAATTTGTCAATAAATATAATGAACGACTGTTTGCTGTTCACATAAGTATCTACATGAACTATTTCATTTACAGTTTTGGGTGTGATTGTGTAACTAAATTTGTTTCTGATAGGATTGCGGTCATATTTGCCTCCCCTGAACATGTTTCACAGTTATTAATAACTTTACTTATTTGTTCTTTAATATGAGGATTATAAATTCTTGATTTAAGTTTTTCAAAAGTAGGAATTATTCCACAGTGGCCACGTTCTCATTTTTATGAAAAAGGGCAATTTGTTTCCTAAGTTCTTCTTCGTCTTCTATATCTACTGCTAAATATGAACATTTTACAAGTTTTATATGAGGGTCTTCAGAGTATTCTATTTCTAAAATTTTCTGTACTTTATAATATTCTCGTTCGGATATTGCTGAATAGATGGCAACTCGACCTTTCAGTATTTCCCTACGAATAATATTAATTACTCTATTGCTACTAATCCCCTCTTTATCGATATATATTCGTTTGTTATTAAATATATTTGAGACAGTTGTCTCCTTCTTTCCACAATGACTATTTGTGTTCGAAACCTTTAACTATTGTTTCCAGAATGGGAATTTGATATCCTGAGTATTCTTGTTGTGAATGGACTGTTTGCATGTCTGTTGAAAAATTGTCATCTCCCTTCAAAATGTCTAGCAGAATGCTTT
>JAEIFJ010001425.1:0-82997 GCA_018903435.1 Leucophenga varia
AAAATGCAACAGTAGTTTCCACTAAAATTTAATATAATACAACAAAAATACAATATAAAACGATATTTTTCGTTATTTTAAAAAATCGATAGCATTGATACTTTTCGATTATGTTAATAATATTAAACATTTTCGATACTGTTACAAATCAAAAATATATTGATACTATTCGAAACTCTTTAAATAATTTAATAAATCATCGATACTTTTCGATCATATCAAAAATATATCGATACTTTTCGTAACTCTTTAAATAGTTAAATAAAGCATCGATACTTTTCGATCATATTAAAAAAATATCGATACTTTTTGAAACTCTTTAGCAAATCTTTACTATCGATAGCATTGATACTTTTCGATTATTTAAATAATGTTGAAACTTTTCGATACTTTTATGAATCAAAAATATATCGATAATATTCGAAACTCTTTAAATAATTTAATAAATTGTCGATACTTTTCGATCAAATCAAAAATATATCGATACTTTTCGTAACTCTTTAAATAGTTTAATATACGTCGATACTTTACGATCGTATAAAAAATGTATCGATACTTTTTTAAACGGTTTAACTAATGTATACTTTTCAATAAGCTAAATAATTAAAAACAAGAAAAAACGTTTACTTCGGTGGAACCGAAGCTTAAATACCCGTCACACGAATCTTTGAATAGTTTATGTGGGTCATCAGTGGCTTAAATACATTTAATATAATATTTAAATATATTCGAAAATAATGACTTTTAATTTGTATGGGGGCTATAGCTTAAAATGGGCGTGGCAGCTTGGATTTGACATTGGATGACATTATACGTATTTTTACCCAACTTGCAGTGACTACATTCATAAATGAAAGCTATTTTCATAGATAAAATCCGAAAAAACGGTAAGTGTGTATGGGGGCTATACCTTAAAATGGGCGTGGCACTGTGATTTTAACACTTGAACTGCTTAGGGCTGAGAAAAGCTTTAGTTCCGAGTTTCAGGTCAATATCTTTAAAACTGAGCGAATGAAACGCTTACATATAGACGAACAGACAGACGCACGGACAGACAGACGGACATGGCCAGATCGACTCGTCTCGTCGAGCTGATCAAGAATGTATATACATTATAGGGTCTAAGATGTCTCCTTAAATGCGTTACAAACTTTCTGACAAATGATAATACCCTCCATACTGTGTGTGACGGGTATAAAAATTAATAAAATATCGATAATATTGATACAATAGCATCGGTTCTTTTCGATACTTCTATGATAGATCGGAGTAAGTCTTATCGCTAAAAAATTTTATATATACTTTATATTATACTTTTATATGATACTTTTACCGATAATTTTAACTGCATTTAATAAATATCGATTTAAATATTATTGATATGACATTCAGATTTTGATAATTCGATTGTTTTTCTGTATCGACCGCTCGATATATTTCTAATGCAAATATAATTATCGATGGTCTATTGATGTTATATCAATGTGCTGGTACAGGAATACTTTCGATGTATCGATATTTTAATTGTTTTTTTTTAAGTATCGATATTGAATACATTTTGAGAAGTTTCCACTTTTAGTAAAATAATATCTTGGTGAAAAGGAAAAAATGCTTAAGTCGACCTAAGCAAACAATGAGATAAGAATACTACGCTGATCTCCGTATTAAAAAGTACCTTCATGCAAAATTTGAATTATTTTTCACGATTTTTCAGGAAATTATAGACAAAGTAATTTTTGCTTAATCGCACTTTTGATTACAATTTTAATTTATTTTAAACTTAAAAAGTGGGGCCTATACCTATAAATGGGCGTGGTACCTTGGTTTTGACAATGGATGAGATTAGAAGAGGTTTGGAGTGAATACATCCATAAATAATAATATTCTTAACACCTAAAATGACAAACAGACGGACGCTTCATGGCTAGATGTAGCGGATATAAAAAGGTTTTAAGTACAAAGACAATTGATTATTATATTATAAATCAATTGTTTTATTTATAATATAAATCATCATATCATTATAAGGATTATACCCTTTATAAATTTTATAAAGGGTACAATCCCTTAAAACGTGACTCACAAATTAATGAAATTTTTCGATCTTTTGACAAGGACTGTGGAGTTTATAAATTTGAAGTTGGGTAGCTCAATGTATTCCATAAATTTCAAGATAATCGGTCTTATATGGTGAATGGATGGATAGATGGAGGGACAGATGGATATGTCTAAAGCGTTTCAGTTTGTCATGTAAAATAAGGATAAATATATTTTTTTCATGATTAAAAGTAAAAAAAATTCTTGCTAATTTTCGATACTTTAAAAATACTGTAAAAATATCGATAACTAGCTATGTCCGTCCGTCTGTCCGTTCACTATTCTTCGTGCGGTTTGATGTACTTGAAATGTATATTACCCTACAACATTGTAAGGTATTTAACGTCGAACTTTATTCCTTAGACTCCTTTAGAAAAATTGATAAAAGGTAACTATTCGATGTATTCGAGATATTTTATTAGAAGAGTTTTTGTTTTTACACATAATAATTGTCTATTAAACCGCCCTCGTAATTTAATAATAGCAACAAGCTCATCACATCACATCTCATCACAAAAGCAGTAAAACATAACCAAACAACTGAAAAAGTAACAACAAAAACAATGACCAAAAATACAAGACCAAAACAACAGCAACAGATAAACAAAAACAACAACAACAAAAGGCAACAATGTTTTATGTAATCATCAACGTTGATAGTAACATTATCAACAACATCATCATCATGATGATCATCAAAAGCATCATCATCATCATCATCATTATATGATAACACAACAAGAACATTGCACGAGTAACCATTTTGGCCAATAGTAGTAGCCATAAACTGAGTAAATGTCAATGTTGTTGTTTTTGTTGTTGTTGTTGTCAAGTGGCAGACAGACAGACAGACAGATAGACAGAGAGACATTTGGACATACACAGAGACATATAGTTCAAGTGAGTGAAACAACCTAGCCGGAAACCGGAAATGTCGACATCTACATGCACTTACACACACAGACAGACACACAAACGTATATATGTGCCAGCTACACTTTATGTGTTGCTGTAAGTTTATGTTGCTGCTGCTGCTTGCACTCTTCTTCTTCTTTTTATACTCTATACTCTATCTGTATTCTGTTATGTTTCTCCACATACACTTGAGTGTTTCATAATTCAACTTCAGTTGCAGTTGCATACATAAAATACCAAACAAAGCCACCAAAGTTTTTCGAGTCTCCCAGAACAGAAACAACCCAGACGCCAACACCCAAAACGCCCATCGCATTGAACGCTTGATTGCCATATATCAATTTTGTGCATAAAATATTATACACAACTGAAATACATACACACACATATAGTATATTTCTTTTTTATATTTTGGTACTTTTAAATAAAATACTTTTTGTCTTTCGAATTTTCTGTTGCCAGCTTCCTGTGCGGTTCCTGTTTGTGCATTTTTCTTCTCTTTTGATGTAATTTGTAAATTGTTTTTGCCATGAAAATTGTTTAAGACATTAAGTATTTTTTTTTTTTTTTTTGGAAAGCAATAATTTAAAGTTTAATTTATATAAATTTTAAAAATTGTAGGAAAGCACGGACGGACATGAGAAGTTCAACTAATCGTAGAAATTTGGCGAAGAATGGCAATATAGTAACTCAAAATATATAGAAGACTTAGGCGTAGTGAATTTTGAGTCGTAGTGTAATTAGCGACTTGTAAAATCGCTGCGACTGCAAACAGTGATAAAATCGCAGTTCGCAAAATATAATCATCGATTTCTAAACACGTTCATTTTTCGCGAAGAGTAATATACACAGTCGCCCCTAACTGAACTGTTTCGCTACACCAAAACAACAAACCGACTTAGTTTTAAATCATTGAAAAATAGAACACTGCTTTTATAATAAAAATTTAAATTGCACAAAAAATACTCTTCCTTTGTAATTGCAGGCTTAAGTAAGTTAGTCTTGATTTGAACGAAAGTTTGGCAGAAAATATTTTGCATTCTGTCGTTTGTTTTACTTTTTATTTCCGCTACGCATAGTATGAAGGGTATTATTAGTTTGTCAAAAGTTTGTAAAGATTAAAGAAGGCATTGGATATATTGATTTTTAAGGCATCGGATTTATTGATTATTGTTCAGCTCGACGAGACCAATCGATTTAGCCTGTCTGTCTGTTGCGATGAGTGTTACTCGGAAAGTTTTCAAGATATTAACCTGAAATTTGAAACTTAAGCTTTTTGTGCTCCTAGTTAGTTTGTATGTCAGAACCAAGGTGCCACGCCCATTTTTAGATATAGCCCCCATACAAACTTACCACTTTTTTCGATTTTTGTATGAAAATCTATATATATATAAAATAAGTCCCAAGTTCTGTTGGTGATCGATGGACGCGAAAACTACTGGACGGATTTTCACGAAATTTTGCATGTGTGTTCGTATTCACACAAGGATGGTTTAGGGCAAAAAAAAAAAATTGTAAAATGTAATTTTGACCCTGGGCCTTATGGGGGGCCTTGAAACCGAAAAAGCCATATCTTTGGAATGAATAGACGTAGAGACTTGAAACTGGGCTCATTTGAAAGATGGTTAAAAAACATTTTTGGCGTTCAAGGTGTTCAAGGGATTTCCGGAATTTGGACCTGGGACCCATATGTGGACCTAATATAGATTTTTAACCAATTTAATTTTTTTATTTTTATTACAGGTGAGTACTTAGACGGGATTTTAGAAATTTTTGACCCGGGCCTAATGAGAGCCTTGAAAAAAAAGTCATACATTTGGATTGAATAAACGTAGAGACTTGAAACTGGGCGTATTTGAACGATAGTTAGTCGTTTTTATGGGATTTCCAAAATTTGAACCCACATTTTTTGAACAATTTATATTTAGCCACCAAAGAGAAGCAAAAAAAAAAAAAAGCGAGCAAAGCCGCGGGTACCTGCTAGTAGTTATTATTTATGAATGCTTTTACTACAATGTAGGGTAAAAATACTTCTAATGGCATCCAATATCAAAAGAATGTTGCCACGCCCATTTTAAGGTATAGCCCCCATACAAACTTATTGATTTGTTTCGATTTTTTGTTTAAAAATAGTAATTATTTATGAATGTACTTGCTCCCAATTGGGTAAAAACATTTCTTTTGTCATCCAGAGTAAAACCCAAGACGCGATGCCCATTTTTAGGTATATCCCCCATACAAATATTTCAAAAAGCCTCCATACAAATTTGATCAAATTCATCGTGAAATTTAATCTAAGCGCCCAGTGAACATATAAACTATTAAAAGTTTAGTGTAACGGGTATTTCAACTTCGGTGGAACCGACGTTTTTCCTTGTTTTTTTTTTTTTTTAAGAAAATGTTTTTAGTTCTGTCTTTAGGTTAACATTTGACCACATTATTGTGCCTAAACTTTAGACTATTGACTCCAAGGCATCCCTTCTCAAAATTTAATCAAAGTCACTGATGATCAAAAATAAACTAAACCCATATGTGGCAGGTTTTTCCTTGTTTCGTATCAAGAACATTAGTTCTTTATATCAACAACAATGGTTCATTGTATCCAGAACAATTGTTCATTATATCCAAAACATTGTTTAAATTGGTAACAAGAAAAAAAAAATTTTTTTTGTACGGTGTATTAGGAGCAGTGAATTATGATTATCACTAACATATTTTACTATATTAACTCTTCTAATCAACAACGCTCCACATGACTTTACAGCTTGAGTTACTCAGCGTGTCTTCAATGCTTTATTCGTGTTTTGCTGCCAATACTGAAAAACAAAAATTTCATTTGACATAAAAATCACCACAGGGCATACATATAAATAGTTCTTAAGCAAAGAAATAAAACAAAAATAATATTTATTAAAATCAAAAACAGCTACAAAACAGAACCACATTTTCAAAGTGTTTATTGCATTTCAAGTGATATTTGCTATTGTCCTGCTGAGCTAGTAGAGCAAACGCGTGTATTTCAAATTAAACGAAAACTCAGCTTAAAGTTTCTTTAAAGCAAAACTTTTACTCAATTAAAAATTTTTTTAACCAAAAAGGCAGGCTCTAGAAAAATTGCCTTTTAAAACTTTTTTTTAAACTAAACTTTCGAGGGGAAAAAAATGTCTCTAGTCTAGTGCAAAGTCAATTGAAGCGTAAATTTGATTTAATTTTTAAGATTAAAGTAAAAATCGAGCAATGAACTAAAATATTAAGGCACACAGAGCAGCACAGCACAAGAGAGAACAAAATGGTTGGTAGTGTGCTGCTGCAATTTTTGTGACTTGATGTAAAACTAACTTCCGTTCGCTGACAGGAAGCGTTTTCGAACGCATTCTTCGAGTAATGGCAACAACCCTGTCACTGCTGCTTTAACTTTAACTGCAGTTAGGAGTAGTTGTAGCAACAGCAGGAGTTGATGAATAAAACATGTATTTATGCGCTTCAGTCGTGGCAGTCATTGCTGTCGTTCAACTTAAATTTTGCCAAGCTTCAAGTTTACAGTGAATGTCGCTTTTAGTGTTGATAGACGAAGTGATATTTTTTTTTTTTCTTCTGGTGCTTCTAGTGACACAACTAATGGCATTTTAAGTAAATCATTGAGTAGATTTTTCTTTTTATTGTTTTACTTGTTTTTAAAAATGCGCTAAAATATAAACGAAAAAAACATACAAGATTTAGTTTGACCACAATTAATTGGCACACTTAGTGAACGAACTGTTTAATTTGAAAACTACGAGTGTTAAGCAGTTGCGTTCTTCGATAGAAATCTATTTTGAGCAAAAATTAAACTGCCTATGTTGTGTTGGCAAAAAAATCACTTTTGGTGATTTTTTCACAGTGATTTAAAAATCGCAATGTCGCACTGCGACTGAAAGTAGTGATTTGCGATTTTATTGTTTAGAAGTGAACATTTCTAGTTATCGGCGATTTTGTTTATTGCTCTTCGCGAACAATAAAACTGTTCATTTAGCAGTGATTGGACCTTTTATCACTCTTTGCCAATCACTTGATTCGTCAAAACGAGCAATTCGCTGAAAGCGCGGTTCGTTAACAACAACAAAAATATTAATAAACAAGAAAAACGTTAGCTTCGGTGGAACCGAAGCTCAAATACCCGCCACATTTGGGTTTAGTTTATTTTTGATCATCAGTGACTTTGATTATATTTTGAGAAGAGATGGCTTGGACTCAATAGTCTGATAAACCTAAAGTTTAGACACAATAATGTGGTCAAATGGACAAAACTATAAAAATTTTCTTAAAAAAAAAAAAATAGAGAATTGGATGCTGACGTTGTATTGGTAGATATTTCTACGTTAAATGCGGCGAGGAGAGCTCAACAATAAGAGAAGTCAGAGCTGGAGTCCCACAGGGGAAGTGTCCTGGGCCCGATGCTATACACAATGTATACAGCAGATATGCCAACCATCAGCGACCCTAGAATGCTCACTGCCACTTATGCGGATGACACCGCCTTTTTAGCCAATGATAAGTCCCCACTCGTGGCGAACAGCATAATCCAAACTCAGCTAAACCGCCTAAACATATGCCTAAGGCGGTGGAATGTCGTTGTCAACCCGGACAAATTCACACACATTTGCCCTGGAGACTGCCCTTCCGTCTGTCTGGATGGCGTTGCCATACCCAGCAGCATCACTGCAAAGTACTTAGGCCTGATATTGGATAGGCCCTTAACTTGGAGTAGTCATCTCTCACAAAAACGTTCCCAGTTGAACGAGAGGTTGCGCAAGCATCTGTGGCTGCTAGATAGAAGGTCCACCATCAAATTAAGGTTCAAACTCCTCCTTTACAAAGCCAAACTTAAACCTATGTGGACGTATGGCATAGCACTCTGGGGCACTGCAAAGAGAAGCAACAGGGAAAGAATCCAAGTCTTTCAAAACAAGGTTCTGCGCATTATTTCTGAGGCGCACCCATATCATAAAAATGCAGAAATCCACCAGGAACTAGAAGTCCCTCTCATAAGCCAGGAGGTGGCTAGGCTCACTAAGGCATATCTGGATAGGCTGGACAACCATGTCAACCCTCTGGCCATAAAACTGCTGGATAACAGTACAACGACTCGGCGACTGAAGAGGTTACACCCCCTGGATCTGCCACTCACATAAACTTTTAAATCCTCCTCCCTCCTCCCTCCTCCCTCCTCCATCACTCCCCCACCCCTTTTTAAACCCCAATAACAACTCCCAAGTCATGGAATACTTTATAGAAAGTCAATGTTATGCGTTACAATTCGCTGATAATCCCCTTAGGGACTGATTGCAAATAAAGAACACAGCATTAAAAAAAAAAAAAAAAAAAAAAAAATGATGGGATTTGGCTGCAATGCCATATGACTGGATTCGATATGTCCACGCTGGTGCAATTATTAAGTGTTCCTTAACAATAAAAAGATTTGATTTAATAGTTCTTAATACAATGAACCATAGTTCGGAATATAAAGCATCAAATCAAGCAAAATAGATTGTTTTTGATACAAAGAACTTTTTTTTTGCTACATAGAAAATTGGTTCTTGCTTTAAAGAGCATTGGTTCTTACTATAAAAAACATTGTTTCTTGCTATAAGGAACATTGGTTCGTGATATAAAGAGCATTGGGTGTTGCTGTAAAGAACATGGGATCTTGCTATAAAGAACATGGATTCTTACTATAAAGAACATTGATTCTTGGTGTAAAGAACATTGGTTCTTGCTATAAAGAACATGGGTTCTGCCTATAAAGAACATTGGCTCGTGCTATAAAGAGCATTGCTTGTTGCTATCAAGAACATTGATTCTTGCTATAAGGAACATTGGTTCGTGCTATAAAGAGAATTGGTTTTTGCTATAAAGAACATGGATTCTTACTATAAAGAACATTGATTCTTGCTATAAAGAGCATTGGTTCTTGGTATAAAGAACATGGGTTCTTGCTATAAAGAACATTTCTTCTTGCTATAAAGAACATTGGTTGTTGCTATAAAGAAAATTGGTTCTTGCTATAAGGAACATTGGTTCGTGCTATAAAGAGCATTTGTCCTTGCTATGAAGAACATGGATTCTTACTATAAAGAACATTGATTCTTGCTATAAAGAACATTGGTTCTTGCTATAGGAATAGTTCATCATGATGTAAGAAAAATTGTTATTTATATAAAAAATCTTTGTTCTTGATACATATTGTGCTTAATAAAGAGAATGCCTTTACTTGATGGAAACATTTTTCTCAAGCAGTGGTTCACACTTTATCAATTTATATACATGGCGTGACTATGCTACATATTGGTATACTAAGCGTGTGCCCATCACTGACTTAAACAGTTAAAAGTCTCAAATTATATTAACTCAATCATGCAACTACAATTTAATAATGTTGATTCATGTATTGACAAGGTTTGAGCGACGTTCTAAAAGCTTTTTGCGCCATATTTGCGCAGTGTCGCATTAATTTTGCTCAAGCAGTGCAGTTCAGCAGCATTTGAATCGTTTAGACATTTTATATAAAAGTCATAAATAAACTATTGCACTAACTGAAAAGGTGGCTGACGAAGTTTTTGTCCGCAGTTTTTAGTTAGAAAAAAATGTTCTTTCAAATTCCAATGCAACCGCTGCAACTGCAACGAACAACTTGAAGCACTCACTTCAAACTTACATTTGCTGCAGCGGTTAGCTGTGGAAAACTTACAACGAACGAAATTGATTTGAAACTTTACGTTGGGTTTGCAGCGTACTTGGTGCAAGTTTCGTCATGTCAAAACGGGGAGAAGGGTGTTGCGCCAAACGCTAACTTCCGTACAACATTGCTCTTTGGGGTCTTGCTTAGTAATAAATTAATTTATCAAAACTAATATGAAGTCCTTGCAACTTGCAACGAAACAGAAATACGTACGTACGAACTTAATTGTGACATTCTTGTTAGTTGCGCACGTAATGAAATTTTGAAATGCTTACTCAAAAAAAAAAAAAAGGATCTACTATATTTCACGTTCTAAACAACTAAACAGTTTGTGTAGTGTTTGAAGTGTTTAATTTTGTAAAGCTCAGCTTTGTATTTAAAGGAAAACAATTTCTTCTCTCTCTTTTAGCTTGTAATCGGCTTTTGATTTTAATTTGGATTTTCTTGGAAACTTGTTATCCACAAAAACCGCGCCCAAGTTTAAATCACAAAAAAAAAAAATTGTTTTCCTTGCTTTTTTTGAAGCATGTCCTTTGTATTTTATTTATAAGTATATTAAGTTTCGCTAAGCATCAATGTACTTCATGAAATGTGGGCAAGAAGCATTATCCTTGCCACACTAAGTAGCTTACAATTATTTATTTATTTATTTATTGTGTTCTGTGGCTATTTTGCCTTTGATTTTGACAGTTGTTCGCGATTATGCTGAAACTATGACAAAAGTCTTGCATAATTTTAGGGATTAAATGGCACAAGTCGAATTTGAAAACGGGATTATGCGCTTAAAAGTATGCAACAAAGAAATTGTTTTTCGATTTGTTTTTATTAAATTAAAAAAAAAAAAAAAAAAACAAGAAAAACGTTAACTTCGGTGGAACCGAAGCATAAATACCCGCCTCACGAATCTTTAAAGAGTTTATGTGTAATCATCAGTGGTCACACAATATTAATTTCAAATTTTGAACTAAAAATACAGATATGTATAACAAGATATTTCTCGAAAATATCTGGAAATGGGCGGTAAGTTTTTATGGAATAAACACCTAAAAATGGGCGTGGCACCATGATATTTTAAGAGTTTTTACCCAATATGGAGTAAATTCATGAATAAATAATATCCATTTTCATACATAAATTCAAAAATGGGCGGAAATTTTGTATGGTGGCTATGCCAAAAAATGGGCGTGGCACATCTGATTTGACATTGGATGACATTAGAATGTTTTTAGCCAAATTGGAGTGAATATTTGCATAAATAATAACTATTTTCTTTCATCTTGGTTTTAACACTAAATGACAAAAGGAATGTTTTTACCCAATTGGGAGTGAAAACATTCATAAATAATAAGTATTTTTTATACAAAAAACCGAAGAAAAAAAAAAAAAACGGTAAGTTTGTATGGCGGCTATCTCTAAAAATGGGCGTGGCACTCTCATTCTCGAACTTAAAATAGTCGTTGCCGAGAAAACCTTAAGCTCCGAATTTCAGCTTAATATCTTTATATCTTCAACAAAAAGATGCATACAGACAGACAGACATTCATAGGACATGGCAAGATCGATTCGTCTCGTCGAGCTGATCAAGAATATATATACTGTAAAAAGGAAACAAATTAAAAAACAAAAAATTAAAAAAAACTCCTCACAACTACCTACCTCGTCGACAAACGAGGTACGACTGATGCTGGTACGCAACACATTGAGAGAGATACAGTACTTGAAATAATTTTATATAATTAAATACAAACTTACCGTTTTTTCCGATTTTTTGTATAAAAATACTAATTATTTATGAATGGTTTCGCTCCCAATTGGGTAAAAACACTTATTTTGTCATCCAGTGTTAAAACCAAGATGTCACGCCCATTTTAAGGTATAGCCCCCATATAAAGTTACCGCCCATTTTCAATTTTTTGTATGAAAATGGTTATTATTTGTGAATGTATTTACTACAAATTGGCTAAAAACACTTCTTATGGCACCCAATGTCAAACCAAATGTGCCACGCCCATTTTTAGATATATCCCCAAAAAACTTACCGCCCATTTTCGAATTTTTGCATAAATATGGTTATTATTTTGGAATTTATTCATTTCGAATTTCCTAAAAAAACATCTAATATCATCCAATATCAAAAGCAAGGCGCCACGCCCATTTTTAGCTAAAGTCCCCATAAAAACTTACCGCCCATTTTCGAATTTTTGCACGAAAATGGTTATTTTTTAGTAATGTTTTGACTCCAAATTGGGTAAAAACTTTTAATATCATCCAATATCAAACTCAATGTGCCACTCCCATTTTTTGGCATAGGCCCTACACCACGTGAGTTGTATCAGATCGTTGACCCTGTCCTATCCCATCTCGAAGTTCTACGAAAGCCACTGATGATAACACAATAACAATTTAAAAATACGTGTGACGGGTATAAAAGCTTCGGTTCCACCGAAGATAACGTTTTTCCTTGTTTTTATTTTTTAAACTATGGAAATCAAAAAATTTCCTACTTTCTTATTCATTGCAAATCTGAGTAAAAATAATAAATAAGCTATCCTTTTCGATTCGTATGGTACCATAGTTTCGCTTGACACCACCTTATATAATTACACCATGAAGCTCTGCTTTAGACCATATTATGGTCGTCATAATCGACCTGGTGAATTAACAATTCGTGCTTTTATCACTAAATTTCGCACTAAATTTACTTTGTTGGACATTAAACCTTTGAATCGCGTTCGTACATTACGTACCGAAGAGAATATTGCAGCTATAGCGTCCAGTGTTAATGGTAATCGTGAAATGTCAATTCGTCGCAGTTCTCAGCCATATGGAAAATTATTTTTCTCTTTCCTCACATACACATGTTGTACTGTTTAAAATTTCTATACAGTGAACCATGCATGAGTGTGAAAGAGCAATAAAAAAGCGAAAATGGCAACACTGGCCGAAATGCTCGAAAAAGTGAAGCATAAAAAAAAAAGAACCGTTTCTAAAAACTTTGATCATTTAAAGCATAAACTGATTGTGAATCATAAGCCTTAAGAATTCCAATGTCTTTGTTTTTTTAAAAAAAGCGAGCATCTGGCGAGAGTATCGCAAAACTATCGCACTCGAGCTCGAATACGAGGTGTGTTCAAACATTATCGCGAATTTTGAATTTTCGCGGGTTACGTATATTCGAATTTCGATTTTTTTGTGGCGTTATGTTGGTAATCATGTCTCTCACTTACGCCGAAAAGATAGGCCATTTTGAATGTTCACTTAATTGTTGACAGCTGCTTTGCTTGCACGTGTTTTGGATCGTCTTCGATTTTTACCTATTCAAAAAAATGGATCAAAGAACCTGTATCAAATTTTTTTTTTCTGAATGGAATAAATGGAATAAAAATGTTGAAGAAGGCTTATAAGGACCGAGCTCTACTAAAATCAACAACATTTGATTGGTATAAATTGTTGAAAGAAGGTTGCGAACGTGTTGAAGACGAAGAGCTCCCTGATCAACCACCGACCTCAACGGACGATGCTCACATCCAAAAAGTAAAAGAATTAGTGCTTGCACACCGTCGATTAACTATGAGAGACATTGCTGATGAAATTGGCGTATCGAAAGGATCAATTAATACAATTTTGAAAGATGTTCTGGGCCTCAAACGTTTCAAATCTCGGTTGGTACCAAAAATGATGATTTTTTTTTTAAAAACTGTACTGTACTGTATCCAACCAATATCGTTCCGCAACCACCGTATTCGCTTGATTTGGCACCGTGTGACTTTTGGCTATTCCCAAAACTCAAGAGACCACTCCGGCGAACTTGTTTCGAGTCGATTGAGGAGATAAAAGCTAAATCGAAAAAGGCGCTGATGGCTATACCGGAAAGGGACTATTTGGCATGTTTCGAGGATTGGAACAAACGTTGGCATAGGTGTATTTGATCGGGAGGGGATTACTTTAAAGGGCAAAATAGATATTCATGAATAAATAAATAATTTAAAAAAAAAACACAAAATATGTGATACTTTTTGAACACACCTCGTATACATGAAGCGAGCGTTGAGCGATAGTAATAAAATTCAAAATTAAAATTCAATGAAAAGAGAAAAAAGAATATTCTTGTAGCAATTGTCTCTCTCGCTTATTTTCTGTCCAACAGTACATGTACAATGAATGAACATACATATTAAAAACTTTAGCAGACTCTACTAAACATAAGGCTTGGCGTTGTGAGTTAAAAGGTCGCGTGATCGCAAACGGCTTCAAGAGTCACAGAAGGCTTCGAGTTCGAACTCCGGGCGAGGCAGTAAGTTGAAATTTAAATAAGTTTATGTTTATAAAATAAAATGTATTTTTAGATATTATGTTATATGGAACAAAAAATATTACAAAAACAAGGAAAAACGTTAACTTCGGTGGAACCGAAGCTGAAATACCCGTTACATGGGCGTGGCGTCTTGGTTTTGACCCTGGATGACAAAAGAAATGTTTTTACCCAATTGGGAGCGAGTACATTCATAAATAATTACTATTTTGAAACAAAAAATCGAAAAAAAATCGATAAGTTTGTATGGGGGCTATACCTAAAAATGGGCGTGCCACCCTCATTTTCGAACTTAACCTAGTCGTTGCCGAGAAAAGCTTAAGTTTAAAATTTCAGCCCAATATCTTTATATCTTCATCGAAAAGATCGCATAGCAACAAACAGACGGACAGACGGACAGACAGACGGACATGGCTAGATCGATTCGTCTCATCGAGCTGATCAAGAATATATATACTTTGTGGGGTCTCCAATGCCTCCTTCAATGCGTTACAAACTTTTGGACAAACTGAATATACCCGTTTACACTATGTGTAACGGGTATAATAATAAAATCTTGACTAATATAGGGTGATTTTTTAAGAGCTTGAGAACTTTAAAAAAAAAAAACGCATAAAATTTGCAAAATCTCATCGGTTCTTTATTTGAAACGTTAGATTGGTCCATGACATTTACTTTTTGAAGATAATTTCATTTAAATGTTGACCGCTGCTGCGTCTTAGGTGGTCCATTCGGAAAGTCCAATTTTGGGCAACTTTTTCGAGCATTTCGGCCGGAATAGCCCGAATTTCTTCGGAAATGTTGTCTTCCAAAGCTGGAATAGTTGCTGGCTTATTTCTGTAGACTTTAGACTTGACGTAGCCCCACAAAAAATAGTCTAAAGGCGTCAAATCGCATGATCTTGGTGGCCAACTTACCGGTCCATTTCTTGAGATGAATTGTTCTCCGAAGTTTTCCCTCAAAATGGCCATAGAATCGCGAGCTGTGTGGCATGTAGCGCCATCTTGTTGAAACCACATGTCAACCAAGTTCAGTTCTTCCATTTTTGGCAACAAAAAGTTTGTTAGCATCGAACGATAGCGATCGCCATTCACCGTAACGTTGCGTCCAACAGCATCTTTGAAAAAATACGGTCCAATGATTCCACCAGCGTACAAACCACACCAAACAGTGCATTTTTCGGGATGCATGGGCAGTTCTTGAACGGCTTCTGGTTGCTCTTCACTCCAAATGCGGCAATTTTGCTTATTTACGTAGCCATCCAACCAGAAATGAGCCTCATCGCTGAACAAAATTTGTCGATAAAAAAGCGGATTTTCACATTTCGAACCGAACACTGATTTTGGTAATAAAATTCAATGATTTGCAAGCGTTGCTCGTTAGTAAGTCTATTCATGATGAAATGTCAAAGTATACTGAGCATCTTTCTCTTTGACACCTTGTCTGAATCCCGCGTGAGCTGTCAAATACTAATGCATGAAAATCCTAACCTCAAAAATCACCCGTTATTTGAAACAAATAATAACAAATGGTTCTAACAAGAAATTATACAACACATATAATAAAATAATAATAATTGGAAAGAGAGAGAGAGAAGAGCCCCTAGGATGGTTGCTTGCCGCGAAAAAAAAAACATGTATAAAATTCATAGTCAAAAGTATTTTTTTTTTTTACTTATTTTTTGTATCGTAAAAGGCTCGCAAACGATATCGAAAAGTCTCGAAAACGAATCGTGCGCGATAGTTCGATATCGTAAAAGTCTCGTATACGACTTCTAATTCGTATCGCAACCGAAATCGTAAGAGTCTCGAAATCGAATCGTGCGCGATAGTTCGAAAATGAAACTTTCACTGCTACAAACTGAGCGACGGGTGAATCGTTTTCGAATCGTTTGCGTGTTTTTTCGATAGATTCTTTCGCTTTTCTTTTCGCGTAAGTATCGCTTGCGATATCTTTTCAATTTTGTTCCAAAATAAGCATTTCATTGCACTTTTTAAATATTTTCTCAAATATATTTCTCAAAACTAAAAAGTACAAAGTTAAATATTTATCAACGCGCTTAAAGCAACTCATTAAAAATGGCAAAACTATCAGGACAAAAGTTAACAACAAGTTAGAAACTTCCATGTACAATTTTATTTCTTGAAAAAAGTTAAAAAGAAAAATAAGCAGAGAAAAGGTTAAAGTCGGAAATCCATTTTGAAAAGAAAAATCATAACTTCAAGACGGAGCAACAACAACAACAACAGAAATAATTAATCATTTTGACTTTTAATCTTTCATTTGTCGCGTAGACTTTCTGAAGACTTGGTTCACCCAATGCCATGTCAACATTCGCGTCGCGAATTGTATATTTTAACAGCTTCATTTGCTTTGGTCTTCTGTGTCAAAAGTGTAACTCATTCCCTAAAAATTAAGTTCATTTCGGTTTAGTCTAGTCAAACTCATTTGAAGATTCTCTCGAAGCAGACACACAAACGATGCAAGGAATCTTCCATCAATCCATCCATCTTTCTTAAAAATATCTTCCAAGTTTGTAAGTATACTTAAGGTCGCTTAAGTAGACTTAATCGTATTATTACTTTTACGAGAGTTTTTCTTTATGATTTACAGTGGGTGTGCCATGCCATGCTTTGCTTTGCTTTGCTTAAGCGAAATGGGTTAAAAGTTACAGCATAGAGTGTGTGTGAGTGTGTGAGTGTATCCGGTGTATCCTGTTGCTACAAATTTGTAGCGTTAAATGAAAAATGAAAATTTAAGTGTAGATTTTGTGGTTGACTTTTGTTAAGGATTGGCAATCTATATTGTTTTGATTTCACTCAAATAGTTTACTATGATTTGGAGTCATTTGAGGAGAGAAAATATAAAGTATTCTTGAAATATTACTTGGTAGCCAATTATTGTTATGAGAAATTGAACATAAGCCAAAAGCTGTTGCTTACAATTGAAAAATGAAGCCATAACCGAGTTTGTCACATGCTAAATTAGAGAAGAGGGTTTCTTTTTATGTGACGAGGTGCACGAACAAAATGTGCTCAGAATGGATTTTAAACTATTGACGCAAATGACCAGAAATGTAAAACTGCCGTTGTTCAAAAAGGAAAACAGGACTTGATGGGAGATTTTCGAGAACAAATTACTGTTCTACACGAAAAATTTAGTTTGAAAACATCAGGTCCCATAGTGTAATCAATTCCAGAAGAATTAATGAATGAAATAAATGGTAGCCTGAGTTTGGCAGATACATTTTGTCTGCAATGCAAAACTCTCATCTGCATTTCAGAAAATTTTATGTTAAAAACGGAGATAAAAGATGGTTGACTAGGGACGTTAAAGCGGGAGTGCCCCAGGGGAAGTGTTCAGGTCCGTTCCTATACACCCAATATACTGCTGACATGCCAACGAATTCTGAGTCCAGGCTGTTAATTGCTATAAAAGCCGACGCTAAACTCCTGCCTAAACAGATCGAATATAATGGAGAAATCCACACAAACAACTTTTTCCTTAAGAAGAGAATGTTGCTCCCCGATTCAACTGCATGGTTCACCTATCCCAACCAGTGAAACTGCCAAGTACCTAGGTCTGGAATTTGATAGAAGGTTGACATGGAGACCTCACCTTATCAATAAGAAAAAACAATTGAATGCTTGGTTGAAAAAGTGCCTATGGCTTCTGGGCAAAAAATCCACCCTGAGGCTACGCGTCTAGCTTCTTATACTAAAACCCATTTGGAACTGTGTAACTGTGTAGTAACTGTGAATTGATCCAGAAATTTCAAAACAAAGTACTCCGAACAATCTCCAATGCGCACCCGTTCCATACGAATAGGGATATACACAATGAGCTCGGAATGCCTTGGGTTCATCAGGAAATGCCAAGGTTTGCCAAAGCGTTCAGAACATCCACTGGATCTGCCTAATCGATTAAGTTGAACTCTTTCTCTAACAACACTAACCCCTCCCAATTTCCACCACCCCAACATACCGCATTGATGTTAATTAATTTTTAAGTCAATGTTTTTCATTAACCATGGTGATTGTCTTAAAAAATAGATTGCAAAGAAAAAAAATTCAGTTAAAAAAGAAAACAAAAAAAAAACCTTTATGGAGAAACTGGTTTTGCTATAGTGTACCATAATGCATTATGAAATCTGGACTCTTCTAATAATTAATTGTTATACGAGGTGTGTTCAAAAGTATCGCATATTTTGTGTTTTTTTTTTTTTTAATTATTTACTTATTCATGAATATCTATTTTGTCCCCTTTAAGGTAATCCCCTCCCGATAAAAAACACCTATGCCAACGTTTTTTCCAATCCTCGAAACATGCCAAATAGTCCCTTTCCGGTATAGCCATCAGCGCCTTCTTCGATTTAGCTTTTTATCTCCTCAATCGACTCGAAACGCGTTCCCCGGAGGTGGTCTCTTGAGTTTTGGGTATAGCCAGAAGTCATACGGTGCCAAATCAAGCGAATACGGTGGTTGCGGAACGATATTGGTTGGATTTTGGTTGGAATTAAAAAGTCACGAAAAATCAGTACAGTTTTTTAAAAAAATCATCATTTTTGGTACCAACCGAGACTTGAAACGTTTGAGGTCCAAAACATCTTTCAAAATTGTATTAATTGATCCTTTCGATACGCCAATTTCATCAGCAATGTCTCTCATTAGTGCAAGCACTAATTCTTTTACTCTTTGGATGTGAGCATCGTCCGTTGAGGTCGATGGTTGATTAGGGAGCTCTTCGTCTTCAACACGTTCGCAACCTTCTTTCAACAATTTCAATCAATCAAATGTTGTTGATTTTGGTAGAGCTCGGTCCCCATAAGCCTTCTTCAACATTTTTATTCCATTTATTCCATTCAGAAAAAAAAAATTATACAGGTTTGTTGATCCATTTTTTTTGAATACAACAATTAAGTACATTCAAAATGGCCGAGCTTGTCGGCATAAGTGAGAGACATGAGTACCAACCTAACGCCACAAAAAAATCGAAAGTCGAATATACGTAACCCGCGAAAATTCAAAATTCGCGATAATGTTTGAACACACCTCGTAGTCCAAAGAATCATCGATAAAGTCGAAAATTGTGAAAAATAACCAAAAATTGAGTTTTGCCTTTAAAATACACAAAGATAGGATCGGAAATGTTATAACATATAGTACATATTTTAAAGATGTTTTTTACACCCGCCACACATAGTGTGAAGGGTATATTCAGTTTATCTGAAAGTTTGTAACGCATTGAAGGAGACGTCGTAGACCCCATAAAGTATTTATATTCTTGTTCAGCTCGATGAGACGAATCAATCTAGCCATGTCCGTCTGTCCGTCTGTCTGTCTGTCTGTATATTTCTAGGCATCTTTTTTGTTGAAGATATAATGATATTAAGCTGAAATATGGAACTTAAGCTTTTCTCGGCAACGCCTATGTTAAGTTCGAGAATGATAGTGCCACGCCCATTTTTAGGTATAGCCCCCAAACAAACTTACCGGTTTTTTTTCGATTTTTTGTATAAAAATAGTAATTATTTATGAATGTATTCGCTCCCAATTGGGTAAAAACATTTCTTTTCTCATTTAGTGTTAAAACCAAGATGCCACGCCCTCTTTTAAGCATAGCCCCCATATAAACTGTCCGTTTTTTCCGATTTTTTGTATGAAATTAGTTATTATTTATGCATATATTCACTCCAATTTGCCTAAAAACACTTCTAATGTCATCCAATGGCAAATCAGATGTGCCACGCCCATTTTTTTGGTATAGCCCCACACAAACTTTCTGTCCATTTTCGAATTTTTGTATGAAAATGGTTATTATTTATTCATGAATTTACTCCATATTGGGTAAAAACTCTTACAATGTCATGATGCCACGCCCATTTTTAGGTGTTTCTTCCACACAAAGTTACCGATATTTCAGATATTTTCGAGAAAATTGTTGTTATACAGATCTGTATTTTTAGCTTAAAATTTAAAACCAATATTGTGTGTAACCTGGGTGACCACTGATGATTACACATAAACTCTTTAAAGATTCGTGTGACGGGTATTTAAGCTTCGGTTCTACCGAAGTTAACGTTTTTTTCTTTTTTTCTTTTCCAACGACGTATTGAAATACGATGTAAGATGTATAGTTTAACCCATATAGTAGTTTAACACTATAAACCTCGAAAAGTCAGTTTTTTACCGTTATTTCAAAATCTCGATGTCCAAAAAAAATTCTAGTATGCCAAAAAATGTTATTTAACTGTACCTACAACCTACAGTTTGTCCCATCCAATAAATTTTTAAAAAATTTTTTTTTGGTCGCACCGTGTATTTGGACAGAAGAAATGAAATTCGGTATACGTGTTACCGAAAACAGTATAATCCACTGGAAATATGAGCGGTGGGCGAATCACCGTGTAAACGAACCAAAAATTGAATTAGACAATCTAAAATATATATTTATAAATCTCTTTTACCTGATTGACTGATTGTTCTGCAGGCCAAACGGCTAAAGATATAAAGCTGTACATAACCCTATATAGTATATCATTCAGTAGAGGACCACTAAAGCGTGATTTAGGAAAATTTTGACCGGGGGGCTTGATGGGTATATTTGCATTGAATAGACGTAGAGATATTTGAAAAACGGGTCAAAAATATTTTAGGTGTGTTCAACGAATTTCCTTAATTTGGACCCAAAATAGATTTTTTGACCAGTTTATATTAAGTCGACAAATAAATGCAAACAAAAAAACAAGTATTAGAACCGAAGCTTAAATACCCGCCACATTTGGGGTTTAGTTTATTTTTGAACATCCGTGGCATTGGAAAAATTTGGCGAAGGGATGCCTTGGCCATTCAGACACAATAATGTGGTCAAATGTTAATCTAAGGAAATAATAATAAACATTTTTTTTTTAAAAAAAATAAAATTTGAATATGGGGCTGACTTTGTATTTAGGCTTTTTATGGTATAGTGTGCTGATCCCTAGAATATCTGTTGATTATATATAGGATGACTTTAGAAGTGTTTGATATATAGTCATAAATCATTACTATTTTCACAAAAAATATAGAAAATGGGCGGAAAATTCTTATGGGGCCTGTACCTATAAATGGGCGTGATACCTATGTTTGGACATTGGATGACTTTTGAAGTGGTTTTAGTTTAGTTTTACATAGTATATAAATTAAATACAAATGCTGAACATGATGATCTATCTACGTTAAAAAAAAGTGGCAACATATTTAAGCTTTGGTTGTAACGAAAGCAAGGTTTTTGATTGTTTCAATTCATCTACAATACATCCATATGTCTGTCCGTCTGACTGTCTATCTGCTCGTCCGTCTGTCCGTTCATCCATATCCTCCACTTAATTATTTTGATCGACTCTATCTTCTTTTTGCTTAAAGAAAAAAAAAAAAAAAAAAAACATACACATACACCCACAACTATTTTGATCTCAAGGCTGCTAATCGTACAGCTGCAATTAAACAGGCAGACAGACAGACAGACAGACTTGATTACTCTGTTTTGTTTATATAAGCTTAAGTTTATTTGAAACTTATTGACAATTTAATTTGACTTTGCACACAACAAGTATAATTTTCAAATCATTTTATTGTTTAACAATTGACTTGCGTGCTCAAAGAAATAAAACAATTTTTTTTTTTTTTTTTTGTTTGTTTATCATTCAAAGCGATAAAAAAATAAAGCTAAATTAACGACTCATTTTATAATTTCTCAGCATAAATTTGTAAATATCTCAAGAGTAAAAAAAAAAAAAAACAAAAAAAAAAAAAAAAACAAAAAACAAATGTTATCAGTTACTATGTTTTGTTTTTTTTTTTTTTTAGTGCTGCGACTAGTCTAACTGAGCGGAATGGCTTAAAATAAAACATTTGTGTTAGTTTATGCCAGCGAGTTGAGCTGATAACACACGCAAACGGCACATCACAGCGTGTGTTCCGCTCGCTCAAGAGTTAAATCGATTTTAAACGTATTTATTCGATTAATCTAATGCAAAGTGCAAAAAAAAAAAAAGTATTTATAAATAAAAAAAAACAAAGTAATTAAAATTAAAGTTAAAAGTGAAAGTGTGCAGCTATACATTTTAATAATTTATTTGTAAAAAATTACATAAAAATAAATAAAAATGAATTTCGAAGCGATTTTAAGCAAATGTGGCAATTTTAATCGTTATCAATTTATTATGCTGGCGCTATTCGGTTTTATCAATATAATCACCGCAATACACTATTTTAGTCAAACAGTGATAAGCTTTACTCCAGATCATTGGTGTTTTCATGATAAACTTGCCGAAAAGCCATTCAAAGAAATCTCAGAAATTTATGCAAACTATACGAAACCTGCGTGCACGCGCATTGAGTCGAATGATGATGGTTTTACGTGGAATGAAAGTGAAGAAGTGTGTCAACAATGGATGTACGATTATAGTTATGGCTATAAGAGCATGAATACCGAGGTAAATAAAAACAGCTTGAGTTGAATAATAATAAAAAAGAAACATATAAACAAATAAAACAAGAAAGAACGATGATGTCGACTGCAAGATACCCTGTAGTGAATTTTTGTGTACCTTAAGTTAAGTTCATCTTAGTAGCATACCTGATTGTATTAAATTTTTATACAAAAACTATTTTTATACCCTGTACCCAAAGGGTAAAAGGGTTTATTAGGTTTGAGCGAATGTATGTAACAGACAGAAGGAGGCAAGATAGACCCTATAATAGTCGAACTAGCTTTGTCTGTCTGTCCGTCCGTCTGTCCGTCTGTCATGCTGTCTGCCGTATGAAAACGATTATTTCAGAGACTATAAGAGGTAGAGCTTTCAAAATTGAAACTTAGACTCTCCTAGGCCGTCAAGTGTGCACTTACAAACGGTCTTTCACTACACCCATTTTAAGGGGTACCCCCCATACAAATGTACCCCAAAATTTTGTGTTTTTGCATAAAAACGTCATTGTTTTTTATTCTTGAAAATTTAAATTTAGTATAAATTATGTCTATGATAGTCCCAATAAAATATCCCAATATGGATAGGACCAACAAAATTTTAGGTATAGCCCCCATACAAATTTTACCTCAAAATTATGGGTTTTTACATAAAAACGTCATTGTTTTTTATTCTAGCAAATTTGAATTTAGTATAAATTATGTCTATGATAGTCCCAATGAAATAGACCAAAATGGGTAGGCCCAACAAAATTTTTAGGTATAAACCCAATCAAAGATATACCCGATTTTTTAAGTTTTTCTATGAAAATCCAATTCAATGATGTATGGTAGTCAAATAGAATCTAACTTAAGGTACATACAGATTGGGTACAGGGTATCTTGCAGTCGAGCATACTCGATCATATTCTTCTCGATCTTAGTATAAAGCGCATATGTATTCCATATTTAATTTGACTACTTCAATTATTTGCAAAAATATGAAAAATTTTGATTAATTTTTATTTTTTTTGATCGCTTATATGATGATACGCCTACTGCTAGTTTTTTTTTTTACTTTTCCGATCCTATTAACATTTATATCGAATTTCATTTCACGAATTTAAATACTTGTAAAAAATATGATGAATATCTGTATAAATTCTATGGATCCACACCCAACGCACATTCTTCTAAAACGAAATATTTTCCTATCTTTTGGACAAAAAATACACATCTTCAAACTTTCGTTGAGATCGATTACGTTGTTTCGGAAATATTCGATGAATTAGTGATCAATGCTATGGAGGCTGCGCCCACCGCCCATTTTCTGACGTATTCGATTTCAAATTAATTTACCATTATCACTCCTCCGTGCATCTTCCCCGGCAATTTTATGGCAATCGGTCGAGCCGTTCTTAATTTATGGAGTGACAATCAAAATGTACACTTCTTTTTATATAGATTAAGACTTCCTAGAATGAAAAACAATGACGATCTTATGCAAAAACCCAAAAATTTTTTGGTAGATTCGTATTGGGGGTAAAATGGGGTAGAGAAAACCAAGGGGCTTGAGTGCAATGTGCACTCTTATTGAGCTATTCAACTCCCCTTTCAATGGTGATCAAGAATATATACTTTATAGGGCCTATCTAGCCTGTTTCTGTCTGTTACATTCATTTCCACAAACTTAATATACCCTTTTGGATACAGGGTATAAGAATTAAAGTTGCCAAGCAACATAGCGAAAAATTATGTTTTTGTTTTTTTTTTTTTTTTTTTGTAATCTTTTGCTCAACTCTTTACGCGCTCGTTTTAGATACTTTGTCTAATTTGGAAACAACTTTGTTAATAAAATATCTTGAGAGAGCTTGTTTTGAAAAAAACAAAATATACTTTTAGAGAGAGGGAGAGCGAAAGAGAGAGAGTGAGAGAGAGAGAGAGAGAGAGAGAGCGGTGAGAGGGAGAGAGAACTCAAAAGAAAATATTTTTGCTTATAAAAATTCAATAGAATTAAAAAGTTAAACCGGATTTGTATTTTATCAAAATTTATTCCATTTGAAGTTCAGAGCTGAATAAAAATGCATTTTTTATACACGCAACACATAGTGCAGAGTATATTCAGTTTTGTCTGAAAGTTTGTAACGCATTGAAGGAGTCGTCATAGACCCCATAAAGTATATATATTCTTGATCAGCTCGACGAGACGAATATTTAGACATGTCCCTCTCTCTCTCTGTCCGTCTGTCTGTTCGTCTGTATATTTCTAGGCATCTTTTTTGTTGAAGATATAAAGATATTAAGCTGAAATCTGGAACTTAAGCTTTTCTCGGTAACGACTATGTTAAGTTCGATAGCCGCCATACAAACTTACCGTTTTTTTCGATTTTTGTATAAAAATTCTAATTATTTATGAATGTATTCGCTCCCAATTGGGTAAAAACATTTCTTTTGTCATTCAGTGTTAAAACCAAGATGCCACGCCCTCTTTTAGGCATAGCCTCCATATAAACTTTCCATTTTCTTCGATTTTTGTATGAAAATAGTTATTATTTATGCATATATTCACTCCAATTTGGCTAAAAACACTTCTAATGTCATCCAATGTCAAATCAGATGTGCCACGCCCATTTTATGGTATAGCCCCCATACAAACTTTCTGTCCATTTTCGAATTTTTGTATGAAAATGGTTATTATTTATTCATGAATTTACTCCATATTGGGTAAAAACTCTTCCAATATCATGCCCATTTTTAGGTGTTTCTTCCATACAAAGTTACCGCCCATTTCCAGATAATTTCAAGAAATATGTTGTTATACATATCTGTATTTTAAGCTCAAAATTTGAAATTAGTATTGTATGTAAACTTGGGTGACCACTAATAATTGGACATAAACTCTTTAAAAATTTGTGTGATGGATATTTAATCTTCGGTTCTACCGAAGTTTATTTTTATTTCCTTAAACCCGCCACACATAGAGTTAATGAGTATTATAAATTTGTAGGAAAGTTTGTAACGCTTTAAACTAGACATCGTAGATCCCATAGAGTATATATATTCTTGATCAGCTCGATGAGATGAGTCGATCTAGCCATGTGCTTTACTCACAAAGTTTTAAACATATTACCCTGAAATACGAATCTTAAACAATATCTAACCATAAGTAGTTAGTTTGTTAATATCAAGTTGCCACGCCGATTTTTAGGCATAGCCTCCCAAATTTCTAAAATTAGGGTTGTCACTATGTATACAAACCAAAAGCTGATTTTCGAGTTTTTATATGTAAAAATTTTGGCTTTAAATGTGTTGCAAACTTACAAACCGAAACTCGTTATTATGTTTTTATATGAAAAATAAATTTCAAATATGGTAAATATACTTCTTATTCCAATCAATTAATTCAGTATGTATTGGATAAGGATGGGACCAAAATAGAAAATAGCGCCTAAAAGAAAATCCGATAAAATTTCCAAGTTTTATCATGAAAACTTTGTGTGATGTGTATTTAAACTTCGGTTCGCCCGATGTTAACATTTTTACTCGTTTTTCAAGTTCAAATTGGCGAGATAACAAAAACAAATTTGTTTATTTTTAGTTTTGTGTTTATTTTTAGATTGGCACAGTATTGAATCGATTAACCTTAGATTTAGTTGTAGCAAGAAACATACGGGTAGATAGATAGACAGACAGACAGACAGATGGAGAGTATAGACGGACGGACAGATGAGGAGTCGCACAGATGGACAATGCTCAACCGATTTCTCTGATCAATCACTAATTAATCAGTATATAGAATATATGTATGGGATATATTTTGAAAATGGGAGCGTTGAAGCGGGGGTTAAAGTGCAGATATGTAAGCGATGAAAAGTTGCGTATACGAAAAAAAAAAATAAAAAGAAATGCTTATGCTGAATTTAAGCAGTTACGTATATAGTAGCCGATAGTATATTTTTTCGGTTTTTATGCGGACTCTTTGCGGATCCTCACCAAATTATTTGCGTTCGTTATAAACATACACGAATGAAGTCAATTGGATTTTAAATTTGTTTTTAGCGAAAAGATCTAGCTGCAGTTATTCGATTTGTGCGGATTATATCAGGATTCTATTTTTGCGAATTATAAGCGGATGCTAACCGCATTAAACGTTTACTTTATCTAAAGTTATTTTGAGTTTATTATGTTTTCACAATACGTTTACGAATCTGGTAGAAAATTATTCTCACTGCTTGCGGATCCTAATCTTATACGCATGCGTTCCGTCTCATATAAGTACAAAGCATAAACAAATAAGCCGTTTAGTTTTATGGTTTTAACAATTGTTTACTAACAGTTAAGTTAACGAAAGTTAGTCGAAAGATTTATGATAGAATTGTGTCAGTTATCATATAAATTTTTATACCCGTTACACATAGTGTCTGTTGCGATGTGATTCATTCGCTAAGTTTTAAAGATATTTAGCTGAAACAGCAGTTTCTATGTTAAATAAAGATTGCCACACCTACTCTGAGGTATAGCCCCCATACAAATTTTCCGCCTATTTTCAAATTTTTGTATGAAATAGGTATTATTTATTATTCTTTTATTCATTACACCTTCCGTTATACGCACCACCGATATGGTACGGCTCGGGCCATTATAACGTTTAGTCCTATACAAACTCACCTCTCATTGTCTGATATTTTCAAGAAATTTATTATTATATCTGTATTTTTAGCTTAAAGTTTGATAATAATATTGTGTCTAAACTGGAATCAGACCATTGACCCCCACCAATCCCATCTTGAAGTTCTATCTAAGCCACTGATGATCACACATAAACTCTTTAAAGATTCGTGTGACGGTTCCACCAAAGATAATGTGATTCCATATCGATTTTGATCGCCTAACGCACAGATATGTTTATTTACTATCAAATATACATATAACACACCCTGCTGCTATTAAATGAACATCATAATACCATGTCTCTTAAAAATGAACACCCTGCTGCTGCTCGAACGTGGAAGTAATAAAAATTATAACTTACAAGTTGGGTCTCCAGATTGAGCAATTTTTGTATTTTAATACCCGACACACATAGTGTAAGAGGGTATTATCAGTTTTGTTTCGGAAAGTTTGTAACGCATTAATGGAGGCGTCGGAGACTCCATAAATTATATATATATTATTGATCAGCTCGACAAGACGGATGAATATGCTATCGATATGACAAAAATTCGGGCCACTATAACTTTCAGAACCCATACAAACTCACCTTTCAATTTTTTTTCAAGTAAATGATTGTTTTATATGTGTTTCATATATGCGTCGTATTGGAGCCTCAACATTTGTTGGCCCCACCCGTTGCAGAATATAATCTACGTCACTGATGGTCGTACGTACTAGAGGCCTGCATGAATGTACTCATTTCTAGCTCAGCAGATCTGTACAGTAGTGTAGTGTTCTCAAAACTACTGCACTCGTTGATATCTATGCAGTATATTTCTTGAGCCAGAAGAAGATAGCATAACATTTTTACTATTCTCACAAAGAATGAGTACAGTAAGATGTTGCACTCTTTTTAAGTGAATGCTATATTTGTCCTCTTTTGACACGCTGTACACCAAGCATAATTATGAGAACAGTTTGTGTGTGTTATTATACAACTGTTCAGATGAGTTCAGTAGTTGCCTACCTTGATAATTTCACAATCTTAATTTTAAATTGAATTTTGTGTTGATTTTCATTTTATGTTTGCCTGGTATCCCGTTTTAATAAAACGCTAAATTCTTGGTCCATTTCATTATATGTAATATGAAACGTTGCCTATGTCACTCGGGAATAGTGTAGCTTGCCAACGGTGAAAGAATTTTTTAAATCGGTCCAGTCATGAAGTTTCGCTAATGTCGTCTATTAAATATTAAAAAAATTTATCTCTGTACAGTAAGTAAACTGCAAACCAAAACATTGTACAGTGAATCAACTGCACCCAAATTTATTGGTCAACATCAGAGTGAGTGAGAACACTATCTGTCAATACAGGCAATATTAGTACCATTCACTTGCACTGTATTCATCATTTGCCCTTCTGAATGCATTCATGCAGATGTCTAGTACTTACACTAATTAAAGTTTCGTGTGGCGGGTATTTGAGCTTCGGTGCTACCGAAGTTAACGTTTTTCTTGTATAAAACTAAATTAAGAAACTTTTAGGATTAATATGAGTGGATAAAAAAATAAGTGCAAACGATTCCAACAACAACGAACACAAAAATTGTTGGCTGCCCGAGTTTTTGGCATTTTTTAGTGTTTTTAATATCAAATTTTGAAATTTTTGCAAATCAAGATCATTTAGTAATAAAATTAAATTCATATAAAATCATAAAATTTTTTGTAATATTATTTAATAGCATTATAATTGTTTTGTTTTGTTAAAACAATTATGTACAATCTTGAATTTCCATAAAACATTATTATTGGAATATTAAGATTGCTCATTGTGTAATAATGTAATTATGGTGAAATATAATTATTAGTGCCATTCGGGCTTACTCCTTGGCGGCAAAACAATGTCCACATATTATAAAAATGCATCGCACATAGTGTGAAGGGTATATTCAGTTTGTCGGAAAGTTTGTAACGCATTGAAGGAGACGTCGTAGACCCCATAAAGTATATATATTCTTGATCAGCTCGATGAGGCGAGTCGATCTAGCTATGTCCGTCTGTCTGATTGTCCGTCTGTCTGTCTGTCTGTCTGTCTGTCTGTCTGTTTACTTCTTCGCATTTTTTTTGATGAAGATATATAGATATTACGACGAAATTTGGAACTTAAGCTTTTCTCGGCAACGACTACTTTGTATGTTAAAACCAAGTTGCCACGCCCATTTTTAGGTGTAGCCCCCATACAAACTTACCAAAATTTTCGAATTTTTGTATTAAAATAGGTATTATTTATGCATGTATTCACTCCAAACTGGGTAAAAACTTTTCTTATGTCATCCAAAGTCGAATCCAAGGTGCTACGCCCATTTCCGGGTGAGCACCCATACAAATTTACCGCACATTTTCGAATTTTTGTATGAAATTATGTATTATTTATGAATATATTCACTCAAAATTAAATAAAAACACTTCTAACGACATCCGATATCAAAAACAAAGTACCACGCCCATTTTTAGGTGTAGCCCCCACACAAATTTACTGCACATTTTTCAATTTTTGAATAAAAATGGTATTATTTATGAATTTATTTACTCCAAATTGGGTAAAAAACTTCTTATATCATCCAATTCCAAAACCAAGATGCCACGCCCATTTTTATGTATAGCCCCCATACAAACTCACCGATTTTTTTACTTTTGTATGAAAAATTAAATTTTTCGTCTATATATTTATAAATGTATATAAGCCACTGATGATCACACATAAACTATTCAAAGATTCGTGTGGCGGGTATTTATGCTTGGTTCCACCGAAGTTAACGTTTTTCCTTGTTTTTTTTTTCAAGTAAATGATTGTTTTATATGCATACATTAAATTTTTACATATGTGCTTCTTATTTGAGCCCCAACATTTGTTGTCCCCACTCAATCCCGTTGCAGAATATAATCTACGTCACTGATGGTCGTACGTACTAGAGGCCTGCATGAATGTACTCATTTCTAGCTCAGCAGATCTGTACAGTAGTGTTCTCAAAACTACTGCACTCATTGTTATCTGTGCAGTATATTTCATAAGCCAGAAGAAGATAGCACAACTTTTTTACTATTCTCACAAAGAATGAGTACAGTAAGATGTGAATGCTATATTTGTCCTCTTTTGACACGCTGTACACCAAGCGTAATTATGAGAACAGTTTGTGTGTGTTATTATACAACTGTTCAGATGAGTTCAGTAGTTGCCTACCTTGATAATTTCACAATCTTAATTTTAAATTGAATTTTGTGTTGATTTTCATTTTAATTTCGCCTGGATACCCCGTTTTAATAAAACGCTAAACTCTTGGTCCATTTCATTATATGTAATATGAAACAGCCTATGTCACTCGGAAATATTGTAGCTTGCCAACGGTGAACGAATTTTTTAAATCGGTCCAGTCATGTCGTCTAATAAATATTTAAAAATTTATCTCTGTACAGTTAGTAAACTGCACACCAAAACATTGTACAGTGAATCAACTGCACCCAAATTTATTGTACTCATCATATGCTGGTCAACATTAGAGTGAGTGAGAACACTATCTGTCAATACAGGCAATATTAGTACCATTCAGCTGCACTGTCTTTTATCTGTGCAGTAAAAATATGTACAACTTTTAGAATGAATCATTTATTTGCCCTTCTGAATGCATTCATGCAGATGTCTAGTACGTACACTAATTAAAGTTTCGTGTGGCTGGTATTTGAGCTTCGGTGCTACCGAAGTTAACGTTTTTCTTGTATAAAACTAAATTAAGAAACTTTTAAAATTAATATGAGTGGATAAAAAAAAAAGTGCAAACGAATCCAACAACAACGAACACAAAAATTGTTGGCTGACCGAGTTTTTGGCATTTTTTAGTGTTTTTAATATCAAATTTTCAAATTTTTGCAAATCAAGATCATTAAGTAATAAAATTAAATTCATATATATATGTCCACATATTATAAAATGCAAAGGTATGCCTTTTTATTAACAACGTCTGGGCGACTTATATCTGGATATTTCAATAACTAAATAGAAACTACCACCGACATAAGACTTGGCTCATTTCAGCTACCCAAAAAGACACGTTTACTATAAATTCAACAAGTTTCTTGTATTAGGCATTTATCGACTTAATTTTAAATATAATATAACCCTAACAATTAAAAAATAATTTTATTAAAATGCCAATCACATGTGACAATCACTTAAACAGCTGTTTTGCACTAGCGAAAAATTAAATGTCAAAAGGTCGTTCACGAGCTAGTTCTAGCAAATTTCCTTTTATGCACACATGCAAGACTTCGTGAACAGCACAATTAAAATATTTGATCAAGTTAAGTGAAATTAGAACTAAGAACAGTATGAAATATTTTTAATTTTTATAAATTCTTTTTTTTTTAAGTTAAACTGGGTATGTGATGCTTCTTTCAAACCACGCATTGGACAATCATTTTTCTTTTGGGTTCCATGGTTGGTACGCTTATCTTTGGTATGTTAGCCGATAAAATCGGACGCCTGCCAACACTGCTAATTGCAAATATGTGCGCTTTTGTCGGTGAATTCCTAACAATGTACGCAAGAACGGTTACAAATTTTGCAGCATTTCGTTTTATATCTGGTTTTGCGGCAGATGCAAATTTTTATCTAATGCAAATTATTGGTTGGTAAAATAATATCCAAAAAATATAAATAAATTTAAAAAAGAATTAAAAAATATTTTTTTTTTTTTTTTTAGTATTGGAATATGTGCCACCATCAAAGCGTTCATTGTGCGTCAACGTTTCAATTGGCGTCTTCTATACGCTCGGCTTGGTAGCAACACCTTGGATTGCAGTGCTCATGGGCACCTGGCAACGTTTTCTTTTTGCAACAAGTTTACCAGTATTACTAGTATTGCTCTTTCCATTAATTGTACAGGAAAGTGCACAATGGCTGATAACGCGTGAGGATGTCGATGGCGCAGTGCGTCGTTTAACAAAAATTGCTAAAATTAATGGACGCACAGTGACAAATTCCGATTATATGGAATTTCGTAAATATTGTGAAAAGCAACAACTGGAAAAGGAGCTTAGTTCTGATAAAAAACAGCAACAAGAAAAACTTTCGGATATGTTTAAATTGCCACGCATGCGTAAAATAATTTTGATACTCTTTCTAAAATCGTAAGAAAAAAAAACAAAATGTTGATCTTTTTTCTTCTAATAATCTGCTTATCCTTTCCACTCTCTCCTTTCAGTGTGATCCTTTGCGTTTGTTATGAAGCCATTGCACGTAATGTTGAAGGCATGAGCATATCGCCGATCGTAATGCTCTCACTAAATGGTCTCGTGCTAATTCCGTCAACTTCAATAAATCTAATACTTCAAGATCGTCTTGGCCGAAAAGCGGTTGCATCGGGTGCCATGTTTTTAGCTGGCATTTTTACTATAGCTTTCGGTTTAGTAGTCACCTATCATGAGAATAGGCAACAAAATATGTTGCTTATTAGTCTGGCGCTATTGGTACGCTTTGGCGTTGCCATTGCGTTTGCCTCGACATCGCTTTACACTGTGGAACTGCTACCGACCAGTGTACGCGGTAGCGCTGTGGGTGCGGTACATGTTACGGGATTTGCCGCATCCGCACTTTCGCCTTATTTGCTGCACTTGGGCACTTATATGAAAGCGGCGCCGTCGATTATACTGACTGTGCTATTTTTTATTGGTTCATTTGTTTGTCTACTCTTGCCGGAGACGCTTAATAAGTGAGTTATTTTTTTTATTGATTGAGTTTCTTTATTGATTAATTTGTATTTTTTTACAGAAACCTACCAAACACCATTGCAGAAGGTGAATTGTTTGGCGTTGATGAACGCATGTTCGATTTTCCTTGGACATCGAAACGTCGTAAAAATTCACAAACAAAATCTGAAAATGAAAAACAATTAGAATCTGTTTTACAAACTGAAATGGAACATTTGACAAAGTCTGAAAATAAATTATCTAGTTAATTAAATTTATGAGACAATGATATTCTATTGTATTGAATGGCATAAATGAGTCATCAAATTCACAGTACTATTGTGGGCTGCTAAAAATATGTTACATGAGTCAAATAGGCGTCATTAGACAGAATTAAGAAAAATAAGTTATTCGCACAAAGTCGATATTCCGGTGCGTCTATTCAATTTTTCAATGGTTTATAAAGACAATTTAAATGATTTCAATACTCATTATTTTTAATAATACTTAGAAACGATTTCATTTTATTTTGTATAGTAAATGCCTCGGGTTTTCTGCAAATTTTTAAAATAATATCACGAATTTCATTAACAAATTTTCTATACATGCTCATAAGGCATAGCCCGGAAGCTTTTCCTTTTCCATCGTGTTCCTCAGCCAGATTTAGACTCTTCGAAGTGTACTGTTGCGCATGGCAATGCTTGGCTTGCTTTTCTTAAATTGGGTAAAAACTTCAATGTTCTCTAAATCTTTTTCGCACATTCACAAATGTTCTATCTATTTTGCACTAACAATGCCCCTGAGTACAAAATTTCCACTGCATCGGTTTAATGCTAGGGCTGCAAAATAAATACGAAAGTATAGCAAGTGGCAGTTCAAATTTCAGAAATTTTCATGTAACCTGGTTGGCAACGCGGCAGTCGGTCAGCTGACTGCCACGAAAAAAAAAAAACTAAAATAATAGCATAAATGAAAGTGAGAAAAACAGTAGAATCAATAAAGTTTACTTATCCTCAATAAAATATATTTTGCGAATAATTTCTTTTATTTTATAATTTATTTATGTTTTCTTTATGCTTTGAGCTATATTTAAAAAAAAACAAAACTAAAGTCACAAACAGCTGATTGCAGAAAGTTACACAAAGTTGCGTTCATCTTCGAGTGCAAAGTTAATTTTTTGCAAGACCATTCTAAATACTTTAAATATGATTTTTGCAGGCCTGTGTAGTCTATGTCGCTAGTAAGGAGTTTTTGTCCGATGTTTAAGCTTACGATTTGACGTTTTTCATCTGATATTTTTTTCTTTTCTTTAAAATGAAATCAAAGGGAATGGAATAGAATGTAGTAGAAATCCTATATCGTTGAACAATTTAAACAATACAAACGTTTCTGGATTTTAGAAATGCCTTTTTGTTCATAATATTTTCTCGTAGTAACGTACACGTATCCTTTAGCATTACAGGTGACATCTTAGACCTTCAAATGTGTATACATATATTCTGGATCAGCTTGATGGGACGAACCGATCCGGCCATGTCCGTCTGACTGTTTGTCTGTCTGTTGCGAGGCAATTCATTCGATCAGTTTTAAAGATATTGACCTGATATTCGAAACTTATTTAACTTTTTCTATGAACACATTTTTCAAAATTAGGCTTTCTAAGAATTCTAAGCATTTTCTTAAGAATTTAAAAACAAATTTTTTTTTAAAAACAATTTGTTAGAAAAAGTTAAATAACTTGGTCAATTATTGTCGGATTTTTATCATTAAACACTCATTTTACTCGTAGTTCTGTGTACTTTAAGAAAACCTTTCTCATAAAGATAGCTTTCAAACCAAAAGTGTAACAAAAGTACGATAACCTTAAATGGTTTTGAAAAAAAATGGTAAAAATTGGGTTTGTCTTGAAAATACGCAGAGGTACGATCAAAAATGTCATAATAATGTCATTGCCCTTAAAAGGGCAAAGTTTTTTCTTACTAAAACATGTTAAAAAATTAAAATCGGTTTGTAATTTACAGAGATATTGCTCTTTAAGTGAAAAAAATAAGGAACATTTGTTTTTTGACCCGAAATCCAGACCCTAAGGGTCCCCCGAAAATTCTAAGCATACCGTTTTCTTCTACTCGAAGAGACCTACAACCTACACTATAAGATTTCATTGCTTTCTCAATAGAGACCAAGATATTTAAGTTTAAGTTTTGTGTAATTACTTTTGACGCAAAAAAAATGTGTGTAATAACTTTTGACGGTCGCTACTTATTACTTCATTCGCTTGAATCTCGGTTCGATATACCGTTATCTTTTCCAATAAGACATCGATCGATTCAGGATAGATCAAGGATTACAACAACATATCTTATTATAGTCTGACATCAATAGCAACAGTAGGAAGAAGGAAGCAAGTTGAATGTGCAAAAAAAAATTTGGTTGTGTAATAACATTTGACTATGGCTGTACATCGTTAACGTTTTTCCTTGTTTTTATACCCGCCACACATAGTGTGAAGGGTATTATCAGTTTGTAGGAAAGTTTGTAACGCATTAAAAGAGGCATCGGAGACCCCATAAAGTAAATATATTGTTGATCAGCTCTACGAGACGAATCGATTTAGCCATGTCCGCCTGTCTGTCCGTCTGTCTGTTGCAATGCGTTTTTCCTCGGAAAGTTTTAAAGGTATTTAGCTGAAATTTAAATCTTAAGCTTTTTGTGCTCCTAGTTTGTATGTTTGTATGTCAGAACCAAGGTACCACGCCTATTTTTAGATATAGCCCCCATAGAAACTTACCGTTTTCTTCGATTTTTTGTATGAAAATAACTTTTATTCATGAATGTATTCATTCCAAATTGGGTAAAAATACTTCTAATATTTTCCAATGTCAAAACTAAGGTGCAACGCCCATTTCTAGGTGTCGTCTCCATTATTGTATTATTTATGAATGTATTCACTCAAAATTGGATAAAAATATTTCTTATATCATCCAATTCCAAAACCAAGATGCCGCACCCATTTTTATGTATAGCCCCCGTACAAACTTACCGATTATTTCCGAACTTTTTTGTGAAAAAGTACATTAACTGATGTGTGTAAGCCACTGATGAACACACATAAACTATTCAAAGATTCGTGTGACGGGTATTTAAGCTTCGGTTCCACCGAAGTTAACGTTTTTCCTTGTTTTTTACTTAAATAGACGTTGTAGGTCTGATCGAGTAAAACTAAGCTTGGAATTTCCGGGACACTCCCAAAATCTGGATTTATGGAGAAAAGCTGATTTTTCCTTTTTTCATTTATGGGACTAGAACTCAGTAAATTATGAACCAGTTTTGGAAATAAAAAAACAGAGATAATTATATACTTTTTTCAAATTTGCTTTTTTTTTTAAATTTATTTTTAAGCCGATTTGAGTTCGAACATTGAAACTCAACTTTTAGTGTAAATAGAAAATACAACAACAATCAGATTTGAAAACATATTTTTTTTGATGCTAGAGTGGGGAACCATACAATTACAAATACTAGCTGAACTACCCGGCCTTGCTCGGTTCATATAGATACACCAAATTTAATTTGTATAGTTCAATTATTTGCAAAAGTAAGATTAATTTTTGGATCGCTTTAATGGGGCCACGCCTTTCTATAATTTTTTTTTATCAATTTTACAGGTTCCAGTAACATGTTTACTGAATCGCATATCTCTCAAATATATCGCTTCTAAGGGAATAACGCCCACCGCCCATTATTCCAAAACGATATGTATCCCATCTTTCAAGTTGAATTACAAAATACACGCCTACAAAATTGGATTGAAATCGTTGTTTCAAGAATACACGATGAATTTATGATCGACTCTATGGGAGCTATGCCCACCGCCCATTTTTCTTAAACTATATACATCCCATCTGTAAGTTGGACCCGAAAATTCACATATACAAAATTTGACTGAAATCGGTTGAGTTGTTTTCGAATATTTTTTTTTTTTTTTTTATTTTCCTACGAATAAATTTATACATCTGTCAACAACAACATTTTGTACATTTAGAACAATTTCTTTAAATTATAAGTAAAAACAATGAAATCTATGAAAATGTTATCGTGAAAATAATTTATTAATTATATAAATAGGGGTTTGTTTGCGCCTTTTCCGGTTGTGAGCACCCTGTAGTTTGTTTCTCACCCGGAAGAGCTTAGACGAAAGGAATCTCTAGCCACACCATTAACCGGCTGCGCCTCAAACATTGCGCTTTTTAATACGAAGTTGATGAGTAATGAAAGAATGTGTCATCCTTTTTGAATTTTTTTCTTCAAGTTAAAAGCTTTAAAAAAAAAAGAAATATTCATATCCACTGGTACACATATGTATTTGGTCAAAATTAGGCACAATAGGCACCACATATTAAGTAGACACAACGTAGTAAGTAGACACAACATAATAAGGAGACACAACATGCTAAGTAGACCAACATATTAAGGTAGACACAAAAACACTAAGTAGACACAACATACAAAGTAGACACAACATATTAAGTTTATGCAACATACTAGGTAGACACAACATACTAAGTAGTGAAAATATAATACATACAACATAGTAAGTAGACACAACATACTAAGTTGACACAACATATTAAGTAGACACAACATACTAAGTAGACACAAACAGTTACAACATAGTAAACACAACACAACAAATTTTAATACACCTTCACCTTTAAATTGAAGCATCAATGAATCGTTGCTTACATGACTTAAATTTAATTTTCCTTATAATAATTCCATTAAAAGCATTTAATTTTCTTAAACTAAAGCAGGTAATTTTATCTTATCAGCATATCAATAATGACAGTGCTTCCCCCGCTTTTTATTGTTGTCATAAATTATAAGCAACACTTTCTTTACATACACATACAACACAGAATACAATATAAACACAATCTAAATACTTTATATGCTTGACATAACTTCACTTTACAACACTTCACTACACTTCACTACACTTTTGCACAACACTTTTCAACTTCCGTTATCTCGCCATTTTTGATGACATTATTCATGCTTGTACTTTTGAATATAGAAGAAGTACGTAGGAGTACGTGTGTGATTTATTTTGCTATTAATTTCCGTTGGCATTCTTAACACAATTTCCGTTTTCCGTTGGTCAAAGTGTGAATGATAGAATAAGCAGCATAAAGAGAAATAAACAAGAACAGATCGAGCGATAGACAGATAGAGTGAAAACGTCTAAAAACAAAATATGAGAGAGAAAAAAATTTGAAGAAAAAAATAATAGCATAAATTATGGCGCAAATGCGCACAAAAGGCGTGCACACTTCCGTTAACTACCGGCGACGACGACGACAACAACAACAACAATAAAAGAGAGTAATAAAGGAACTATGCAGACAGCATTTGAAATCGCTAAACAATATAATTAATCAGCAATAATTCATAAAATTTCCAAATATAAACGCGCACCCAAATGCAAACCAAAAAAAGCATGCAAATTCACATAAATTAAGCACAAACACATAAATTAGGCAAGTAAAAAATGTTGCGCACACATTTACGCAGCGGGTCGGCTGACCTTAAAGTTGTATAAAGTCAGCAGGACTTGAGAGAGACTGCCGCCATCGTCATCGCCGCATCATAATTGCTGCTATTATATTCTTAACTATGTGAAAAACTTTTTCAAGCGGCGTTACGGTTCATTAATTGCATATTAATTTAGACAAATTTTCTTTAATTTGCTTTACTCTTCTTTTTCTATTTTTTTTTGTTGCATACTTTTAGACACTTAAAATTTTTTCTGCACATTCATACTTCTTCTTTTCATCGAAATTTAACAAATTCTTTTTGTGTACAATTTGTAGAATTTTTTTTTGTGTTGAAATAAGTTTGCTGTTTAGTTTGAAAAAATATAAAAATGTTATTGCATACTTTTAGGCGCATAAAACATAATAATTGATTTTATTGTATTTTTGTATTTCTTTAAGCCAAAATTCAATTTACTCACACAACGCATATTAATTCAAGTTTTGTATTATTGATTTGTATGTATTGTTTGTTTGTATATGTTGCTAAAGTGATTTATGCCATTTAACCTGTGGCCAAATTTGTAATTAGTCAAGTAGTCGTAGTCGTTGTTTGTTTTTGTAATCAGTTCGACTTGTACATTTATAGAAATTTTGCTTAGTAATGTTCGCTTTTGGCTTACTTTCAGTGTTTAGCTTGGTCAGTATGCTTTACGTCTGCCCCCTGACAGAGTCTATTATTAATAATATACTATATGGCATTTTATTGTATATATTCAAGAAAAAAATTAATAGTTTAGCAAATTGTCCAACTTCACGCACACATGTGACACATACGAGTACGAGTGTGTGCCGTTAGTGGTTCTTTTAATGTGCCGCAAATATATGAACTGCAATGCACAGTTAAAGGCACATTTATTTTTGGGGGCGCATGAAACGTAACCCAGTAAACAATTTCTAAGTACAAAATTTATTAATAAACATGAAAATAGCCAAGCTTGCAGGTTGCCACCCCAAAGTTTTTTCAGCTCATTTGATATTTTATTTTATTGACAAACATTCAGCTCACTTAAAATTAATTAAAGTTTTATACGTTTTTTTGTTTGAGTGTTTTTAAGCAGTGGCAACCTGCAAGCCTAACCCATTTACTTGAAAAGTAATGTTCTTCTACCAGACTCCATAGCAGAGGTGATAGCACACCCCCTGCGGACATCCCTTGACGGTTTGTACCCTAATGTTCGTGCCACTTAGGTCTGTTTACACCCTTCTAGTATTGTGTGTGTATCGAGTCGACCACAGCGGTTTGACTCTTATCTCTTTTTAGGACATTATGTATTGTATTGTGGTTCATGTTGTCAAACGATCCTTCGATATCTAGCAACGTGCACAATAGTGGTTTCTTTTTATTCGAATAAGTTTTTAATTACCTCAGTCAGGTTCATTAGGGCAGTGTCGTTTGATCCACCTGCTCTATATGCATGCTGGTCCTTATGTAGAGGTTTTCTCGTAAGGACAGTAGCTCTAATATGCCAATCTACTCTCTTTCCATTGTTTTGAGTGTAAATGATGTCAGGCTGATAGGCCTGAAGATTTGGGGAGAGTGGGATCCTTTTTCCCTGCCTTTGGGAATAAAGACCACCCTGGTCCTTCTTCACTGGATTGGGACATGGCATGTTGCCAAACTACTGGTCATAAGCCTTTGAATTCTAGGGAGTATTTCCCTATCCTCACAGTGTAGTAGAGTAGGAAAGGTGGATACTGTCCACCTTATCTTTCCCTCTGTTACTATTCTCTTTGCTCGCCTATACACATCCTCCTGCTGAGACTCAACATTCCTCCCCGGGAAGCGTGTTTCGAATAGGAGCCTAGTTCTTTTCTCCTCGTTTTCCGTTTAGGAATTGTCTGGCCTGCGAAGTGCTATATTTGATTTGGCCTGAAATCCTGCCATTGGCCGTTATATGCGGGCAGCTGTGTGAAGATATATTTTCACAGAAAGATCTGTTGTTCCTGCATTTCGGTTTTCTTAATTCTTTTTATTATAGAGCGTAAGTTCCTGTGGAGTACTCCTCCCACCGGCCTGTGCATTTTGCTCTATTGAATAGTTTCGTAACATTCTTCCTTTGTTTCTCTATGCGTTCATTCCACCATGGGGCGTAGTTCTCACGCCTAACTCTAGCAAGTGGGCAGGCATTTACAAAAGCTCGAATACTTTCTGTTTTAGTTCGAAGCGGATGTTTGGAGTAATTGAGCTCCCCTTTAGGTGAAGGTTTGTGATACATTGCAATCACGTTTCCCAAGGTCGAAAAATTTGCTGGGCTCTAGAACACAGATGGTTAATCTTGGCCCATTCTATTTCCCGAGCCCATTTTCGGATTTAGTTTTACTACATTCCAAACACTTGTTGATAGCTTCTTTAGAGGCTCTATCCATCATTACTATTCGCTTTTTCTAGGTCTACGTCAAGTTAAGCAGTGAACTCATCCAATTCAGTCAAAAAGAATCGCACAACTCAGTCGACAGGAACTGCGAATGTTCGCCTCTCATTCACACAGCATAGACAATGTGTCCTACTGTTTCTATCAGAGAGGCTTTGTCGAAAAATATTCTCAGGCTTATTAATGAAGCAAAGAGGATAATCTTACCAAAACGATTATTGGGTACTGCTTTTGTTCTTATTCTTCGTTTTAGGTAGTGCCCAACATGCATGGGCTTAGCTTGAACGTGGAGAGACTTACCTGAGTCTTTACTTTCGCCTTGACCACTTGCTTGTCTTGCGATCACGATTCCTGATACATCGATTAGCTCTTTAAGAAAAACAATTTTTTTTATTGACACCCATTAGAAATGTCCGTCTGTCTGCACTTTTTAAAAATTAAGAAATTGTGTATTTTAACGAGAATAATGTTATCATTTTCATTAAAAACAGTTTTCAATATTCTTTTGTACATGTAGGACACCATCTTAAAGGAAGACTTCAAACTCAGTACAAGAAACAAAGTTGATTTTTTGCCGCCTTCATACTCTTAAAACAACACTTTTTAAAATTTTAAGGCAGTTAGTGTCTCTTTTATTTATTTTATACTAGCGGATATTCGGTGATTTTCCTTTTCGCATTTGCATTTCTTTTCGGTGGCATTTGTTTTTTAATTTTTTAATTTTTTTTTATTGCAGTGTCACTGAAATATGTTGCGGCTAAGTATGAAAACATACAAAAAAGCACTAAAAATACCTCCGTTTTTTGATTGCAGCGTCACATAATATATTAGGGGTTAATATGAAAACGTACAAAAAGCACTAAAAAATACCTTATTATTTCTATTGGAGCATCACACAATATGTAGGAGCTAGTATGAAAACGAAGCGTCACTCAATATGTTAGGGGCTTGTATGAAGAAAATACAAAAAGCAAACAAATTTTGTTATGGGAAAAGTCAAAAATATTCTTCATGAATGAACCGAATGTGCCTAATGCATTGTATTAGTGGTCTTTAATTAATCTTGCATTGGTCACTTTTAAATGAAACCGGTTAAGGGCTCATCGGTTGGATGGTTTCAAAGTCCATAGCGGACATAGAAACATTTTTATTTGCCCATTTACTAGATTTTTCCATTTCAACTCAAAATTAAACACTTTCAATTACAACCAAAAATGTTTATTGGGTTAAAAATTTTCGACAACAACAACATCAACACAAAAATCTTATACGAAAATAATCAGAGACAAGTGACAATTGCCTATGAGTATGCTATACAAATATGTGAGTAAGTAAGTGAAATTCTCCTTCCACTAATATATACAAAATCTTTCTATGCCATTCAAACATTTCCTGTTTCATTTATCGTGCTGAAACTTCATTAATTCTTACATGTCATTGAGTCATTTAGCCTTGAGCATCATGAAGCACTTGAGTGTTTATATATATTAGTAAATGTATATATGTATTTTGTATATTGTATTTAATGTAGAAATCAGGCTTTTTATTTATTTAATTAAGCAGAAGCAAGCAAGCAAGCACTGCCAACACTCGAGGCCATTAACAAAAATCAAGAAACATTAAGCAACAAAAACTGATTGAGAGTAACAAATGTGCAGAAAATAGTTATTTATTTTTTGTGGTTTTATTTAAGATTTTTTTTTGAAGAAGAGTTTTTGTTGAAGTCGGAGGAATTCAACAGTTGTCTTGTTTTGCATTTTTTTCCCCTAAATGTTGCGTTAATTATAATTTTTTTTTGCCTATAAATTTTGAGTATTTGATTTGAAGTGCATATTATTTCCTAAAATTAAAATTGTTTCATGTTCATAGAGCTTTCAGTATTTTTGTACTTTTTTCAGTTTGGTATGTGTACATTGTGCTGTGAACATCAATTAAATTCATTGCCAAACAAATATTGCACAAAGGCAAAGCGATTCAGTGGAAAAAAAACCAGAAGTTTACTAACTTTGCCAGACACTCGCTAAAAAATATTTTATCTTTCATTTTTAAATACGCTACACATTGAGTGTGTTTCCATGTTTATTTAGTTTTTTATGAAACTTGTACCTCAAAAGTTTCTCCAAATTGCAGCATGTCACTCTTAATTTAACGGACAGACGGACATTGGTGAAGAAACGAATCAAGTAATCTCAATTTAATTCTAGGAATATCTATAAAGGGTCTCATAGGCTACTCAAAATGTAAAATTTTCACCGATTTTTTAAATAAAAATTTGACGGACAGACGGACACATTTGCCGGACAGATGGTCATATTTAACAGACAGACGGACATAGTCAAGTGGTGGCCGCATGAGTTAACTCATAAGCGCAGGTGGATTCAGCTTCTGCGGAGACAATTCAAAAGAGACAGATCCACTGTGAGGAAAAATTTGAACGAAATACGATCCGTATATTGGCGTGGACTAAAGGAGTACAAGGCTTTGGTCCTTAAGCCAAAGAGGATGACTGGCGCGGATTTTGGCGTTAAATAAGCATGACCCCTGGGGCCTTGCTTATAAGATTCGCCGAAAGTCTGGCAAGGAAAGTCCGGCATGTTGAAGGCTTAACGCTGACAACATGGCAGGAGTGCGCCACTGCATAATGGTGAACTCGAGGTTGCCTTTTCGATGTTAATGTCGAAAGACAGGAGCTGGACGGAGTCACTGGAGAGATGTGTTAAAGCATCTGGAAGGCGATTCCGGACCATATATGTGCTCTATAAAACGAGTGTCTACGCGAGGCATACTTTCCATCTGATTGGAAATGTGCTCGGGTTGTGTACTGAAGTCTCCTAACAAGATTCGGAGTAATCCGTGGTCTTTTGGGTATTGGGGCATCAGTTTCCTCCCGGTTCATAGAAAATTTCTGGAAAGGATTCTGGTTGATCGACTCACTGACCTAGTAGACGGTTAATACTTAATGCTTCAAAAATTCTTTTAAATCATTCCCGAAACTTTTTAAATTTAATATTTAGAGTCTTCGTAAATAAAAAACGGACATGGTATCTCTAAAAATAAAAACATATTTTAAAGTTGAATTAAAATACGATTAAAACATAAAACTAATATTTTCCTGTCAAGGAAATTTGGGACCAGATATTTTGAAATTTGGTATATTTTTTATTTGGATATCTGGGATTATTTGTGGGATTTTTAGCATGCAGATGACTTTGGAAATTTCTCTATATTATGCGCAATTTGATTAAACTTTCTTTTCGTAACAACCTACTACAAAGTATTAAAATATTTTAAAAATAAAATTTTAAAAATAAATGAATGAAATCAGTGAAGCTATTTTCAATTATGGATTGACCACGGAAAAGATGATTGCTATATTCTATATGGATTGGTAAGTTCTAACTTTTTAAGTATAGCTTCATCACATATTGAACGGACATGCGGACATGTTAAAGAAACAATTTGGTCAGTGACAAAATATCAACATTTTTGAATACTTTCGAATACTTTGAATACTTTTGAGTACTTTTAAACACTTTCGAATATTTTTGAATACTTTTGAATACTTTTAAATACTTTTGAATACTTTTGATTACCTTTGAATACTTTTGAATACTTTTGAATACTTTTTAATACTTTTGAATACTTTTGAATACTTTTGAATACTTTTGAATACTTTTGAATACTTTGAATACTTTTGAATACTTTTGAATACTTTTGAATACTTTTGAATACTTTTGAATACTTTTGAATACTTTTGAATACTTTTGAATACTTTTGAATACTTTTGAATACTTTTGAATACTTTTGAATACTTTTGAATACTTTTGAATACTTTTGAATATTTTTGAATACATTTGAATACTTTTGAATACTTTTGAATACTTTTGAAAACTTTTGAATACTTTTGAATACTTTTGAATACTTTTGAATACTTTTGAATACTTTTGAATACTTTTGAATACTTTTGAATACTTTTGAATACTTTTCAATACTTTTGAATACTTTTGAATACTTTTGAACACTTTTGAATACTTTTGAATACTTTTGACTATATTTTAGTACTTTTAAATGCTTGCGAATACTTTTGTATAATTTTGAATACTTTTGAATACCTGTTTTAAATACTTTTGAATAATCCAGTATACTCTTGCACATTCCTGAATACTCATAAAGCATATTCGAGTTTCGTTCTAACTAAAATTACCTCACACTTCTGTTAAATGTTACAAAGTGTTGATGTACAACAAAACCAAAAATACGATAGCGCTCATGTCAAAGGTTTGAGTAGCAGCAATAGTCAATGTCTGTCTGTCCGTCTGTCTAACTGTCTCTCGTTTGATGATTGAAAGTGGTCGAAAATTTTGCACCAAAAAAATATGCCGACATTGTGCAAACAAAACAAGACTATGCACATGTCCTGGCATTTTATATAGGATCACAACGCACAAAAGTATGCTACTGTTTTTTGTTTTTTGTTAACTGCTTTTGTATTTGTTAGAACGCTTTGGTTCGCTAATGCCATCAGTGTTATACTGACATCAGTCAATTTTCAGCAGCTGCTGCACTGAACTTTTCAAACAAATTTTTGTGTATGTTTTTTTCTTCTTTTCTTTTATTTTTTTTTAATTTTTTTTTTTACATTGATTGCTTTATTACAGTGAAGTCGTGTATTAGTGGAAAGAGATAACATGCGCCATAGACAGCGATAATCGAATGGACTCTTTTTTGGTCTATTGGTTTTTATATTGGCCTTAATTGAAAGCTAACAAAAGCTTTGAATGTGTTCAAACAAAATGTTAAATGTTTTTTTTAATTGATTTGGCTATTTTTTAGCTGAAATAATTGTAACTTGGTTTTTTTTTTCGTAATATTTGATGAGTTGCATTTATTTTAAAGTGTTTAAATTTTTTGTAATAACACTAAACGTGTTGCCAGACTTAACAAAAAAGTGTTACAAGTGTTGCCCACTCAAAATTTGAAATAAAAATTGTATTTGATTGCATACTTTTTGGTGCTTGTCTAAATGATATTAAATAACAAACAAACGAATTATGATTATCTACACAAACAGCATGAGCAGCTAAATCCTTTCGGTGTTTTTCTTCTATTTTATTATTATTTTATCTGTTCATAATGTCTACTGTAGCCAGTAATATGTAATAATAATTTGTCAAATGCCATTTATGCCTGAATTTGACATTTATGTAATGAGTTTTATACCCTTTTTTTATTTTTATTATTACAACCACAAAATACACGCAGTATACGTGTATGTATGCTCCTTGCGGCACTTTGTATGCTTTATATTTGGCATTTTTTGTTGTTGTAGTACAGTATAAATGCAAGGATAATCAGTTTAAATGCTTGCTGGAAATGATGATGATGTTACTGCTGTTATTATTGTTATTGTTGTTGATGTCCGTGATCATAATAATTGTGTTTATATGAACGCTGCATTACGTGTGGAAGTATATATGTAAGTGGTTAATGTGATTTTCTGCTTTTTTTTTAAGGCAATTGATTTTTGATACGACAAAAAAAAAATAATAATAAAAATAAATAAAAATTGAGTTATAAATGCAGCAGAAATCAAAAAATATTAAGACTGCTTTTATAGGCGAGTAGCATGCAAAAAATTGCCAAAATTGCCAAAAATGTTAAAAGCAAAAGGAAAATTATTCAACTTACAAGAGTCGATGATGATGAGGCTGTGTCATCAGCATAGGAGGCAACAAGGAGCTGCTCATGTTGAAGCACAGGAAGATCCGCAGTGAAGAGGAAGATCCCATAGGATCCTTGAGTTGAAGCTCTTACAGCGGACATAAAGCATCTGTCCAGTAGGAATGATTTGAGCATTAGGGAATATGGAGCCGGAAGCAGGAGCTTGATTTTATAGAGTAGTCCAGCATACCATACCCGATCGAAAGCCTGTTTCACATTCAGAAATACAGCGGAAAAGTACTTCTATTCCTCAATGGAGCAGATAATCTTTTGAACAATGTGGTGACATTGCTTAGGTGTATCGTGATGTTGCCGGAATACAAATTGATTGTCTGGAATCAGATTGTATTCATCCAGTAACGGCAACATTGTAGCTAAAAGTATTCTCTCAAATAATTTAGAGAGTATTAACAGCAGACTGATTGAACGGTAGGAGGCAACTTCATGTTCCGGTTTCCCAGGTTTCGGGATCATAATAACCTCCGCAGACTTCTATTGAGATAGAAAGTGGCATATGTCAAAGAGGTGAAGGCATCAATTCCGTCATAGCCGGACTTTTTGTAGTTTTTTTGGAGTCAATTTCATGTTGCAAGTTCATTAATGAGTAAAAAAAAAAAAAGCTTTGGAGTGACAATTTGCAAGCCTCTTCCAAAGAAAATATAAATACTAAAATGAGTAATGATCATAAAAAAACAATCCATTCAGTATGGCTTTTCGATAATATACTGCGAAAAGCCACTTGCTGCTGTTTTGTTTTTTTTCTTTCGTGCTCAGTCGTTACCGAGTCTTTGTTGCGTTCAGATATAAGCAGAAGCACGTTCGTTTTTATTTGACATTTCGTTGTTGCAATCAATTACTTTCATTTAGCTCGTTGTGCAGTATTTCCATTCCCACTTTTATTTTGATCTTGCATTAATAATTTTTTGAATTAATTGTGCCAAAAAGCATACAAATATATAATTCTAAGTATTATCCATTGCTAGCTAGTACTTTCTTCCATCTTTTGGGCAATAAAGGGGTATTCTTGGTTGAGAGGCTGTTTTTTGGACTCTTTTGAAAAAATTATAAATTGAAAACGCAAAGAGTTGTTTTTATTCTATTTTTTTATTGTATTATATAAGGAACATGTTAAAGTAAATAAAAGTTTTTCTTTTTCTTTGCTCTTAGTTTCATTAAAATTTGTTTAGTAGAATATGCTGTACATATGCTTCCACAGTATGTTCAATAAATAAGGGGACTTTTTGTTTAAATCACGGAACACGTAACGCCATCTATTGAACGTTGATAACATTAGAAAGGTACAGTTCTCACCGCAGCCAACTTCATATAAATTGGTTGACAGGTTAAAAAGTTAGTCGCGAGTCGAGGCATCTGCTCAACAAATTATTGCATAACAGCACTTTGAAAATTAGTTAAAGTGCTTCTGGACCTCCTATCTAGTGGTGCATACGTATGTTTAGTAAGCAAATCTTATATCGCGAAAACATTGCTCGACAAAAAGTTCTTTAAGGAATACCCCCTTAAAACATATCAAGTCGGAAGAATGACTCCTCTTATGAGGCAGTCCCTGAACCTACCCATTCTTCATACGAAGTGAACTGTTGCTCGGCTTGGCCACGACTCATCGACCGGAAGAGATGGTAATCGAAAGGATCGATGTTCGCTTTTACCTGTTTGTGCGGCTCAAACGCATGAGTTAATTCAGATTGAGTTACGCCGTAATCATTTCATTCTGTTTAAGAAGCTTGCTAGTCCCACCAAATACAGAGCTGCATGAGATGAATATTTGGCTTTGCGAAGAATGTTGCTTGCTGCATTTGGGGTTATCAAAATTGAAAGCGTAACTCGTACTGCACTTAGTTTCCTTGATTTTAAATCAATCCTATGAATGTTTGCTGACTGTCGACTCATCCACTCCCAACGATGCGAACAACTCCTGAAGCGTTTGGCATTGGTCCACATAGAACAATGATTACAATTCTTCGTCTTTAAAATTTTTGGCTTAACCAGCCGTTTCTTATCTTCAAACTTAAAATCAGCAGTTTTAAAGTGACCAAGCAACGCTAATTTTCAGATAACGCATACTACTCGCCTTAAACTTAATTCAAGGTACCAATAAGTATAGCCCCCCATATTTGCTTCGAAGTTGGTATAAATGCTTTTATATATTTTGCTTAAACTTCATCGGAACGTCAATTTCAAAAAAAAACAAGAAAAAACGTTAACTTCGGTTGAACCGAAGCTTAAATACCCGTCGCACGAATCTTTAAATAGTTTATGTGTGACCATCAGTGGCTTAAATACATTTATAAATATATATTCGAAAATAATTACTTTTTCATACATTTGTTCGAAAATAATCGATAAGTTTGTATGGGGACTATAGCTTAAGATGGGCGTGGCACCTTGGTTTTGATATTGGATGTCATTAGAAGTGTTTTTACCCAAATTTGAGTGAATAGTTTCATAAATAATACCTATTTTAATACAAAAATTTGAAAATGGGCGGTAAATTTGTATGGGGGCTATATCTAAAAATGGGCGTGGCAGCTCGGATTTAACATAAGATGACATTAGAAGTATTTTTACCCAACTTGGAGTGACTACATTTATAAATAATAGCTATTTTCATAGAAAAAATCCGAAAAAAACGGTAAGTTTGTATTGGGGCTATACTTAAAAATGGGCGTGGCACTTTGATTTTAGCACTTGAACTGCTTAGGACTGAGAAAAGCTTAAGTTCCGAGTTTCAGGTCAATATCTTTAAAACTGAGCGAATGAAACGCATACATACAGACAGACGGACAGACAGACGGACATGGCTAGATCGACTCGTCTCGTCGAGCTGATCAAGAGTATATGTACTTTATAGGGTCTAAGATGTCTCCTTCAATGCGTTACAAGCTTTCTGACAAAATGATAATACCCTCCACACTGTGTGTGACGGGTATAAAAAAATGATCTTAAAATGCTAATTATACATATGAACGCCATCGTAATAATTAGTGCTGCATCGGGTCATTGAACCCATATCCAGACTGCAACAAAAGTTTTTATCCTTATATTTATTAATTTTATATATATTTTTTTTTTTCACAAAATAGTTAAATAAAAATATTATCATTATTATATTAATCCATTAATACATTAGTGGTTTAAAATATAATTTACATTGTTCCTACTGGAATTCATATTTAGTATATAATACTATTAATTGTTTTTTATGTTTTAATTCATTATTCAATTAATTCCATTCTTTATTTTATTTTTTATTTTTATTTTTTTTTATTTTATTATTTTTTTCTTATTTTTTTTTTTTTTTTTTTATATATTTATTTATTCTGCAATTTTATTAATTGTTAACAAATCTTGATGATTAATAATGCTTATTGAATTCGAACAGTTTGCATGGATTTAATTTAATTAAGCAATATTTAACCACTCATTCAATCAATCAAATTGTTGAATAGTCAGTTTCACTACCAAGTTCAATGAGACAGTTTGCAAAATATTTTTTTTTCATTGTATTTAATCGGATACTTGAAAATGAAAAGCATTTATTAACTTGGCTGATAAACAGACAGAAGCAGATAGATTGACAGACGGACAGACAAATGAATAAAAATTTGAGATGTGTGACTCGTTACACACATCTCTACAAAATTTTTAACACTAAAAAAAAAAATTATTCAGAAGCCAACTTGATAATATGGCTGACAAAATTAAACATTTCTTAGGACCTGAGTTTCGTATTAATAAACACCTGGGACAACAAGTTGCTAGATATTAAATATTTTTCTAAATTTAATACACGAATAAAGTCAGCACTTCCGACGTTTGAAGATTTTTTATCTAGAAATAAGGTAATGCTTAGAAACGGATTAAAAGTCTTTTCTGTGACACAGACTTCAAGATTCCATTATAAGTCTGGGTATAAGAGATTTCTGTAATACTCCGAATAATGTAAATATGAAAAAGTCCATAAAAATGCAGCAGAGTAAAAATTATTTGTAAGTTATATTTATCTCTTAGTTGCGAGGCAGAACGATGCGAAAGGCAGTCCCTTTTTCATTGCGTTGGCCCACATGCCACACGATCTACGAGCACCACTCGAGGAGGTGCAGACGCTGGCTAGTCTGGCTCAGTGAAATGGTTGTGATCCTCGGATGCGATGCCAATGCTCGACATTCCATCTGAGGCAGCAGCGAAAAAAACGCTCGAGGTGAGTCTTTAGTCGACTTCATTATACAAAATTCACTACAGATCTGTAAGGTAGGTAGTAGCCCTACCTTTTCATTTTTCAGTACGGATAGTTTCGCAGGTTGGTAGGAAGTTTTAGACCTTACACTTTTGCTAGAGCAGGTGTCCTTAGAGTTGGTCGATGGAGAGTGTCGGACATGTTGTCCCTTTCCGACCATAATTATATCCTGTTTGAGCTCAACATCTCAACGACTAATCACAAAGTTTAAAGGAGTCCCAAGAGGGCAGGATGGAGCAGATTCTGCAGAGTTACTCAGGCTGGCTTAAGGAATTTCCCGTTTCCAACTTTGCAACAATCAAAGAACTAGAGAAAGGCTCTCTATTATTTGAAAAAACACTAAAAAGAGCCTTAGAGGGCAGGTGGTCCCGTCCGTCATGTTAGAAAACCGGTATCTCCTTGGTGGAACAGCGATCTCAGTAATCTCAGGAAAGAATCTAGAAGAATAACATATTTAATGAGTGCTATTCCACAAAAAAATGGCAACCCTACGAAGGTAGTTTGCGCAGGAGTAAAAAAGCAGTTCGCGTAGGCAAGAAAGAGACCTGGCAAAATATGAGCCTTCGATTGTCCCCAAATGTACCAGAACACTACTGTTAAACCTCCGCAAAGATCTTGCGAGACTGACAGCCGGCATCACACAGGGCTAGACTAGGTATCTCTTATAACAGTACCTGTAGACGTTGAAGAGGATTCTCCACGTTAGAATACTTCCTTAGCGTGTGTCCGGCACTTGATCGACTAGATTGAGACATTTTTGGACATTGGCAGTTAAAATGGCTGAATTAAAATCGCTGATCTAGCACTCTTATGTCCCTTCAAACTTAGGTCCTTCCTTAACAGTACTGGTTGGCTCTGATCCTACAGAGCCTTCCACGTACAAGAGGTTTCCCCACCGTGATTTTTAGTTGTAACAAAGCGGCAGTTATATGCTAATTGTGCGGGGAAATAAGTAGTTTCCCTTAGTCACCTCTATCTATCATTCATATTTAAAATTAAAAATATTATATATTATAAATATTAAGCCGGTGTGTTACAGAAATTTATTGAGAATTATTCGTCTAGTGAATTGAATTACATTGAAAAGTTTTGAAGGAGTTGAGAGTTTTATAAAATGAAGTGTTTGAAATCGAACTAGAAGCGATATCTGAGACATGGGCGGATTTCAATTAATTCTATCTCTGCTTGGAAGAGCTTTCTGAAACACACCGCATAGTGTGAAAAATGTGAAAGCCGGTCAGCTAAATTAAAATTTTGAATTTAAAAATTCAGAATAAATCTTTCTATTTTTTTTATAATTACTGCAGTCAGCTTAAAAGTATGCAAGCCAAAAGCACAATTTATAAAAAACTTCAGCTTCAGTTTAAAGAAGCATCAAAATTAATAACTTTGAGCCACAAAATAAATTGTTTTACAAGACATTTATCTTTGAATTGCTTAAGTTTAAGTTTGCTTACTGAAAAGCAATTTAGAAGAAATTTCATATATGTACATATTATATACTTAACTACAATGTACGCTTTTATTGTATATGCATTTAGGGTACATATATGTACATATGTATGTATGTATGTATGTGTATGTGTGCAATGTGAATAAAACTACTTATAAAGACAAGAAAATCTTTCCACTTCATTTTGTAACGTCAACATAATAAATCAAGTTAGTAACTTTGCACAATGAACGAAGACAAATAATTTCCTGTCTAATTTTCAACAAGAATTTCAAACTACAAAAATATATATAGTACGACGATAATGTGTTGTGTATGAAGTAATTTTTTCTTTCTTTCTTTATACAGGCAGCCTAGTAGTATGCAATATTTGCTTGTTACACTCTATGTGTGTGTTTGTATTGCAGCATATAAATTATAAACTAACATTGTTAGGTTATGATGCAATTTTGCGCGAGAAAAACGTAAATAAAGTGCACTTCAATGCATAAAGGCAGGCTAGCACCTGAAAGTATGCAACACTGCATACAACAACAACGTCATCATCACTATATAAGATTATTAAAAATATATCAGTCAACGTCTTTGCAGCATATAGAAGAGCATCAATTCATGCTATGCATAGACATGTTTTGCTTTTATTCTTTTTTATTTTTCTTTTCATTTTTAGCTTGCAGCGTTGTTTTGATTATCATGCTTTTAATTTTCTATTGCATACTTTTGGATGTTGTGCAAAAGAATAAAGCGCATATTTAAAATATATTAGGTTTTTTTTTTTTTTTTTTGTTGCCGACAGCACAAAGCTGCTTTCAGACACTTAAACTAACATCAAAGCAGCAGCAGCAACACCTAAAAATATGCAATAAAATATTTACAATCATTGCTATGTTCGCTTTTAGAAGCTCTATGAAAAGCGAACGCTTTGATGCATTTATTAAATAAAAAATTTGAAGAAGATAGAAAAAAATATATAATAAACTAAATTGTTTTTCTTTATTCCAACTATAAATTTAGCACACGTTCTGACACTTTCTTGTTTTTCTTCGCTGTATTTACTTATTTTTCTATTCAATTACTTTTTTATATTTTTTGTTATTTTAGCTGCAAATTGAATCGTATATCATTTCATAAGCTTTATAGTGTTTTTTTTTATGCGCTTAGTTTATATGATTGCGTATGGTATTCTTCTTTTAAACTGATAAGTTTTATTGTGTTTTTTTTTTTGTAGCATACTCCTTGGCGCATGTATGTCTGTCTTCATTTATCGTTTTAGTTTTTTTGTTGTGTTTTTTCAATTATTTTTCATTGAAATTCAACTATTTTTAGTTGTTTTGAAAGTGACAAACTTAAAGCTAGTTTTTATATATTTTTTTTATACTTAACAAATAAAGTGGAGTACGGGTTTTTTGAGAAGATATTTTAGACACTATTTAAAATATATTACTGATTTGTCGCAAACAAGCGAGAACTCATTTTAAAATATATTTTTCATAATCAATTAATTAACATCCAAAACTTAAGCAAATAATCAATCAATCCCTAAATTAATAAATTAATCGATCAATCAATCCCTACATTAAATATTTATTCAATTTATCAGTTTTTCAATCAATCAATAAATAACTAAGTCAGTCAATTAATCAGCCAATAAATCGAAATCAATGAATCAATAAATTAATGAATGCATCAATCAATCATTCCATAAACTCATCAATTAATCAATCAATTAATCCATCAAACCATCATTCCATGAATCCATCAATCCTTCAATCTATCAATCCATCAATCCATCAATGCATCTATCTATCAATCCATTATTCCATCATTGTATCAATCCATCAATTAATACATCAATCAACCCATTAATCAATCCATCAATCAATCCATCAATCAATTCATCAATCAATCCATCAATTAATCCATCAACCAATCAATCAATCAATTAATCTATCAATTAATCCATCAATACATCAATCCATTAATTCATCAATTCATCAATGCATCAATTCATCATTCCATCAATCAGTTAATTATTCAATCATCCAATCAATTCCTAAACTTATTAAAAGTTTCTTAATTAATCAATTAATCAACCAATTAATAAATTAGGTTATCCATCGACCAATCACAAAATTAATCAATGAATCTTTAAATTAATCAATTAGTTGATTATACAATCATTAAATCAATGAATGAATGAATGAATCAATAAATCAATGAATCAATGAATCAATCAATCAATGAATCAATGAATCATTGAATCAATGAATCAATGAATCAATGAATCAATGAATCAATGAATCAATGAATCAATGAATCAATGAATCAATGAATCAATGAATCAATGAATCAATGAATCAATGAATCAATGAATCAATGAATCAATGAATCAATGAATCAATGAATCAATGAATCAATGAATCAATGAATCAATGAATTAATGAATCAACGAATCAATGCACCCAAGAATAAATGAAACAATGCTTCAATGAATCATTGAGTCAATGAATCAATCAATCAATGAATCAATAAAAAGTACAAATATCTATACTAATATTATAAAGAGAAAGATTTGATTTTTTGTTTGTTTGAAATGAATAGGCTCCGAAACTACTGCACCGTTTTAAAAAATTCTTTCACCGTTGGCAAGCTACACTATTCCCGAATGACATAGACTATGTTTCATTTTCAAAAAAAATTAGGGATGCTTACTAAAACTTGAATAATCTAACCCAAGTTGTAAAAAAATAAATAAAAACTTCCTTCAATCGCGTGCGCTGCGAAAACTATTAATGATAGAACAAAATGATGCATTACAATTTTTGTTTCAGGTGAGCAACAAGACGGGATTTTGGAAAATTTTGACCCGGGGCCTAGTGAGGGCCTTGAAACCGGAAAAGCCATATCTTTGGAATGAATAGACGCGGAGACTTGAAATAGGGCTCATTTGAAAGATGGTTAAAAACATTTTTGGCGTTCAAGGTGTTCAAGCGATTTCCGGAATTTGGACCTGGGACCTATATGTGGACCTAATATAGATTTTTTGACCAATTTTTTTTTTTTTTATTGCAGGTGAGCACTTAGACAGGATTTTAGAAAATTTTGACCCGGGGCCTAATGAGAGCCTTGGAAAAAATGTCATACATTTGGATTGAATAGACATAGAGACTTGAAACTGGGTGCATTGGAATGATGGTTAGTCGTGTTTAGGGAATTTCCAAATTTGAATCTAAATTTTTTGAACAATTTATATTTAGCCACCAAATAGAAGCAAAAAAAAAAAAAAACGTGAGCAAAGCCGCGGGTACCTGCTAATATCTGTCCCTTTGTATGTCCGTCAGTCCCAATGAATGTCCGTCTGTCTCTTTGTATGTCCGTCTGTCCATTTGTATGTGTCCGTCTGTCCATTTGTATGTGTCCGTCTGTCCCTTTGTATGTTCGTCTGTTCCTGTGAATGTCCGTCTGTCCCTTTATAAGTCAAACTGATGGTTGGAAGGTCAGTCCATTTTTTACTCGTCACATACAAAAAAAAATATAAAGAAAAATATTCTTAACAATTTATAAATTTAACGTCCGATCTGTACCAATTTTCTACTGAATATATGGTTTTGATATGTGAAGCATTTGTAGCATATTTAAACTAGATCATATGTTGTATGTTTGTATGGGGATAATACCTTTAAGTGGACATTGATTTTAACAAACAAAGTTTACAGGACCTGGTAATGGCTAAATCGATTCGAACCGTCGTGGTGATCAAGAATATATAAACTTTATACGACGATGGCTCCTTTGATGCATTACAAAATTTCGGACAAATCAGTTTCACACAATTTGTGACATATGCAAACATCTTTTTTCATTTATTAATATGTACACTCAATGCATGCATAAAAACTAATGTTGCTGAATACTTGAATATAATTTTAAATACAAATATTGAAGCAGCAAAAACTACCGCTGTGCTCAATGCGAATTTTCCATTAATGAGAAAAAAAAAAAAAACACAGACCGCACATCATATCGAGTGTCATTATGAGTCAGAATATTTTCCTTTATGATTGCAAATAGTGCATGAATATGAATGAATATGTCAGAACATTTATGTTGTGCGGTAATAAAATCGCTATGAAAATATGTGTTTATATTATTATTTATTTTTATTTTTTTGAATGCTACTTACTACAGCTAAAGTATTAAATGAAAATACATGCAGCTCTATGTGCCTTTGTGGCTTTAAAAACTCTCAAAGCAGCTGGAGCAGCAGCATCAAAAGCAGCACAATATGTGAAGTAGAAATATCTTAAAAAAAAAAACAAGCATTGAAATTATTACATATAAACATGCAAACAGATATTCAGAAGGATATCGAGGACAGCTACTCTCACTTTGCTGCTTTTTGTTGTTGTTGTTCGTTGTTGTTGTTGCTGCTGCTTTGGTAATTTCCTTTTTATGCCAAACAATTTTTGTGTTGTCTGCATTTATTATTTTCCTTTTGAGTATATTCGTTTTTTTTTTTTTTTTTGTTATTCACATCCTTTTGTATTCGACTATTTTTTTCGTTTGTTAAGGCAAAATATATAAATTGCTTTCATATATTCATGGCATCGTCGAATTGTCGACATTTACTGCTCGCTTTGCAGCTGCTCTAACTAAAAAAAAAAAAAGATTGCTTCGATTTTTGTGTGTGCATTCAGTATGCAGCCAGACATCGTCCTTATTGCAGCAAAACAGCATACGTGGTAATAGAATATGATGATGACTTTTGTTTCGCCATTTACCCGGCATTTTGCATTTTGCATACAGTTTGTGTAGTGATCGTCGTCGTCGTCGTAGTAGTCGTTGTGTTTGAAGTACCACTTTGGCAACTCCCACAATGTGTCCTTTGCAAAGCGTTCTGTTTTGTTTTTTTTTTGTTTAAAGTTTTATTTTTTATAATTGGTATATTCATTTTATTAAATCGTTTGTAGCGTTTTAGGAATAATCCTTTACAGTCAAGTCCGTCCGTCTTTTGACAGTTTTGGTCGGGACTATGCCTCATATTTAGCTGAATTCGGTTTGTCTTTTGGGCTCAAATTAACTTCCAATACTTGCAACAAACTGTTTAAAACATCCCTCAGAAAAACCAGTGCTCTCCTGAGCCAATTGTCTGCCTGTTTGTCCGTATACAGAGTTTGTCTGCACACTGAGCTTCAGGAGGTCACAGGTTTGATGAAAATGTCGAAAAAAAACGAGATTGGTCCTTGATTCGTATACATTTCAAGCTTTCAAAACTACAAAAATTAAAATCCTACCTGATTGTATCTCCGAGATAGCTAGATAGATAGATAGATAGAAGTGACTATGGGACAGTCCCAAACAAGTAGCATATAAAGCGCCGTTTTGGTGTCTCCTAATCTCGTAGAAGCGGCCCAGAGCTGACTCGGAAAGTGCGAAGTTTTAGGGGGCAGGTATTGGATAGTTCACCTAACGAGTTGAACTACCATTTCCCAAGTAACCGTATTCTGGCTGATTTGAGAATCTGCTCTAGCGGTTCTATAGCGTCCTCTTGTTTGCAACTTCTGCAGTGTCTTTTGGACGGGATGATAGCTGTTAGTCTAGCGAGGTCTTTACGCGAGTTTTCTAATTTGATATTCAAGGGGCCAAGTACGCATCGCCCCTGTAGCTCCCATGCAAGCCGATCTCTGCACATTACTTAGCTTGGTAATGTTGTACTGGTTCCTCAGGGCAGGCCACCAGGCCAAGGCACCGTAGCACAAAATTTTGCGGACTACTGCTGTGTAGAGCCTGAGAACCATCTTCTCTAGCCTTTACAGAATAGTTTAGAGCAGGAGCAGAAGGCAACATTTGCTTTCTTAACCTGTTCTTGGATATTATATCTCCAGTTTAGCTTGAGATCTAGAATTAGACCAACGTACTTAGCCCTGCTGGACAGGGTTAAGTGGGTAGCTCCTCGGTGTTTTTATATCGTTTGGTGAAAAGTATCCACTCGGTCTTTTCTGGATTGACTCAAAGTCCCACCAGCGCTCCCTCCCTCCATCCGGGAAAAGACCCGATACAAGTACTTCTTTTTCTTTCCGCAATAATGTAGATACAAATTTTCGGTTTTCAATTAAATTGCTAAAAAAAAAAAAATTATATAGCTGGGAAGTCTTATAGTAGGAGTTGTAGGTTTGGTCGTGAAAAGAAAACTGCATATTTGGAATTTGTTGAACACTCCCAAAGTCTGGACTTATTGTAAAAAAAAACTATTTTTTAACTCCTTTTTCACTTTTTTGGCAAAAACTTCGTCAACTACAAATCGAATATTATTTTCTGTTTTGGAAAGAAACCACTTAAACCTTTCGACCAATATAAATAACTAATAAAAAAAATTGTTAAAAAAATCTATATTGGGTCCTCCTAAGAGTCCCAGGTTCAAATTTGGGATATCCCTAATCGCCTAAACCATCTTTCAAATGAGCTTTGTTTCAAGTCTCTACGTTTATTCAATGCAAATGTATGGCTTTTTTAGTTTCAAGGCTCAAGTTAGGCCCCGGGTCAAAATATTCCAAAAACCCGTCTTAGTGCTTTCCTGAAATCTGGGTCCACCTATGGGTCCCAAGCACAAATTTCGGAAATCCCTTGAACTCTGTTTTAAGTCTCTACGTCTATTCAATCAAAAGGTATGGCTTTTTTCGGTTTCAAGGCGCCCAGTAGGCCTCCGGTCAAAATTTCAAAATTAACTAACCAGCATCACTCCCCCTGCACCTTTCCTTGTAATTTTATGGCAATCGGTCGAGCCGTTCTCGAGTTGTGGAGTTACAATCAAGATGTTTGATAAAAAAAAAATACGACAATATTTGACTTAATTATAAAACCTTTCCTAAAATCAATTATTTCAAAATTAAACTTTGTGACCATTTTTATTAGAAATATAAAATTTGTAGAAAAATTTTAAAAAGTTCAAATTTTTGGTAAATTTGTTTTTAGAAGAGTCTATTTTATTAGGATATAAAATAAGTAACATTTGCTTAAGTTGAATCCAAAGCTATTTTTATTCCATCACTTAAGACCTATGAACAAGTTAGGCATATCCGTTTGTCTGTCTGTAAAAATATATTTTGCTCTGAAGTGGAGGTTTGACCATGCCTAAAATATGCTTTGAATTTATTGAAGTCATAAAAAATCTCAAAGGCGTTTAAATATGTAGTTTCTGCTCAATATCTTAAAAATCGATCAAATTAATTGTTCAGACAGACGTGTCTATATTCTCCAAAGTTCTGATGTGAAGAAATTAAATTGAATTTAGAAACAATTTCAGCAACCACAAATTCATGGAAATTACATGTTCAAGTCAGAAAGAAAACTTTCTTTTCACTATTTCGCCTTTTGGATCCTCCAATTTTTTTTGCTTTTAAAATGTAACGTTATAGTTAACCTAAAATTTGAGCCATATTTGAAATCTCTGCATCAATCCGCATCCTCGGGAGAGTTAGTCTCTCGTTGAGAAAAAATGAGAAAAAAATATTTAAAAAAAAACAAAGCTAAAACCGGTTTAGAAAAGGTTCAGTACGATCTTATGCAGTGTAAAATTCATGACAAATATTCAAAATATTTCTACAGATCACGAAATGATGAGTGCTGTAAATTATTTTATCAAAATTTAATTTTATCAAATATATTTTAATATATTTTATATTTTAATAAAAAATAAAACAGAACTCAGTGATCAAATATTCATTTCAGTTTATGTTTTTCCATTAAATCCATTAAATTGAAAGATGCAAGAGATTTTGTAGAACTGATTTCAGCTATTAACAATTCAAATAACACTAAAAATACATAATTTTGAAAATGCCAAATCGATTTTTTATAGAATACGTACTAGTCTCCAGCTGGCACCGAAATTTATAGAAATTATGACGAAATATTTTAAAACTGTAGCGAAAAATTAAGATTTCAAGGTCGCCACAAGCGTTGCGAAACACATCAATATTTTGGTAGAAGTAGTGATTTATTATAATGAAATGATATGTATGAAAACATCATGGCGTTCTTGATTTTGGGGTTTCAGTAAAAATAAATATTTACTAGGGCTGCTAAGTTTAATAATTCAAAAAAATTGAATCATTTGGCTTTAAAGTTAAAGTGAACGATAACTAAAGTCGACTTTAATTAATTTTTATTTTATTTAGACTGTGTCTGTCCTAGGCGTCTAATCACAGCCGATTTAGAGATTCCCCAATTGTGGTCTGATCTGATGCAATAAATGGTATAGAAAGGTATCCTTGTCGTAACTGATTCCAGATGGGTAGACTCTGAAACAGCTATTATTCATAAATTTGTTTAAGAAACAAAAACAACAATGAAAGCAACTAACAAATTTGTGAAAGCTAAAAAAAATTATGCAAAAAAAAAAAAAAAAAAATACACCATCGATTATTTGATTAAATTTTATTCACGTATTTTGATACATTTTTTATATAATGGAGCGTGCCTAACGTGTTTATCCAATTTCCCGCAAAAAAACTGCCTATAAAAGCTCCAGATTCAAATATTTAGTTTATTTATTTCAAATATTTGTTTCAGTTTATAACCACTTGAAAATGGCTAAATTAATACTTCAACTCTTTTTGCTCTGCAGTATTTTTGTGCACCAGCTGACTGAAAGCGTCAATGTCTACAGCCAAAAATTATATGGAGCACCTTTATCGCAAAATATTCAGCTTGGGACTACTTTACTTGGACGCCGAAAATGAGTTGCAATTGAAAAGATTGAGTAAACTTGTAGCTGCGATGGATTATGGTGAACTCATTTCGGAAATTACAAATGCAAATAACAATCAAGATGTTCAACTAAGAATAGCAAATCGAGTATTTGTAGCTTGGAATCTGCCGCTTGCACCAACGTTTGAAAAACTATCGACAAAATACTTCAAATCTCAGCCGGAATATATAGATTTAAGCAAATCCTCCTTCGCAGTGGCACGCATTAATTCATGGGTTGAGCAACAGACTGCAAACAAAATCCACGAATTACTTCAGCCAGATGACGTCGGTGGTGACACCAGATTGGTATTATTCAATGCAATCTATTTCAATTGGGAAATTGGGTCAATAAATTTAAACATAGTGGAACGCACAAAAATACCTTTCATGTAAGTAAAGATGAAGAAATTTCCGTTGATTTTATGCATAACGAAGATGATGAATTTAACTATGGCGCCCGTGAGCTCCGAATCAGCATACTTGTTGTCATCATATACATTATCTCCTGCCTTGTCCGACGGGAGGACGCGACAGGACCGAGATTGGGTTGGGGATGTGTGCAATAGCGGTAAGGTAGTCCCCGCTACCAAACCACAGCAGTTACAGCCCTGAAGACGCCAGCTTGCTGGGAGGCTTCGTTCGAAATCAGCTGGATTTTACACCCCGGCTGCAAACTTAAACTCAATGGGCACTTTATAACACCTTGAGCTTGAGGGGAAGAAGTGTAAACTAGTGAAGTGTAACGATTGCACAGGCCGGGGTGTCCTCAACGGATGCCCAAGCATTCTGTCAAAGAAAATTTGTAAATATATTTTCAGCGACCTCTGGCGATTGTGTTTTCCAGAATTTTTTTTCCAAGAAAATCAAAAATATACGATTTTAATTTTCATTCTTAATTCTATTTCTTTATTTCTTTCATCATTTTAATTCTACCTTATTTTAATGATTTCTAGTATCTCTAAAGCTTGCAGTTGTTACTTTGGAACAAAATCCAATTGTTGCAACGCCACGAAAAATCTTTGTCTCTAAATCTCACAGTCGAATCTACGATCGAACCCGTGATTGGACTGAAGTAGGCCGTTGTTATTTTAAAACCGAACCGAATTTTCACAACGCCCACGAAAAATCTTTTTCATTAACACTTCTTATAAATATATGCAAATTCACAAACGCCGGCTTATCTCTTTGTTTTTTTATCTAACACAAAAGAATAAAAACTGCGCACAAAATTGTTGTTGATCTTTCTTTTTCTTTAACTTTATTTTACCGCAGCAGTTCTAATCTTTATTTTTCTGTCAATTCTTTTTTCTATTAAATATTTTGTTTTAATAAATTTAATTCTTTTTTTGTTTCCACTTTTATTCTATTCAATATTTAATTTAACTTTCGATTTAATTTTTTTTATTAAATTCTTTCTATTACAAATTTCTTACGTTCTTTTTCCTTCTAAAAATATACACGGGGCACGCGCGATCACACACTCACTCTTTCCCTTTCTTTGCTTTAACTTTCTTCCTTGATCCACGCTCACCTGTTGCTGTTCTCGCTTACTCGCCGACTCGATCCAAAGTCATCTCTTCTGCAGCCACGCAAGATTTTAGCACCTGCTCCAAGCTGTGTCGGCGTCAACCGTTTCGCCTTCGTCTTTACCGATCCGTTTTCACCATTTGCGAAGCCCTTTGAGTGTGTGAGAGTGCTTTCGTTAGCTGCACGAGTACGCTACAGCTTGGAGCGGAGTTGATCTTGTATGTACGTTTGGAACAGCATTACAGCGTTTTATACGAAACCGCGCATGCTTGAATTACTGCAGTGTGTAGCGTGCAGTAACTTTCTCTCACCAAGAGATTGTAATTGAACATGTGCGTGTATATGTAAAACTCTGACTTTTTGATTTCGAATTTTGTTAATGTTATAGCACCTCTTTCTTTCTTTCTCGCCTTTTCTAACTATATCGTGGGTGGTTTCTAACGTCACTGGTCTCTATTATTTATAACATTATTAATTTAAAAGTAAACAAATCCTAAATACGTTTGAACAATGCAATAAATATCGACGGAACTGTATTCTATTCTATTTTCAAATATGTTTTGTTGTGCGATGGTAACTTACCAACGTCACAGAAGAAGGGAGAAAGAAATTTTAAATAGTAAAAAATAGTAAAGAAGGAGTGGTGTAAGCTTAAGAAGACAACACTCCATAAAGATATACTATATCATTTTCAAAATGAAAAATCGATTATTTTATAGAATACGTACAAGTCTCCAATTGGCACCGATATTTACACAAAAATTAGTATAGAACGGAAGGTCTTGCGTAACTGATTACAGATGGGTAGCCATGATTAATCATTAATTTGTTAAAAAAAAGGAAAAAAAATGGTCCGTTACTAAAGTGTTTTCAAATTTATGTTAACTTCCATATCTAATAAAGGATTCTGAAAATTAAAAAAATATACTCGGTCTATTATTTGATTAAATTTTATCCATGTATTTTGATACGTTTTTTATATAATGAAGCGTGCCTAACTTGCTTGTCCAATTTCCCGAAAAAAAATGCCTATAAAAGCTCAAGATTTAAATATTTATTTCAGTTTATAACCAGTTCAAAATGGCTAAATTAGTACTTCAACTCTTTTTGCTCTGCAGTATTTTTGTGCATCAGCTGACTGCAAGCGTCAATGTCTTCAGTCAAAAATTATATGGAGCAATTGCACGGAAAAATCTCGACAGGAATATTTTGATATCACCTTTATCCCTAAATATTGCATTGGGACTTCTTTACTTGGGCGCCGAAAATGAATCCGCTCGAGAAATACGTAACGCGTTGCAATTGAAAAAAATATAGTAAACTTGTAAATGCGATGGATTATGGAGAACTCATTTCAGAGATTACAGATGCGAATAACAATCAAGAAATTCAACTAAGAATAGCAAATCGTGTATTTGTAGCTTGGAATCTGCCGCTTGCTCCAACGTTTGAAAAACTATCGACAAAATACTTCAAATCTCAACCGGAAAATATAGATTTTAGCAAATCCTCCTTCGCAGTGGCACGCATTAATTCATGGGTTGAGCAGCAGACTGCAAACAAAATCCACGATTTACTTCAAGGAAGGTGATATCGATGGTGGCACCAGATTGGTATTAGTCAATGCAATCTATTTTAAGGGAAATTGGGTCAATAAATTTAAAAATCGTGGAACGCACAAAAATACCTTTCATGTTAGTAAAGATGAAGTGGTTTCCGTTAATTTTATGCATAACGAAGATGATCAATTTAATTATGGCGAAATAGCAGATTTGGATGCAAAAGTCCTTGAGATGCCGTATGCAGCATCAAATCTGTCGATGATTCTCATTTTACCGAATGAAATTGATGGTTTGGCAAAATTAGAGCGCCGCTTAGAAACTTATGATTTGAAAAGAATCAATGATAATCTTCAACTCACAAGACTTGATGTAAGAGTGCCAAAGTTTCGTATAGAATTTGATGTTGATCTGGAACAGCCAATGGCAGAGGTAGTTATTCTTGTAAACATTTTAATTTGTATATTTAACAATTTTCGAGTCTTTCTTACAGGCTGGCATTGAAGATTTATTCTCTACGAAAGCTGATCTTGGTGGTTTTTTGGTTTCCCATGAAAAATTAAAACTTTCTGCGGCAAAACATAAAGCTTTCATCAATGTTGATGAACAGGGCTCGGAAGCAGCTGCTGCAACAGGTAAACTAAAAGCAATTTAATTTATTTATTGACTTTTTAAAATAATTTTATAATATGTATTTTCAGCTTTGTTAATTGTATGGTGGTCAGCTCAAATTACATTTAAATATACTTTTAATGCGAACCATCCATTTCTTTTTGCAATAACAAATAAAAATAAAGAAATTATATTTGCTGGCCACGTCGTACGGCCCTAACCAAAATGATGGACTGGAATTTTTTTTTTTGACAAAATATTAAATTTACAAATACAATTTCATGCTTAATTATACCCTCTTTCCAAAGGGAAAAGGGTAGATTAAGGTTCTTCAAATGTATGTTACAGGCAGAGGGAGGTTTGATAGACCCTTTAAAATATAAATATATATATATATATATATATATTCTTGATCAGCATTGAAAGGCGAGCCGATATAGCTTTGTCTGTCTGGCCGTCCTGACGTTTTTAGCATGAAAACAATTATCTAAGAGATTATAAGGGTTAGAAGCACCATATTCGAAACTTATTCTTTCCTAAGACGTCAAGTGAGCACTTATTGTACATTTCCACAGACCCGCGTTTTTTTATTGCGTTAACAATTTATCGAAAAACGTGGGACAGTGTTTCCATTGCGTTTTAGCGTTCGAGTTTAAACAGCTGATTTTGTTCGTTATGTAGTACAGCGTTAAAAAAAGTTTTTATACCCGCCACACATAGTGTGGAGGGTATTATCATTTTGTCAGAAAGTTTGTAACGCATTAAAGGAGACGTCGTAGACCCTATAAAGTATATATATTCTTGATCAGCTCGACGAGACGAGTCGATCTAGACATGTCCGTCTGTCTGTCCGTCTGTCCGTCCGTCTGTCCGTCTGTCTGTATTTATGCGATTCATTCGCTCAGTTTTAAAGATATTAACCTGAAACTCGGAACTTAAGCTTTTCTCAGTCCTAAGCAGTTCAAGTGTTAAAATCAAAGTGCCACGCCCATTTTAAGGTATAGCCCCCATACAAACTTACCGTTTTTTTTTCTAATTTTTTGCATGAAAATAGCTATTATTTATGAATGTAGTCACTCGAAGTTGGAAAAAATACTTTTACTGTCATCCAATATCAAATCCAAGCTGCCACGCCCATTTTTAGATATAGCTCCCATACAAACTTACCGCCCATTCTCGAATTTTTTGTATTAAAATGGGTATTATTTTTGAAACAATTCACTCAAATTTGGGTAAAAACACTTCTAATGACATCCAATATCAAAACCAAGGTGCCACGCCCATTTTTAGATAAAGCCCCCATACAAACTTACCGCCCACTTTCGAATTTTTGTATTAAAATCGGTATTATTTTTGAAACAATTCACTCAAATTTGGGTAAAAACACTTCTAATGACATCCAATATCAAAACCAAGGTGCCACGCGCATTTTTAGCTATAGCACCCATACAAACTTATTTATTATTTTCGAACATTTGTATGAAAAAGTAATTATTTTGAAATATATATTTATAAATGTATATAAGCCACTTATGATCACACATAAACTATTCAAAGATTCGTGTGACGGGTATTTAAGCTTCGGTTCCACCGAAGTTAACGTTTTTCCTTGTTTTTTTTTGAAATGCGGTTTTTTAATCAAACGAATGAATGTTTGTGTTGTTGCTTTAGTAACTGCTGCCCAATACGAGCATGAAAAGTTAATCCGTCTTTTGGATATATGCAGCTGAAGCGTCTGGGTAAATGTTTAATTTTTGCGGTTACTTTTTCTGTTTCATAAATATGAACAACTTACGATTATTAAATTATTCGAACCGATAAAAGAAATCGGTTTGAAATCGGCGTGAAATCGGTTTGAACGCGTGTTATCAAAAGTTGCGTTCATAGTGAGCACGACTTTTTCTCATACCTAACTGCCTATTCTTTTTGTACACGATTAAACGCAAGTTTGTAGAGTTTTGCTGGACGTTTGGCTCCTGCCTTTATGCGAAGCTGCACGCATGTGTAAGTGTGGCTTCGTTGCTTACAAGCAAAAGAAATATTATATATCGAGGAAAGACGGCAGCATTTCTAGAATTTTTTAGGGTATTCGTTTAAGATCGAGAACGTCATCTGTAGGGGTTTAACCGAAGACTTTGATACGTGTCTTGCGGATGCCATAATGAAGAATGCCACTCTGCATCTCTATTGCTGCCACGTTCTCCTCGTCGATTAGCAGCAGGAAAGTCTGCGTCGTCTTCTGGGCCTCCTCGGCCTTGATGATCGACCAGTTTTTCACTGCAACATCGAGGTTCTGATCCGTCTGCCCCTTTGTTTGCCAGATGCGTGCCCGAGGTCTCCTCGGTATTTCACTGGCTGGGATGAGTTTGAGCTTCATGGCATCCTAGAGTTTGCTAATCTTAGCGAACGCCTCGAGAAAGAATACCCTTGAAGCCTCATATTTGCATCTCACCGCCCACTTCAGAACACGCAACCTCGCTGTACTTCTTCTCTCTCGCATCTTTGGCCCTTTGCGCAGCTTTTGAGGACTTCTCCGCGGACCTATCGCGTGAGGCCATCGCTGCTTCTAGTTGTTGGCCGTTCAAGTAGAAGTTCCTAGTAGCCACGTACTCGTCCACTACTTTTTGGAACTTCGCTTTGGCTGCAACATCCCTGTCATCGACTATGACCTCTTGCTCATTTTTGACAAACTTTGCCAGTATGAACAGAGCCCGTTTGTAGTGTGTACAAACTCAATGGCCACGGCCACAGCATGACAGCCTAAGCTTGAGAGGAAAAGTGTGGAAACCGAATGTAACAGATAAAATATTGAAGAAAGAAATTTTAAAAAGTAGAAGATAGAAAAGAAGGTGCGGTGTAAGCTTAAGAAGACGTCTTGTCGGTGTTGCACCCGCAGAGCACCCGCTAATTGTCCGGGGCCTTTATTCGCTTTCGCTTGTTATACCTATAACACATATAACTGGGCTCTAGCCCGTGTCTAGTATGCCTTCGTACCAGAAACCTGCGTGGTGGCCGTTCTCTATTCGCAACCTGCGACTCGTCCGGTTCCTACAGCTATGCGCCTCATAACAACCATTTCTCACAATTCTGTAAGCCAGACCATTTCTTCTTACTTCCATAAAAATTTAATCTTATGATTTTTAATCTTCACCTGTAATCTTTACATCTGACTTGAAAAAGTGTCTCCATTCCATTCCATTTCATAAAATTTTTTTTCTATCTGGTCCTGACAACACTTCAAGCATTGCTGGTAGTTAGACATATTTTATTTATACAGTTTTTTTTCGATAGTGTATGTCATCCACATTTTCTTTACACTTCACTTGTGCGCCCGATCTCTCTTTCAGGCTGCCTTATTAATGTTTCGGGGTTTTTGCTTAAAAGTTGGGTCCAATCGATTTTTTATAAAATACGTACAAGCCTCCAACTGGCACCGAAAATTACAGAAATTATGTATGACGAAATGTTTTAGAACTGAAGCGAAAAATTTAGATTTCAGGGTCGCCACAAGCGCTGCGAAACTCTTTAATTAAAATTTGATTAAGAAAATATACTCGGTTGATTACTTGATTAAATTTTATCCACATATTTTGATACATTTTTTACATAATGAAGCGTGCCTAACTTGCTTGTTCAATTTTCCGGAAAAAAGCTGCCTATAAAAGCTCCAGATTCAAATATTTATTTCAGTTTATTTATTTCAAATATTTATTTCAGTTTATAACCAGTTCAAAATGGCTAAATTAGTACTTCAACTCTTTTTGCTCTGCGGTATTTTTGTGCACCAGCTGACTGCAAGCGTCAATGTCTTCAGCCAAAAATTATATGGAGCAATTGCACGGAAAAATCTCAATAGGAATATTATGATATCACCTTTGTCACTAAATATTGCATTGGGACTACTTTACTTGGGCGCCGAAAATGAATCCGCTCGAGAAATACGCAACGCGTTACAATTGAGAAGATTGAGTAAACTTGTAGCTGCGATGGATTATGGTGAACTCATTTCGGAGATTACAAATGCGAATAACAATCAAGAAGTTCAATTAAGAATAGCAAATCGTGTATTTGTAGCTTGGAATCTGCCGCTTGCACCAATGTTTGAAAAACTATCGACGAAATACTTCAAATCGCAGCCGGAAAATATAGATTTTAGCAAATCCTCATTCGCAGTGGCACGCATTAATTCATGGGTTGAGCAACAGACTGCAAACAAAATCCACGATTTACTTCAGGAAGGTGATATCGATGGTGGCACCAGATTGGTATTGGTCAATGCAATCTATTTTAAGGGAAATTGGGTCAATAAATTTAAACATTATGGAACGCACAAAAATACCTTTCATGTTAGTGAAGATATAGTGGTTTCCGTTGATTTTATGCATAACGAAGATGATCAATTTAATTATGGCGAAATAGCAGATTTGGATGCAAAAGTCCTTGAGATGCCGTATGCAGCATCAAATCTGTCGATGATTCTCATTTTACCGAATGAAATTGATGGTTTGGCAAAATTAGAGCGCCGCATAGAAACATATGATTTGAAAAGAATCAATGATTATCTTCAACTCACAGGAATTGATGTAAGAGTGCCAAAGTTTCGTATAGAATTTGATGTTGATCTAGAACAGCCAATGGCAGAGGTAGTTTTTCTTGTAAATATTTTAATTTGTATATTTAACAATTTTCGAGTCTTTCTTACAGGCTGGCATTGAAGATTTATTCTCTCCGAAAGCTGATCTTGGTGGTTTTTTAGTTTCCCATGAAAAATTACAACTTTCTACAGCAAAACATAAAGCTTTCATCAATGTTGATGAAGAGGGCTCGGAAGCAGCGGCTGCAACAGGTAAACTAAAAGCAATTAATTTTATTTATTGCCTTTTTAAAATAATTTTATAATTTTTATTTTTAGCTTTTGGAATTAGGCAGGTGTCAGGTAGTCAATTTCGATATTCATTTAATGCGAACCATCCATTTCTGTTTGCAATAACAAATAAAAATAAAGAAGTTATATTTGCTGGCCACGTCGTAAGGCCCTAGCCTAAAAGATAAAAGTTCCAATAATTTTTTTTAAACCAATTGTTTGCTTAATTTTATTAAAATAGTTTTTAACAAAATATATTGTATTTGTTTATAAAACTTCATCTATATACAATATATAAAAATGCTCTGTTCGTTTATACGAGGCTTATGGACTTGAAAAGTTCTGAACCGTTTAAGCCCCAATTTTGACACAACATGTGTTGAGGTTCGGCTTTGGTTTGTATCTACTTTTTATGTTGATAACATATCTGCGTTTGCAAATATATCAGTTTTTTTTTGGCGTTTTCCCGTGCACCTACTGGTACACCACCTGCAGGCCGCCAGCTGCCCCTATTGCTGCGCCACCTGCGATTCGATTCGAGAGACTGAGCGGCTGAGATTAATGCAGATGTACAACACCAAATCAGCAGAAAGAAACTACATGTAAGTCAATAGACAGCGTTGTGGAGCTAGAGGAAGCCGTCAATTTCCCAAAGGAATTTTTAAAATCACTCGATCTGCCGGGGGCTGCCACCACACATATTGAAATTGAAGATAGTTGTGCCTACTATCCTGTTGCGGAACATCAATCAACCGAAACTCTGCAACAGCACGCAACTCGCAGTCAAGAAATTTATGAACAAAGTAGTGGAAGCAGCAATATTGGCGGGGCCATTCAAAGGTAAAAATGTCCTTATTCCTCGAATTCTCATAATTCCAACCGATACACCTTTAAGATATTGCAGTTTCCTATTCGATTGGCATTCGCAATAACAATTATTAAAACTCAGGGCCAATCTTTGGAATTATGTGGCTTAGATTTAGGTGCGAATTGCTTCTTCCACGGACACTTGTATGTTGCGTGTTCCCGTGTAGGTAAACCAGATAGCCTCTACATTTATGCCGAAAACGGAAAAACAAAGAACATTGTATGCTCACAAATGTTACAAAATTAAATGGATATGTTACTTATGCTTTGTTTAATCATTTTTTATGCATGCAACTACAATTTGTCACAGTGAAGCGTGGCAGGGTATAGCTAGTACAATTATAGGTGTAGTATTCCGCCTCTGTGCGCTTACAAAATTTCAAAATAGAAAGTTTTGTTTTATAGCTAGCTAGTAGCGGTGAGTGTACTATTTGCAAAACAATTTACTATTATACTACATAAAACTCTACATAATATGTAAGCAAAATTGATAGAGACAGTGCGGAATACTATACCTTATAGAATTGCATCAGCTTGACTAAAATACACTGAAATGGTTCACCCTTTAAGTTGTCTGTGTAGCTGCTCACAAGCAAAGTGACAAAGTATTTGTATTTTTTATACCCGCCACACATAGTGTGGAGTAGTTGGAGTTTGTAACGCATTAAAGGAGACGTCGTAGACCCTATAAAGTTACATAAGTATCAGCACGACGAGTCTATCTAGCCATGTCCGTCTGTCTGTCTGTCTGTCTGTCTGTCCGTCCGTCTGTCTGTATTTATGCGATTCATTCGCTTAGTTTTAAAGATATTGGCCTGAAACTTGGAACTTAAGCCTTTCTCAGACCATAGCCCCCATACAAACTTACCGTTTTTTTTCTGATAAGTATTACACCAAAGTGATAATGCCCTACAAATATTATAAAAAGCGAAAAAATTCTTATTAGAGTATAAAATTTTCGTTGCTTTCTAAATTTTTCAATGACATTTACCATACACATGCACCTTTAAGTATGCTTGGCTTTGTTTTCTTTCAACAAATATAGAAAAACATATTTTTAAACCAAAAAAAAATATTTTTTCGCTTTTTTTTTCTAACTAAATAAAACGTTTTTGCATTTGTGCTGCATTTTTTACTCCAACTACTTCCAATTGTTTTTATAGAAATTTTTTCAAGAGATTTTCTATTTATTTAACTTGAGTATCTGGTTTTGCATATCTTCAGTTGAATTACACTCAGCGTCGTTTAAATCGTTATGCTTGCCTTTGTTGTTGTTGGCTAGTTATGAAATTGTATAGCATTTACATATAAAATATTTTTTGTTGCATACTTTACGGTGTATTTTTGTATATCGTAGCCATTATTTTATTTTCAATTTATTTTATTTTAGTTTTTCTAAAAATATTGTTGTGAGTTTTTAAAAATGATTTTTAAACAATTAAAAGAAAAAAAGCTGCTGCATACATTTAGGCAGTTTAGCTTATATAACATGCTAAAGCCACTTTTCAGCATTTTTTTTTTTAAGTGGTCAGCTAAAAATATTAAATTTATCTAATTGACAGCTACTTCAGTTTGAGTTTTTGGTTTGGCTTGTATCCATTATCTCGAAATTTTAACTAGACTGACACGCGTCCTCTTCAAATTGTGTAGAGAACTAACAAAGTGCTTAGTAAATATCAATAGCAACAAACGTCAAATATTTTTGTTTTTGTTCTCCTTGCAACCCCATTCAATCATACTCATACTTTTGTTTTTTTTTTTTATTATTTTTTATTATGATTGATATTTTTCTCGCATTCTGTATACTAAAAATATATTTGGAGTTTCATTTTTATTGACAGCTGCCTAAGGGTGCGCTGCTGCTGTGCACACCCTTTTCTTTTTTCAAAAATACTTACTCCACTTCAGCTGTCATTTTCCTGCTTGTTTGCCAATGTTTTTGGTGCGCCTCAAGTGTCACATTTAATAATTTGCTTGTAAAATGATAACGCTTCGCAAGTATGTATCCTTTGGAGTGTCTTTGTGCGCTTGTTCTAGTGTCTGCTTTCATTTTGCTTGCTTCTTTTATGTGCATATAAATTTTTAGTAAGTATTCACATTTTTATGTTTGGCTTTTTACTTTAAGTTGGTTTCCATTTTTTTTATTTTGGTTAGCAACATTTTGCAACATTCGCTCAATCAATCAGCGTTTATTGTGCAACAAAGTTGTGCGATTTTATAAATTTATGAAAAAATAAACTACTTCAGAATCATATAAGTTGGATATAGGCTATCGAAGATGACAACATCGTTCCATGTTGTTTTTTTTTTTTGACTATCTAATTTAAAAAAAAGTTCTGAATTCTTAAGCGCAAGAAAATAAATAAGTGCCTCAAGGCACTGTTGTTCATTAAGTCACTAAATATCATTAAAAGCCAAGATCTTTTTCTAAAACTCCGCATAAACATATTTATTTTTTGTTGATTTAAAAAGAAAAAAAGACGTATGACATTGGAAGTCGTTAAGATCAATCAAATATCACATACGTGCGAAAAGACAAAATGAATAAGTGCCTTAAGGCACATAACTTAGTTCAATATTAAAACTCACAATTTTTCTTTGTGAATTTTTAGCGACTACTGTGCCTTAGGGCACTTTTTTTTTTTTGTCTTTTGTGCATGATGCCATATGTAAGATCTTCCGATCTGATTCAGATTGTGTTCTTTTTTTGAGATTATCTTAGGAGCTTCTAGGTTAAGCAGCAAAAAACTTTTCAACTACATTTTTGGCAAATGACAAAATTTTTTTAGGAGTCCTATTTGCCGTCTCTTCCAGGTTTGTGAATCGTGGTGCATCAAGATGTTTAAAGTTTGCCCTGGCATTAGCGGAATAGCTGCAGATGAGGTGTTCCAGACTCCTAACAGCTACTCAGACGCAGACGGGTAATGTAAGTGGTTCAAAAGATTTTAATGACTGAAAATGGCAAAATAAAATGCGAGATTGCAATTATCTAAAGAAAACAAGAAAAAACGTTAACTTCGATGGAACCGAAGCTAAAATACCCGTTACACAACACTTTTAATAGTTTATATGTTCACCAGGTGCCTAGATTAAATTTCACGATGAATTTGGTCAAATTTGTATGGAGGCTTTATGTTATATTTGCCCGATCCTTACCATATCGAAAGTGTTCACTTATGTGGACATTGGAATTGATTTTACCAAATTTAATTAAATTCATTCAGAAATAGTAAATTTTTTCATATAAAAACTCGAAAATGGGCGGTAAGTTTGTATGGAGGCTATAGATAAAAATGGGCGTGGCTCCTTAAATTTGATATTGGATGACATAAAAAGTGTTCTTTCCGTATTTGGATTAAATATATTCATAAATAATACGTATTTTCATACAAAAAAAACGAAAAAAGTGGTAAGTTTATATGGGGGCTATATCTACAAATGGGCGTGGCACCTTGGTTCTGGCATACAAATTAACTAGGAGCACAAAAGCTTAAGTTTCGAATTTCAGGTCAATATCTTTAAAACTTCCCGAGAAACACTCATCGCAACAGACAGACGGACAGACAGGCGGACAGACAGACGGACAGACAGACGGACAGACAGACGGACATGAGCTGATCAATAATATATATACTTTATGGGGTCTCCGATGTCTCCTTCAATGCGTTGCAAACTTTCGGACAAACTGAATACACCCGTTTACACTTTGTGTAACGGGTATAAAAAGATAGCTAAGCCTGCCTTTGTCTTCTAGCTAAAAAAAAATTGAAGAGTGTGTCCTATTATTTCAATTAATAAAAGAAAAACTTCAGCCACAGAACGAAAGCTCTCGACATTTCAAGAAAGTTGTAAATTTTATATAAAAAAAGTGGTCCATACTTTTTGGCGTGACTTTTTTTTAAATGATATAAATTAAACTAACAATTTTTTTACCACTATAAAAAACAATATGATAAGGAAAATAAGTAAATTGTGATATCAATTTGGCAAATCTGAAGTGAAATTTAATTATTTAACGTTTTTTTAAAATAATTATTAAAATAAAGTGAATTTATTTTCCAAGTCATATTGTGAACTGAGTAACGAGCTTATTAGTAGCAGTCAAAATATTCTAATATTATATGACTTTATAAAAACATTTAAGAAAAGTCTTTAACTTCGCCGGAATCGAAACTTCAATACCAAAACAAAACAAATAATTTTGAGCAATAAATGAATTTTAAATAGAGCAAGCTTTGTTGTTTAACACTTTCATTATTCGTTTTGCATTGAATTAATAAGGATTTTGAGCATTTGGAAGTCCAATTTTATCCATTCTTGATTAATGGTTTTTTCAACTCAATTACATTTCCAAGTTTCTTCCCGTTGGCATACATCCGTTGAGTCAAGATGCCCAAAAGATTCTATATCGGATTTAAGTCCGTTCTGCGTGCTGGCCACTCTAAAAAAGGAATTCCTGATTCTTTGAAATAAGCTTTAGTGACCTTGGCCTTAGGATGGGTACATTATCTTACTGGAAAATCCAAGCGTCACCATAATAATCCTCTCCAAATGGCACTAAAAAGACTCTAACAACTCAACATAATTTTCTGCATTCGTGCTATGCGTTATAAAACACATCGGAGTCTTTTCCTTAAATCCGAACACAGCCCATATCGTCAAAGAACCTCCGTGAAAATTTCTGGACACTTGGATTTTTTTTTTTGGGGTTTGCACATCGCAATTGTAATAGCGGAAGCCAACAGGGCCATCTAGATTAAACTTTTTCTTATTGCTAAAAATTAAATTTTTGCACTCAGTGTCCCAGAATTTGTATTTGTTTGCAAACTGTACTTGAGCAAATTTATGCCTAGGTAGTAGGCTTGGTTTCTGGAGTTTTTTTTTTCATATGAAACATTCTCCTAACTTTTTAAAATTTGAAGCACACGTCTTGTGGATATTGGTAGAGACAAATTACTGCGTATTTGACTCGGTTATCAACCAATGGCGGGCGACCAGAACGGGGGGTTTCTACCATAATTCTCTGGGTCCTTTAACAATCTTTCGACAGTACTCTTATATCTGCCAACTTTATCTGCAATTTTGCGAATGGACATGCCCATACTAACACGTTTTTAATCACTTAAACGGTCGAAATTTGACATAAAATATACTAAAAATGTTTCTATGTCCGCTATGAACTTTTGAAACCATTCAACCGTTGAGTACCAAACCGGTTTCATTTGAAAGGCAACAATGCAAGTACAATTTTAGACTACTAAAGTAATGCATTAAGCACATTTTTTCATGAAGTCGATATTCACACACAATTTTTTTTTTTTTTTAATGTTTTGTATAATAGTCCTAGCACATTGTGGTGTCGGTGCAATAAAAAAGGAAAAAAATATTTTTTTAGTGCTTTTTTTCTATGTTTTCATGCTAGCCCCAAAATATTTTAGTGACGCTGTATTCAATAACAAAAAGTACAAAAATGTCGCCAAGAATTGAAATTGCACAAAAAAAAAAACAGTAGATACAGAACAGCAGATAGGGTAGCCGATACGCCTGTACAACGTAGTAGCATACTCGGATATTCGCTAGTTTCTTAATAAAAAACAAGAAAAAACGTTCACTTCGGTGGAACCAAAGCTTATATACCCGTCACACGTATTTTTAAATTGTTAATGTGTTATCATCAGTGGCTGTCATAGAACTTCGAGATGGGATAGGACTAGGTCAACGTTCTGATACAACTTACGTTGTGTGGGACTTATGCCAAGAAATAGGCGTGGCACATTGGATTTGATATTGGACGATATTAAAAGTGTTTTTACCCAATTTGGAGTCAATACATTACTAAAAAAAAAATCCATTTTCATCCAAACACTCGAAAATGGGCGGAAAGTTTGCATTGGGATTTTAGCAAAAAAATGGGCGTGGCACCTTGCTTTTGATATTGGATGATATTAGATGTGTTTTTAGGTAATTCGAAGTGAATAAATTCCTAAATAAAACCCATATTCATACAAAAATCGAAAATGTGCGTTAACTTCGTATGGGGGATATATCTAAAAATGGGCGTGCCACATTTGGTTTGACATTTAATGCCATAAGAAGAGTTTTTAGTCAATTCACAAATAATAACCATTTTCATACAAAAAATCGAAAAAAATGTGGTAAGTTTGTATGGGGGCTATACCTAAAAATAGGCATGGCACTTTCATATTCAAACTGGACCTGGTCGTTGCCGATTTTAGCTAAATATCTCTAGTTGTCTCCGAGTAAATCGTGCTGAAATAAACAGACGGACAGCTAAATGGCTAAATCGATTCGTCTCGTCGAGCTGATCAATAATATATATACTTTATGGGGTCTCCGATGCCTCCTTTAATGCGTTACAAACTTTCCGACAAACTGAATATACCCTTCACACTATGTGTGGCGGGTATAAAAAATCGTAAAATGGGAGGTAAGTCATATGGGGGCTATATATTATAGTGGGCCGATCCTTATAATATAGGTGGTGTGCATATATGATGATATTAGATATGTTTTTACCCAATTTAGTGTGAATAAATTCATGTATATGACACCTTGCGTGGCACCTTTTTTATCATTGGATGACATAAAAGTGTTTTCACCCATTTTGGAGTGAATACAACCATAAATAATGCCTAGTTTCATACAACTATTCGAAAATGGGCGGTAAGTTTGTATGGTGGCTATATCTAAAAATGGGCGTGGCATCATCCTGTTGGAACCAGAAGTCATTTAGACATTTTCGATGCATTTCCGAACAAAGTGCGCCAGCATCCACCGGTACCGCTTGCCATCGACTGTCTCGCCTTCTTTGAAGAAGTACGGGCCGATGATAGTTTTGGCACAAACGCCGGCCCAAACTGTCACTTTCTGGTCGTGTAATGATTCCTCGTGAATCGCATGAGGATTCTCAGTCCCCCAAATGCGGCAGTTTTGTTTGTTGACACCCAAAAAAAAAAAAAAAAATTTCATGCCAAAAATGCGGCACTGTTTCTACAATTCAGCTACTTTTCAGGCGTAGCTCAACCGACTCAACTCAAAAAATCAAAACTGCAGTACCAAAATTAGCTTAGCTAAACTTGAAAGTGTTAAGATCTAAACAAAAATTTTTCATGTTTTTCGAAAGAATAAAATATTCATGCAAAAGTTTTATGTGTAAAATCGCTGCAGCCATCAATTTCTTTTTGCTTCGAACTGTATTCAAAATCCACTTAAGCTGTATTTCATGCCCTGCTTTTGATTCTTTTAAAATATATCTTTTTCGATTTTAGTATTTTTTAACACTCGATTTTATTTTATTTGTTAAAAAAAGTATATGGTAAGTGTCTACCTATAAGCATTTTTTTTATGTTACCACTAAGCTTTATTTTTGTTTTTATATAAAATATTTTTATATATTTTTTTTGAGAAATACCAAAAAAGATTTTGTTTTATGCTTTTTTTATTTTATTTATTTTTTCTTCGATTTTTTTTTTTTACTCTTTTATATTTTCAAGTTTGACTGTAAAAGTGTTTAAACCATAAAAAAAAATTCAGTAGCACCATAGCTGCCGTTCTGTGAAGTATCTGTGAAGTTGCTGCTGCTGAGTATATCTTTGCGCATTTACACATGAAATCCTTACTTTGATTTTCGAGAACAATTGACTGCGTGCAAGCATTTCGCGTATTTAGCTTAAGATTTATAGGTATTGGCTACAGTGGCGCATTTAAGTTGGTTAGAAGCGAAAGAAGGAAAAAAAAAGATATTATTTGATTTAAAAGTATCTAAGCGCGCAATGCGCTAAAAGTTTTAGCTGCTTTGAAGTTTTTTCTCCTTTTTATACTTTTTTTCCATTTTTCTAGTTAACACTGTAGTCAGTCGTATTATATTTCAAGACAATTTATCAACGCAAACACGTAGTTGCAAAGTACAAACACTCATGTTGACCCCCAACGAAGTCTTTTGCTATCGGCGTCAGCGTCAGCGTCTCCGTCAGCGTCAGCAACATCATCGATAACTTTAAGTTCTGCAAACAAGCAGCATGAAAGCTGCTTGGAAAAATCTTTTTCTTCTCATGTTTTTTTTTTATAACCTGACAGCACAGTCAAAGGCGCAAAGTGTGGCAACGCTGTAGATAAAATTATTGCAGTAGAACGAGTAGAAATAATAAAAGTTATATTTTTTTTTCTTCATTTTTTTTTTATTTAAGAGCTACTCAAACAAAAGTGTATTTGTGTTTCACAGACGACTGCAGTCATTGATAGTAATGGCGCTTTACCGCTGTGTGTGTGTAGGCGCTGCTTGACATTGTCATTGTCAAGTGCCTGCCTGCTTGCCTTGGGTGCGACTTCCAACTGTTTTAAGGCGACATCATGTTGGCTCTTACTTTGCTTCTTATAGTTTTTTTTTTAAAGAAATTGTTTAAAAAAAACCACAAAATTTTACGCGCTATAAAGTGTTTTTTTTCTTCTTCTTTTTGCTTTGATTCATTGCAACATTGATTTGCGGTCACACAGTGCGTATGTGTATTGATTGAAATTACGCATACGCAGCGTTGTAAATTTTTATAAAATAAAAATTAAATTACGCTATTTTATTTGCAATTTAAGCATGAAATTGATTTGTTTTTGAGGAATTTTAAGTGACTTTGATTGACAAATTTATTACGTAGATAACAAGCGACTATTCCATTTGATGGAGTAAATTTTTCTGATCAGTTTTACACTTGCGATTTCAATTGAGACGAAAGCTTAAGGATATTTATTTATTAATAACTAGTTAAACCTGCTATGCTTTGCTACCGCCTCAAGTTGAAATGAAAGTAAAAGAAATGTAGAGAAAAAATATATTTTGGGTCACCCAATGGGCCCCATGTCGAAATTCCCATTTAATACATCAAAAAAATACCTCTACTTTTTTTTCAGCCACCCAAGAACCCAGAAACATTTCAAAGGTATTTTTGAAATATTTGTGTATGCTGTCAATCAAATGAATGTGTTTATGTATGAATTTGAGTGTTAGTTTGGATCGATTTTTTTCGTTAGGTCGGATCGAAAATAATTTTTTTTTTTAATTTTGAATATTTTTATGAAAACAATCATAACTCGAGAATGGCTGGACCGATTTTGGATTTCAAAATTATCTAACCAAAATCACTCCTTCCTGCACCTTCCCCTACAATTTTATATCAATTGGTCGAGCCGTTCTGAAGTTATGAAGTGACAATGAAAATTTACACTTCTTTTATATATATTGGGTTGCTCAATAAGTAATGTCGTATCTGTGGTCGAATTTCAACGCTTTATTTAACATACTTAACTATACGATTTAAGTCAAATATGCACCGTTTTGTTGCCATTTAGAAGGCAACCTCATTATGCCCCCCTTATAAAACCCCTCCCTATTTGCAATATACTCAGACAACCAGTTTTCGTAAGCCTGTTTTGAGGCCAACGTAGCACCACCAAGAGCGTTTTGCATGGCCCGGATAAGATGGTAATCACTTGGTGCCAGGTCCGGACTATAGGGTGGGTGCAATAGGACATCCTATCCGAGCTCCAGTAGCTTCTAGCGGGTCATCAAAGATGTGTGAGGCCGAGCGTTGTCCTGGTGGAACACTACACCCTTCCTGTTGGCCAATTCTGGCCGCTTCTGGTCAATCGACTGCTCGCAGTATATGATCGAATTAAGCGTTTGGGCATAGTTGAGCAGCTCATAGTGGATGATTCCCTTTCAATTCCACCACACACACAGCAAAACCTTCCTGGCCGTCAATCCGGGCTTGTTGATGGTTTGGGTCGGCTCGCCGCGCTTCAACCAAGACCTTTTTCGCTGGACGTTATCGTAAGTGATCCACCTTTTCATCTCCAGTCACCATCCGATTTAAAAATGGGTCGATTTCGTTCCGTTTCAGCAACGTATCACAAGCGTTTAATATGCCGGTCCACTTGGATGATTTCGACTATTTTATCGGTTTCGACGAGGATTGGCCTACCAGTACGGGGTACATCTTTGACATCCACTACACCAGAACGAAATCGATTGAACCAACGCGGTGCATATAAACTTCACAAATTTTTTCGGCCGAATTCGTTGGATTTTTACCTCTCAGGTAGTAAAAACGTAAAATATGGCGAATTTCTTGCTTGGTGGACTCCATCTTTGGTGCGCTATAACTTGAGATTGAAACATATGATCACAGCACAGTCTGGGTGTCCTTGTAGCTCAGGGTGTCCTCTTTAAATCGCCGTACAGGATACGACATTATTTATTGAACAGCTCAATATATATATATATATGTATATATGGGCATAATAATAAACAAGAAAGAACGCTGTATGCTCGAAGCAAGATACCCTGTTAGTAACATAACTTGTTGTACTAAATTGTCATAAAAAAAATTAAAACAATGGAATATATTTTTTATGGGAGCTATACCTATATTTTTTTTTTGATCCTACCCATTTACACTAAATTTAGACTTCCTAGAATAAGAAACAATGGCGTTCCTATGAAAAAAAACCATACATTTTGGCATAGAATTGTTTGGGGGTACCACTTAAAATGGGGCTAGAGAGAAACCGTTTGCAAGTGCAAACTTAACGGCTTAGGAGAGTCTAAGTTTTATATATGGTGACTCCATTTCCAATGCTGATCAAGAAGCCACATTCTGTCTGTAACACATATTCGCACAAACTTAATATACCCTTTTACCCTTTGGGTACGGTGCACAAAAACAAGGAAAAGCGTTTACTTCGGCAGGACCGAAACATATATACTTTGATTTGATGTAGATAGTTCTTCCTGTTCAACATATGTATTAAATTTAAACTTCAATTACTAATCAAATAAAAATTGTTCTTAAAACTTTCGAAACTTGCTGTGCGATATCAATCACTTTTATACTGGAGAATGATTTTAACAGAGAAAATACACAGGGCCAAGAAAAGCTTAAGTTTAAAATTTCAGCCCAATATCTTTAAAACTGAGCGAATAAATCCCGCAGCAAGGACGAACATAGCTTGATCGATTCCTCTTATTAAGCTGATCAAGAATATATATACTTTATAGGGTCTACGATGTTTCCTCAAAGTTGTTCAAAGCACTGACTTAACTTGGTATCCCAGCCAAAATCGTTCGCCTCTCTTTGATGACGCTGACAAACACCCAAAGCGTTGTCAGGGTTGGTAAGGATCACTTCGACCTCTTTAACACCAAAAGTGGCTTCAGGCAGGGCGATGTGTTGTCGCGCGACTCTTTCAATATCCTGATTCCGATTATATGCAAGAGAAAGCTTAATTTAAGAATACCTCCAGAAAATATTCGTCTTATATTTCGGTTTCTTTCAATTTTGGAAGCATGAATTGTTTACGATTCAAAAACCAAGCTTGATTTTTTCGCAATTTTCATAAAATTTTTTATTTATGTATCTCAGTGAAAAAATGCATGCCATGTCTGCTTTTTTTAGCTTTTATAAAAATATTCCTTTTTTATATTTATTTTAAATAAACTTCAGTCACTGTGTATGTATTTCTTTATAAAATCAATGCCATATAAACTTATTTAACTCATGTCCAAAGCATTTGAAATGAAAAAAAATATAAAAAAAATTCAAAAGAAATGCAAGCAAATTGTCAGACAGTGAATATGCTACAAAGCAACTTCATATTCAATGCTCTTTGTATTTTGTATCTTTTAGTTATTTTTTATATAAATATCTTGTTTCAATTTGTATATTATTTCTCTTAATATTTTTATTGACCACTTCGAAAGTACATAACAGTTGCTAGTAGCGTATCTGGTATTTCAGTTATTAAATTATCATTAAAATTTTTCAAAAATTATATATTCAAACTTTTGGCATAAATATTATTTAGCCACAGTTTCAACTTTATCAAAGTCGTAGTGAAATACAATATACGAGTATTTTTAATATTATTCAATAATATCTTAATTTCTGTTCAGTAATGCATACATTTTATGCATTAATGAAATGAATCATTTTGCATTAAATTTGTAATTTCTTACTAGATAAATACTATGTCTGCAATAGATACATAAGTTTTCGTTTGATGAGTAAATTGAAATGATTTTGGGGATTTAAGTTACAATTTAGTCAAAATGACGTAAACTTAAGATACAGGTTAAGTGTACAGTTAATAGCTAAAAACACACACACACACACACACACACGAATAATTTCAAATATTATAGTTCTCATTACAAATCATTTGAAGCATGAAGCGAATACAATTTATGAGTTGCATTATCAATAAATATGCGCACCGAAATTGGTACTTAAAATGTATATCGATACTTTTAAAAATATCGATATTTTTCAAAATCGATAGTTTCAATAGTTTTCAGTACTAAAAAAATAATAATTTGCATATTTTTCAATACTCAAAAAATCGATAGAACCGATATTTATCGATACACTTAAAATCAACGTAACCAATTTTTTTTTTTTGATTTTCTAAAAAATCGATAACATCAATAAAGTTTTTTTTTTGTTCTTTAAAAACAAATTGATGATGTTG